>PTEX01000151.1:902554-1094526 GCA_003342815.1 Eudromia elegans | reverse complement strand
TTTTTTTTTTTCATAAAGAAACATGTCCATTTTAGTCCAGAGGCTCTTGCTTTATTCGGATGACGGAGGGTGCACGAGATGTCCTTCTGAGTTCTCGCCTCAGTACGTATTCACTGAACTGGGAAGAGTCCACCCCACCTCCACAGGAGCCCACGATCTCGAACCCTCTCTGCTGTAACCGCTCGAGGACCTGCAAAGGGAGCAAACAAACACCTGGGCATAAGTAAACAAGCAGACTATTCACTTCCCAAGGGCAATGAGTGCTGGCTGGAAATGGAGCCAGCTAGGAAACAAGAGCTGTTACACAGATCCAGGAACAATCCTAGCTGGGTCCCTAAGCTTCATCTGCTGAGACTCCCTCTGCTGACTTTGGCGACTCAGCAGCAAGAAGAAAAATGGAGAGACAAACATTGTTACAATTGTCAACAAACACAGCATTTCTCTATCAACCAAAAACATATTAAAAAATAGTGCATTCTCTGCTTCACATTTACGATGCAAAAGAGCAAATACAGGATTCCACAGCAGATGGAAGACACCACTGAAAAACATCTATCTACACTGCACAGTGAAAACACAGGTACTACAATCACCATTTTAGAAAAGTTACCACGATGTTTTCCAGAGGCTTAAAAATTGACAGCGATTGCAAAAACCTGTGGTTACCCTGTTATCTGTGGTAAACATAGGACCTTTTAATTAGAGGTCTTAAAAATCGTGCCTACACAACATCTTTCCTCCCCTTTTACACCCTGAGCTCACTTGTAGTGGAAAATATGATGGCATGGGGGAGCAGGGATGGGAAGGAAATTCAGAACCCTCTGTGGGCTTTGCTGATAACCCTAACAAGATGGGAAGGGCTTGTGAAAAAGCAAGAGGACCCACTTTTTGAAGAGAACTGAGGTCCTAACATCCTAACATTGGCATCAGCGTGAGGTGGCTATGAGCGTGCAAACGCCAGATTTCCCTCCGTACCACATCTTTTCTTTTTAATTATGCTTGCTCATGCTCTTGCAGTGTGACTTCAGGGCTCACGTGTTCTTTCCCGTGTTTATACTCGCTGGTACTTTCATCTCTGCATGTCCATCTATTCTGCTTTCTGGGCTTCCCTCTCCTCACCTGCCAAGGAGGCTCTCATGTGGCGTCACCAGGGCCTGTTCAGCGGACAGCAGAAAGAAGGGTGGCAGAAAACTGCGGAGCATCGGGATCGGAGAGAGAAACTGTGGTTTGAAATGCCTAAAACTACAAGACCTGCCACATTTTTACATGCATTGCTTCAAGTCAGCAAATGTCTCTCCAGAACACCTGAGCACAGCAGGCAGATCTCAGAGAAGAACGAGTGGGACAAGAGACTAGAAATTCATGAGATGAGAAACATTAGGATTTCACAGTAGTTTCTATTTATCCCCATCTTTAGTTTTTAATCTTATAAGCCCAAATCCTGCAAATATGTCTTAATACAAGCTGAGCAAATCAGCAAGAGAAGCTGGGTTGAAAGAGAAAATGTGACGGTAGCAACTGGTCCAGAACCAAGCCCAGCCCTGGGAAAACCCTTTGGCTTCCACATCACTCTCCAGATCTACAAACAGTCCCCGTCCCGTCTCACGCTGTTTTCAGAACTGCGAGTTGCTCATGTGCCCAAAGAGTAGAGGCTGCATCAACAGCAACATAGGTACCATGGTACCGTCTCCTCTCCTGCAGCCTACGCGTGTTTTGCCACTCTGACTTCAGCCTCTCTCTCACATGAGTAAGTATGCTTGGCAACCCTTACGCGTGTGTTTAAGCAACAGAATAAATAAAAGCTGCTTTGACAACTATCATAAGCTCTGTGGACAAGTAAGCCTCTCTGGAGTCATTTCGCTTTTCAGTGGTAATTCCTCAATGTTGAAGGAATGTCTGAAACTTCTGTCAGCCAGTATGACAAAAACCCCTGATGTTTCAAGGTGATAGAAAAGGCTCTAAATAAATAAATACATACATAGAGGGTTCCACCAAGATACCACAGTTTCAGGTGTTCTCCTTTTCTGCAGATATCAGCTCTTATTTCAGGAGGGAGAGGAGGAGACCACCCATGTTCTTCCTTTGTGGACAGTGCCCTCCTTTCTGCAGCCAGTGTCTGAACGGCACCAGCTTTTACTTACTCATCCTCATTTCCCTTTTTGCTCACTCCTTACATCACTCTTAATGAGTGACTGGGTCTTTAGGTATCTGTTCCTTTGCACTCCCTATCTCATTTCAGAGCGCCTATGGACTCTAATAAATTAGAGCAATTCCACTGCATTTCTCAGCATGTGGAAGTTGGTTCTTTTGCAGTTGAAGGGACAGAGCCCTCATCCCCACAAGAGGATACGATCGAGGATATAATCTGCAAGAGGATACGATAGCTCTGTCAGGATGTGACACACTCCCTGCTTGGCTTGCCATGTCCCTGTGCCTTGCTGTCAGTCCAGAAAACGACACGCAGGCCCAGGGACAGGAAGAAGGCTTGAACGGCACCTTATATTCAAACGTCAACAAAGTGTTTCCTCAAATAACACAACATCTTTAGATCCAGGTAAACGTGTACCTCCTCTAAAGCAGGTTTTTAACGCTGCGGTAGTTTGTTTTGCAAAGAGATTTGGTCATGAAATGTGCATATTAAGTTGCAAAAGTGGTTCTGACCCACAGAGCTGAAGCGGTAGCTCAGAGTCTCCAGTGGCACTACAGCCACCACCAGACCCCTCCAGTGGCAGGAAGCAGGTCAACCCGCTGCCTCCCCTCCCAGAACTGCAGATGCTCCTTCCTACCTGAACTGAGTTGAGGTGACAGTAGCCGTTCAGTGGGAATCGGATGACGTGCGTCGAGTCGTGATTCCAGCCAGCATTGACAGAATTGCACATCACATCACCAATTTCTGGGAACACCTCTTCTATCAACGACTTATCGCCACTCAGCGTAATCCTCTCTCCAAGGTCGGGGGCGACTCGCACCACCAAGCACTCACAAGACTTTGAGAAGCGGCCAGTCTCCCGATCCTGTTTCCACCGTTCCATTTCTCCCAGCATGGGCTGAAGCTGAAAATACTTTGCTTCTTCATATAACAAACTGTAGTCCTGAAAGGCAGATATGTTACTGTGCACAATTCAGAAAGAAGCATTGCTAATGTACCGCTCAATATACATGGCTCTTCAGGCTAGGAGCTTTCTAGGCCTGGAACCTTTCAGACACGCTTCGCAACCACTGCGTTGGAAAGTGTAATAAAACAGTAGCACAAGCGAAAAAATATAACCATCAGCCACTTGAAACAGGCTGAGTATGGCAGCCTTCGTGAGCGGAGGGGGCAAGTTATCTTCCCCAAACTCCTTCATGGTAGGAACCAATCCAGACAGCAACACGCCACCTTTTCCCAAAACTTTATGCCCACAGTGATGTCATAAAATAATGACCTCATTGAACAGATGGAGCAGAACTGAATGGGGATTCAGAGAATCCATCACCGGGATCCACGGCGTCTCGCAGCGAGGCTAGCGGGCACAGTAACAGGTATAAGCATGTAAATGAGGGAGCCTGCAATGGTTCCGAGTGCGAAATGATCCCGATATTTGCATAATGAATTGCATATATTACTGCATTCTAAAAATTAAGTATTTTTTAATACTTCCCCATTTTGCCAACAGCAGTGTTTACTACATTGCCTCGAACACCAGAGCAGAGAGAGAATGTGTTTCCAAGCAAAGCCTGCATAGAGGTAATTTAGAATTGATGATCTAAAGTTTGTATATGGCCATATTTTATACATATATAAAAAAAAAATCTCGTTTTTCTAGTTTTAAGAGCATAAAACCATTTGGAAAATATTTATACAGAGAAAAACAATACATGGGAGCTAGGTAAGACAGAGAAATAGAATGACAGCAAGGAAACAGTGATAACAAGTCAATATAGCACTGAATTTGAGCTGCAGAGAGAATACTTTGTGAGCACAGGATATGAAGTATGTTCACAATATTGCTTTCATTTAATGCCTAACCAAAAAAAAAGTCATCTAATATCTAAGAAGGAAGGATCACTGTTCATTTGAAACACTGATATTCTGGACCACTTAAAGCGTAACTGGAAGGGGCCCCTTTGAACATCATGTTGGTTGGGTGAACTTGCCAGGAGTTACATTTTTAATTTCAGCACCGCTGCAGTGTATTTATGTGTTTAAAAGGCTCTGCATATATGATTTGCTAATCTTATATGGAAGCTGCTTTTTCCCTTTTCTCTATTTCCTATTACCTTCAGGACAAGTGCTGAGAGCAGCACAAACCCATTCTAAGGCTTCAAAAGCAGGATGTGATGCTTATCAGTATCAGTATCTAAACTCCCACATTATTTAGGTAGGTCTAACCTTGTCACGCATGGCAGGAATAAGCGCCTGTCTGCCGCAGATGATTCAGAGATTGCTGCAATAGAGCTCTTAAACTGAGCACGTAACACCTATTACGCCCCAAACACCTGAAAAAATCTGACTCTCCAAAAGGCTGCACCACTGTGTAAACTGCTGCAGCCCTTCGACATCCCCTCTCCTAACCCACCTGCCCCCTGCAAACTGGTGGCACGGCAAGTGGCCCCGGCGTGCCTCAGTAAGGCCACGACACAGATCAGTCCCGATGGCAGCCCCGCTCTCCGGCTCTCGCCTTGCTGCCCCCACGTCCATGTGTGAGGATGGACGTGCAGCATCGCAGCAGTGATGCTGCCTCGCCAGGGCGCTGCCTGGCATGGGGCACCATTGCAAAGTCATCTTGTGGTTAAAAGGAAAGCAGACTCCTCTACAAAGTCCAAGTAATAAATGTGTAAATATTCATCCCTGACTTCTCTTCCAAAATTAAACTTTCAGCATGTACCCCAGAGTTCAGCAGTAAGTAATATTCTATGACCCAGTGTCCAGGTATTACCACATGAGCAGTTTATTTTGCTGGTATCATGGTCTCCCCGCTTCACTCCCTCTATTTTGATGGGGGACTCGAGGCTGGAGCTGCTGCAATCGCAGGGAAACCACAAAGATGGAGAGGAGAACCGCTAACCTCAAGACTGAAGAAGGGTCAGTTGAAAACTGCAACATCCTTTCTATCTTCCACCGGTATCCTATGATATTCAGCTTCCCCAGGTTGAATATGGCAAAGGTGCTCGATTACACTATCATCAGGAGAGGAAGATTTAGTACTGATGCACTCTAGGCAAGGCTAATGGATACCACTTCAGTAACCCCACACTTAATTCTACTGAGTACCTGAACCCAACTACCCTATTCGAAAATTCCCTACTGTCCACCACTATTTTGATTAGGCTGTCAAATTCTTGCAAGGTAAATGCAAAATACTCAAGGCCCTTGAAATCTCACCTTGAAATCGTCAGGAATGAGGAGTTTTGATGTTCTTAAAAAATTCAAGATATATCTGAACATTTGCCCATCTCTGTCGATGAAATAATGCTGCTTGAGACTGTCAAGGACGATGGGCTCTGTGCCATCAAAAAGCCTTCCGATCCTGCAGAGAAACAAAAGGCAACGTCAAGCTCAGATCAAGCTGTGTTGAGTAGTGCCCCGTGCCCTTGCTGCACGGAAAAATAGTTTTCTCTATTTGTTTCTCACAAAACTCGACTTAATAAGAGTAGTAGGAAGAGCTGGAAATCCAGAACAAAACCCCTGACAAAGCACATGAAATGTAGGTTGCCGCCTTTTTTTTTTTTTTTTTTTCTTCCAAGATGTTTGCAAAACACTCCTGAGTCACGAGAAATTTCCCAGTGAAATCCTCTGGAGCGATCAGTATGTTTGATTTTGTGCGTGCCTGTGTTTATATGCCCATATGTGCCTGTGGAAGCACTTCCTGATTCTTCCCAACGCCCTGCCTCCAAAAAACTGTAAACAAAACTGTCTCAAAAATAGCTCACGCTTGAGACTTCACATGGGCAATTTGCATGAAATATTACCGACATTTTTGGACATGATTTTAGAGCCTTGTCACAACCTGTTACATTCCGCCATATTTTGCAGCTTCGGTGCCTTGGTTGTTTTAATGAAAACGGCCGTTCACACGTAGCTTTTGTACTAATCTAACCGGTCTGATCTGAGAAGCAGCATAACGAAATCCGTGCGGCACTCTGAAGAACACAGAGCACACAAACCTCCTGCTGCTCATCAGCACGCTCCTAACGCCACGGGGGCACTTTGCTGCATGATCCGCAGCAGAGCGACAGCCGCGGCGCAGCCACAAGGCCTCACTACAGAACGACCCTGAAACCCCGTGGGCTTCAAGGAGGGGTCACCCACGCACGGAGCAGGTACCCAAGGCACCCAGTGCAATACACTCGATGGTAATTTCTGCCTGGAACACCAATCTCACCTCTGCTTTCTGACCAGCTGGGAGAAACGAAGACTGGGAAAGCAACAAAAGGCCATTATCAACCTCAGGCGGCCATTTAAAATTCTGCAGGAAGTGCTGGAACCTATTGAGTTTGCATGAAATCTGTAACGTATAAGGAATTAAACATGTTTTGCAGAGTTATCAGGTAGCAAATATTTTTCTCAAGGCTATCGCTTCAGACATTTCAAGCTTTCTTCCATGGGTATTTGTCACTGTCTGCCCTGCTGCTCAACATTTAAGCTGTGACAGAGCAGATAGCACATGTATCTACTCACTAAGTGGATGAGCAACATTTATAGCCAACACTGTAACACCCGGTATTTACAATTAATTTTTTCCAATACTCAAGCTTGTAGTCTTGGAATCTATAATGGAATCCATGCACTCAAAAACTTATTATTTAGCTCACTAAGCAATTACTGAAACGTATAGACCTAATTGGTCTCTGCAGCATTTTCCTGCTTCTTGATTACTACTACAATTACATATTCTAAACTTCTGGGCTTTTTGTTTTATCAGTTGTTTAGGAGAACAAGAAGAGGGTACCGGAGGAAGGAGTCCCCTGTCGAAATCGGGATACTGACAACAGTGCATGGACACTGGGATGCAGTTGGGAGTCTGAGGGCCATTTGGTCTAGGTTGGAAGGGCTGCCATGCTGCACTGCTTCTCTTGCAGCTACAAAACAACCCCCCAGCCTGCACTTTGCAATACGCAACAACACGTTGGAAGGGTGAAAGGGCTTTGAGCAGCAGACCCCATGCAGAGATGCTGCTGCAAACACAATTAAAGCTCGCCTCCTTTTCAGATGAAAAACTGCAGATTCCAGCTTGCCTCACAAGGCCTCAAGGAAGAGGCTTGGGATAACGTGGTCCTATCCCAAGGCATCATTCACTACACCTGCCACCTGAGCAGAAGGGGCTGTGCCACCAGCGGGGGAAAATCCCTGCCCTGCAGCCTCCCTCCACACTCGAGCTTTCCTGGCAGCCCAAACTCTGCCCCGCGCACCCTCCAGTCTGCAGAACAGTCACCTTGGAGCAACCGTTCCCTCCTTCACACAGACCTCAGCTCCTCCTCCTGCTTGGGCTCATGCTGAAACCTGGGACGCTTAAACGGCATCCATCTGCTGGCACAAGCAGGACTGTGAAGCCACGTTTACTGCAACTGCACTTCCCAAGAAAGCCTGAAAGGCGGTTTTCCTCATCTCCTTCCTGACAACTTGGGCTGCTGACTGACAAAGATACGTATTTGTCATTAAAAAAAAAAAAATGTTAACAGCTGAATGGATTTCCAAACAGGAAAGTTTTCTTCCAAAAGAAAAACTCCGAAGGCAGCTTGCAAAATAAGCTGATAATCATATGCAGAATTAGCCAAATATCAAGGGTAAAGGATAAAAAGCTGTAGTCTGTTTAGAAGAAAATGTACTTCTGAAATATTTAATTAAAAGCCACTAGGCTGGAATTTTCTGTGTATACAGAAAATTAATGTCCCATGGGTTGAAAGTGCAACTTCCAATGGGTAATAATTAATGGCTCTGACTTTAAGTATCATATTCCACTGTCAGAAATCAAATGCTTCAAGGGTTGAAAATACAACCACTGTAAAAACCTTTGCTTCCATACGAGAAATTTGCTTTTTTGTTCCCCCCCACACACACACACATTGAGGATGTAAAACAGGTGCAATCTCTAACTTCACTTCAGTGGGGAGAAAACAACAGATCATAGAAAAGAGCAACGTTTTGTTTCCATAAAACACAATACGGCAATATGGGCAGTTTTCCTCACAGATCCTATCAGTGTTCACATAACAGCCTTTCCGGAATGAAAATCTAGCAGGGGAAGAGGACACTGCTTATAAGATGTCTCAGATATTTCAGAAACAATTCTTGTTTGTCAAGCATAAAAATACACTCAGTCTGCAGCAAAACTGTACACATGGTGTGAGTGTCTATAAACTTACTCTCTGAAAGTATAAATGTTTATAAGCATTACTATACACACAGAAAGACTTTCCTTTAGTGGATTCTGCTTCAGTTGCTAATCTGGAAATGAAGAAATAACTAAGAAAAAGATGGGCAATATTAGTAAGAGTAATAAACTATCCCACAACTTCCTTACCACTAAGAAAAATGACAGAGTCCTGCAGATTATTCTAGCGGCTTCACTGGATATAGCAAAAATTCTTCTCCTTCATAAGAATAGGGATGCAAGGAACACGGGAAAGAAAGCAAGCCCTCCTGTCTGCAAGCACACAAAATATTACATTACCTTTAATCTAAGGTAGAATGAAACTATTTTTCTGTGAAATGTAGATTCCCTATTAGGGACTATAGGCAGTTTGTTATCACCACTGTTACCAGAGAACACTGACAGCTCAAAGATGACTGAAAAAAAAAAAAATGTAATAAATCATTTTCAGCAGTCGTCAGCTCTCAGCTTTCCCTTCTCTCTGTCTTTCACAAAACAACAAAAAGAGAGGAAAATACCCAGTGTGAAGCCCTTTTAGTAGCCTGACAGCAGATATTCCTCTCCTGCAGGTGAACTATCCACTCTCCTACAGCGGCCAGATGCCCAAGCTCATGGAAAGGCAGAATCACTGCCTGGGACTTCACTAAGCTCCGACAGCCAGTGGCTGGGAAGGGGCAAAGAACTGGGGAAAACATGTCTGTCTTTCTCAGGTAATGAACTGCATGACGAAGAACTAAAAAAACCCCACAAAACAAAGAAAGAAAAAAAGAGAAAAAGAAACCATTTTGGATGAAGTCTTAGTCACCTGGCTGGAGCCACTGGGGCAAAGCTGGTACACGCTGGCCACTAAAGGGAACGTGAATGTAAGAATACAAGTTTTGTTATCACATCATTATATTTATGTGGCTAGTGGAAATGCTTATTTAACACTCTGGGGTGTACAGAGACAAGGTTGGATTAGGCTTGTCCTTTTTTTTTTCCCCTCTTAGCGACTTGTTAGTCCACGTTGTCCTTATTAATTTCTGCTCATTTTCTTATACTGAGTGCTCAAAGGCAATTTGCATAAGAGCCCATATAAATTAGATCTATTTAAGGGTATACTCATCTCATGGCTATGTAATTTTACTTCCTCGTATGTCTAAATTATATAATTTGGAGCACCTCCTAGAAGCTACTGTGTCTGGAGAGATACCCACATGGGAGACAGGCAGGCAGCTATACTATCTACATGGAAATGACGAGGCTCTCCCCATCTTTCAGAGGACCCTTGGAAGAGCAACAAATTGCTCTTCTCTCCTCAAGACCTTACATCATGTGGATCCAGAGTGAATTCCTAGCAATTTCTGTAATGATGCTGCATAACAAAAGTTATATCATGTTTATGCTGCCTCATAAACATGACAGAACAGAATTTGCAATTTTCAGTAGCATGTATATTATGAAAACTGCATTTTAACCAACCACCCTGCTACAAGCTCTTGTTCTCAGTGCTATTATAACTGGGTCTTATCTCTTCTCCCTTACTTATAATTTAAGGATTCATGTCCAAGAGTCTCAGGAATTCCCTGGCACAGACACTTCCTACATTATTAGGAGAGACATGAATGTACTGATTAAAGAAGGTAACAGGGAAAAAATGTGTATTAAAGACTAAAAATCTTATTAAATTTTTTACAGGAAAAAATATTTGTATAGGATCCAGAAAAAGATCAAGCAAGAAAAATGTAGAGAGGGGGTATTAAAACACCAGGTTTTATGAGACTTAAAAGAAAACGTTACATGGCATTTTAGCGAGCAGATAAAGCGTAGATAGCCAGTGGAAGTGATGTCAGAAACCACTGTGGAAATAATTGCTAGAGATTAAAGAGCTGGATCATTTACATGGACCCCATCTCAAGCTCTTTAGTGTTGCCACTTGAGTGCAGAGGCAAAGAAAACACAAGGGCAAGCTCAGGGGGCCAATAAAGCACTGACACCGAGACAGGAAGGGGACAGTGGTCTGAAATGCAGAACAAACTGCGTAGGGAAGAGATGGGGAGGGCCTGAAGTGACGAGCGAGGTGGTAACATTAGGACTGCAGTGGAGGCAACGCAACGAAATACGGGATTTGCTACAACCTGCCTCATCAGAGGCAGCACCAGGAGCAGAGATGAAAGCAAATCAGACGTATTACAAAATGAACTTAATAGTCACTGGATCTAACCCACATGGACAAACTGACACATTAACTGGAAAAGAAGATATTGCCCAACAGCATGCAGTCATGTTGCAGGAATGCTACTTACACGAGAGCATGCACGGCAGCTTTATATCCTGCAGATGAGGGCGAAGATGTTGTGTAAATAAATGAGTCAAACAAAAGATGTGGGTCCCAGGATCACTGTGATAAACTAAATAATCAGCAGCAAAGGCCCCAGAGGAAAAGAGCAATGGCCTAAGTTCTACTTGCCTGCAAGTGAAGTTAACAGGGAAAATGCAGATTTTACTTCTCTTTAAGTGGGTGATCTAGCAACCTACAGGACTCGCATCAGAAATAATGATTTTTTTTTTGAAATAAAGCTAGAATAGTAAGCCCCTCTGGCTTGCACCATGTACTGATTCTCGGTCTCAAGGCGAGGGCAACTTGGGATAAAACCCCTCAAGAGCAGCCTAAAGCCCGTACGCTCTGTCACAGCCCTGTCCCATTCATGCATCTACTCCCAAATCCAGGCCCATCTCCGCCCAGACCCGAAGGGCCCTTGTAGCGGCGCTGCCCTTTCGGAAAGGGATTGCTCACGCACCGGACCCACCGTCGAGCCGACTGCAAAAGCCTTCAAGCTCCCCCTCTCCAACAGTGCCCCATACCTCACAAGGCCGCAAAAACTTCCAAGTTTACCGGGGCATATCAAACCCACTTCTCCCAAAATCACCTAAACCAATGAAATGTTAAATCAATTATTCATGCAGGTATTTCCTCCATCTCTGTTTTTTGTAACCAAGTTTTCTTGGCAATGATAACATTTCACAGAAAATTTAGCAAATTTTCTGTTTGCTTGCCAAGATAATTTCACTAAGCTCGAATCCGATTTCATTGAGGTACATTATTTATGTTTTATCTTCAGGGAAGCTGCCTATTAAGTTAGTAGCAACCGTGTCCTTTTGCTTATGATACGGTTATTACTAAGTTATCAGGAGTACCTTTAAGTTATTAGGGTGCAATGGTAAATTAAGTACTTTGCGCCATAATTAGCTAATAACGTTTGAATTATATTTTAATCATGTTTAAGATGGTCAGGTTTGCTGTGTGTACAGATAATGGAGGATAGGAGCAGAACTGGAGTGTTTATCATTCAACACCAAAAGGCAGAAAGTAGCTAAGTCACCAAATACACAACACCCCAAAGGCCATGATAATCTATATATTCAAAACACCAAACTCCTCTGCAGTCAGCACTGCAATAAAATAGAACCTGTGTGTTGGGATCATGTTTAGGGGAAAAAAACCCAAAAATATATTGGCTGCAACCCACTCTTTTGAGCTTGACAATTTTCTTAAAAAGGTATTTCAGTAACTCCCAAGTCCAAATCTCTAACTGATAAGACCAGTAAACTTAGATTCCACAAAGAGAGAATGCATAAAAAAAGAAAAAAAACTTTAAAAAAGGCTACAAGAAAGATTTCACTTGAAAAAAATCTGGATAGAGAAACAATCATGCTCAGAAGGGGGGAAATTCTTTGATGTATTCCTTAGTGCATCAAATGTGCCCCCCAGCTTTCATGAATTTCATTCAAACCATTGCTAACTCTCAGTATTTCCTTTGTGCACTTGGTATCAAAATTCCACATGCAGATCACTGGAAATTAGGAAACACTCCCCGAGTTCTCTATTAAATCTCTTAGAAAAGTATCAGCAAAATGAGTTCTGGAACTAAAACCATTAGATGTTACAGGGTTAGCGTGTACGCTCTGTAAGAAACGCACTATGCTCATCTCAGCTCTGCCCTACTTCAGAGAGTCACCTCGGGAACCAGGCACCCCATTTTACCGCTTGTGGTCGTTTTCATTCAGTCTTTGCAGGAAAATCGCAAGGAACCGAAATTCCAAGATATTTACAGTTCCGACTGGTCACTCGGGCAGGAATCCCGTCTGGGGTGTTTCGTTGACTGCCGCCTCCTCCATGAGGAAGGACGACGCGTTGCTGTAGACGGGACAAGACGGCACACGCCTTTCCCCGCGCAAGGCTTGCACAAACTCCTTGGCGTTTCAGTCCATTAAGGGAACAGATTTTACAGCTAACCCCTGGTAGCGTACAAGGGATCCTACGGTAACTACTCCTCAAGGAAAAAAGCCATATTAAAGCTAAAATAACAGCTTTTCACTACTTAATGAATGAAATCCAAAGACAGAAAGTGCTTCTAAAACCATTAGCTCTTAACTGGAAAGAGCCTGTGTCCCCACCAAACGTTCCTCCAGAACCTAGACAGAAATAAACTATTCCTGAACCTCCTTATTCCTCTGCTCTCAACACCTGTGGAAGTCGCTTGCAAAGACTGAATCATCCCTCATGAGTATAATTCATAAAGAGGACAACTATTTCCTACTATGCTTCTGCACCAGAAACCTGTAAAACCGATTAGCAGGTTTCAACCCTGCAGCCGAACGCAGGCTCTTACCGTCACAAGGCAAGTTTGCCAGGAAAGGTGCAAAGATGTTTAGTCTCACTTTTTATAGTCCCACAAGATTATACACGAGAGAGAGAGACAGAGAGAGAGAGAGGAAAAAAAAAAAAAGGAATTTTATAAGGAACATCATTAGGGAGATCAAACCAAGTGTCAGAAGTTAGGAAGTGTGAGATATAAAGCTGCTTCTGCAACTTTAATTTACAAGCCTTCTCCTGCTGAAAACATTTTAGACTCTGTCTTTAGCCACACAGCAGCCATCTTTTTTCTTTTTTTTGCTATTTTCCCCCCACATTACCCTCTATTTAGAGGGCAGACAACCTTGGGGATAAGCCAGGGTTGGACAGTGTAGCAAACCCTTGCCCACAGGACACCTGCTTCACTTGCAGTAGGAATAAGGGACATCTAATGAACGAGGCTGGTTTGTAGATGTGTGAGAGCTGCTGGCCTGAACTGCAGCTTTCCACAAGAAGAGGTGCGCAGTGCTAGGCAGCAGGTAGCAGCGGCCTCACATCAGCACTCAAAATTAGTCACAATTTCGTGTCTTCTCGTTTCAGGTATTTTCACATTCCATCTCTGTCTTCAAACACAAATAGCCATGAGTTAAACAAGAAAGTCTTGGACTTAGGAAAGCACGTGAGAAGACTGACAGCTGTCTTCAGAGCAGGACCAGGTAGTATGCAGAATATACACCCCAAGGACACATGCTGAACCATGAGGAGAACAGGAGATGTTGAGGAGCTGTTTATTAATTGAGCATCATTATTTCCCTGTGCGCTGAATGAAGAGGGATTCCCACAGAAGAAAACAGCAGCAGGCAATCGTGTATTGGAGATGATATCACTTCACATAGACATGAAGATGACAAAGTAAGGTTGCCCCGGCAGCCCTAATCTTCTTTTCAAATAAAGCTGTCTAATTGCACTGAGAAAAGCTGCAAGCCAATTACACAGTATCTATGTTATTATACTTCTTACTACTCCATCAGTCGTTTGTGCTTTGCTTTACTATTTATATCATCTGCTCCTACATTCCTCTACCTGGACTGAAAACCATACGCCCAAGGTTAACATGCCAGCTTATTAATTCTTTAAGAAAATCAATCCAGGTAGGATAATAAGAGGCAAGGAAGATGTAAGTAGTATTAGACACACAGGGCTGCATGCATGACAGTTGCAATGATTAACTCCAGCTTATAGCCTTACAGTTACAGCACCATGAATCCTAGTGTGGACACACATGTGCTGATACAGAGACCTGTTTATACCTGTATAATTCATTCTTACACATTTACATGTTTAACTGCTCCATGCTAGAGGTTGAAATGCTTCAAGTACTTCAGTAACTAGGAAAATCACATCATTAGCCAAATCAGCTAACACAAAAGCTGCACGCTAATCAGTCAGGAGGACAGGAAAGTCCACCTAAGACAGCTTAGGCCGTGCCTCCGAGCCACCCGTCACGCTTAATGCACAGGTTGGAGGTGCCAGAGCCGCGCCTGCATGTTCTCCTGGTGGTGGGGGTGATAAAAAGCACACAGATAACATTATTTTCATTGACAAACTTTACATATACAAAACAGTGGCTTTATTGTTTATTAAATTAGATCCTGCCCTGGTGTAATAGTCCCTGCAGCCATACCAAACCCAGCTGTAGAGCGTATTTGTGTGGAGGAGGGTGAAGAGAAAAGAAAGAAAGAGAGCAGAGATACCCTTCAGAAGCAACAGCAACTCATGAATAAAGGTGTAAGGAATAACTAAGCAGAGCACGTGAAAATATTTGCCATGATATTTTTCAGACAACAAAATCCTCAAAAATACCACATGCCAGAGCTAAAGAGCTTTTAATATAGGAGAAACAGGATGCAAGTCAGCTGCCTAAACACAAGTGTTGGGCGCCGCTGGAGATGCCCGTGAGTGTCCCAGCCAGCCCGAAGGCTGGTGGGTGGTGTTCAAAAGCCACCCCTGGCTGGCGCCCAGAGGCAATGGGAATCAAGGCAGGAACCACGGTGTCTACAGGGGCACTCTAGACACAACAGTCCTAAGGCTGGTGCATCCCATGCCCATTATGACCAGAAATCAACTCTTCTGAAATCTGCATATTAAACAGTCTAATAGCATTCTTTCTAGATATCAGTGTCAACAGAAGCTTTATTTTAAATAAGCTTTATTAATTATAAGAGAACAACTTTACATAATGCAAAGCTATGAGCAGTAATTTGTAGTTCTCCTAAAATGTGTAGGAATTAGTACAATATTTAACCTAAATACTCTTTCATCCTTAGCATAACATGCTACCATCAGGCACATGAGCTGGCTGTCCTTAGCTGCTTCCTGAGATACAGCTTAAACTGGAGGAAATGGGTAACAGCACCGCTGGAAGCAACACGCTACAAATGCTTCAGGATTCACGTCTCTTAAACACAGGCAGTTGTCCCCAAGTATTTTTCCACAATGCCTAAGGAGCTTACTCTAGGATCCAGATCCAGATGTAGTCAATGGACAGACTCAGATACTTCTGGAGGATCACCCTGGTCAGAAGGGATTAGATCTCATTCCATGTATGCCTCGTGCACCACAAAACTGGGCTCCTCCAGGTGAAAAATCACCAAGACCCTATTATATAGCAGCTAATAACGTCTGAACACATGCACGAAGAGCCCTTCAGGTATACTCGCTCCATCTGTCTAAAGGGTAGACACTACCTGAGCACACAGATCGAAACGCCTGTTGCCATCTTCACGTCAGAAACCAGCACCACAGCCAAAATTTCATTGCGACAACTCCAGACTGCTAAGAAACAAAAGCTTCCCTACATAGAGAGCCAAGCAATATGTTGGATAGATGCTGATCAGCAAAAGCCCGCTGTTTGAATCCATAAATGTGCATTATTTCATTCACTTAATTTTGAAGCTTTTCTCTAACAACACACAATTGAATTCTGCCAGACATGGATTAAAAAAAAAGGGGGAGGGGAGGTCACATTGCCTGAGGGTTTTTCTGTATTTCCCGTAACCCCAGACATTGCTACTGCTGCACAACTCATACTAATAAAGATGCAGCTTGCAATAAATATTGACTGATACTGAAAAAACCCGACCAGCCACGACCACGGGTATGCATATCCTGCAGGACTGTGATTTCCATGCCAACAGGGAGAAGGAATAAAGAGCTAACAATACTGCCAAAAAAAATGTTGAATTTGAAAACCAACAATTTTTAGAACAATTCCAAGAAAACAGACATTTTCAGGATGAGAAAATTGTTTTAATGTTTTCTTCCTCTGTTTACTGTAATATAAAACATGTTACAATCACCTTGCATCCTGCCTTCCATTTGCATAGCTTATTTAAATGTGATTTTTTTTTTGCTCTATTTCAGAATGCAGTAAAATTCTATTTTAGCACAAATCTGGGTATTCTGTTAAATTTCAGATTTTTTTTTCTTGTATCACCCTAAGTTATACTTGTTTTCCATTATCTTTATAAGAGATCCAGAGAACTGTATTACCAAAAAACGCAGAAGCATCAAAATTCTCCATCTCTTCCTATCCAGAAGCCTCCACTGCTACAATAAGTGCTCTGGGATTATGGAAAGCTTCTGGTCATTTCCCCTATCCCTTTCTTTAAAAATAGGTGCTTTAAATACAGAGGCAGGCAGCCCGCCACATGCCCATTGGGCAGTATTGGCCACTTGCTTTTTGCACAGATGTTTTACGCCACACACAAGTCCTCTTTGCCGGGCTGCGGGACCTTGTGCCTCTCCTTGCCACCGAGCAATGGTTGCTCACTTTGTTATTAAAGCTCTGTGGCAAGGGTACATGCCAGGGATTTTGCTGTAAAGGAATGAGGAATGAGCTTTGCAGAGACTGATGAGAGGCACTGAGATTCATGCCTTGTATCAGATGGCCAAAAGGAATGGGGATTTCTCCACCACTCTGCAACGTGTGATCCTTGCAGAAAGCCTTCTGCTGAACCACACTGAGGGGTCTAGAAACATCCATCACATCACTTGCTTTGCTCCTGGAAGTCTGCGAACCCTGGCAGAATTACATTCCATCTTTAGTCTAGGGAGCTTATCTGTGGCTTATTAATCATCATCACTGGCCTCACAGACAAGAAAACGGTTTCATTTCAGCTTCTGAGAGCAGAGGAGACCATCAGGACACCTTCCTGCAGGCTGAGCTGCCCCTGTGCATTAACCTCCTCCCAGTCCTGCCCCACATCAGCCCTGCCACCCTTCAAATGTTTTGCACTACGACAGAATAATTTTAGGACAGTGGTGAGGAAAATAAACTCTCTGCTGTGATGGATGTGCCCTCGTTTCACATACACACTCAGTCAGGAGCATGCTACAGCTAACTTGGCCTTCACGGGGAACACATTTCCCTGACCTCATTTTCCCAGATCCCACCCCCATTTACTCTGCTCCACATCTGTGGCCTCTTCAGTTTTCACCTGATAAAGCTTTCATTCCCACACATCCTTCTTGGTGGTAACTCTCAGCAAGGAAAGATCCGAGCTCCTGAGCCCGAGAGTCCTTCAGACGTGTTCCCCCCGCCTTGGGCCAGGCCCTAGTGCTGCTGCTGAGCGGAGCTCACGCTGCCTGCAGACCTGGGCACAGCCTTTGGGGACGTGACTGACCTTATGCTCTCCGGTAAACGAGAACTGCATCAGCACCTTTGGTTTTCCGCATGGCACAGAAGCTGCTGTATGTTCTTCATGGAGTCCTATGGCCTCTAAAGCTTGTCATATTTTCCAGGGTCGGTCAGCACAAAGGACTCGCACCTCTGGTTTAGCTACAATTTAACAGGAACTGAAGTGACCGATGTGGAGCTTAAGTGAGATTGAAAGTTGCAGCCAAAATAGCTCTTCTTTTTCAAACCACTGTTTTAATGCCTCGCAATGATGCCAAACCACGTAGCAATTTTCAATAACACCATCTCCAACTTTCCTTTTGCTAAGCCTCCCAAAGAGGGAGGCATGAACCATATGTGATTTGGGATGAGGGGGTCATTTCTATTCCTACAGAGAAGCAGGGAAACGTTCCCTGGGAAGCAGACCTCCACTGCTGAGAGTGCAGCATCCACCCGGCTCCTGAAAACTGGACATTGAGCCAACATGGGAAGGAGAGAGCACAACTGCAGACATGGCTGGTGTGAAAGACGAGGCCCAAGGCCCAGCTTTGAGACAACAGTATTAGAAGACAGAAAAATGAGAATGTGTGATAAAAATTGGAACCTCCAAACAAGTTTTTGCTACAGAAAAGCAGTAGCTTGCTTGCTTCCTTTCCCACACCTTCTTCCAAAGGAGAAATGGACTTAGCAGCTTTCCTACAACAGGCTTTACATACTCCTATAGTATTTATCACCGTTTCTCTAACCACCCATCTCCCTCGCACTAAGGTGGACACTGTCACACGGATTTTCACTGTGGCAACATCCTGGGGCCAACAGGATTTTCCACAGCTTTACTGCAGCAGGACAGAAAATTGTCATGACCAGGCACGGGCACAGCATCTTCTCCATGTTTCAGAAGGTCAGAGGGAAGAGAAGAACAGCAAAAACAATTTGGAAAACTAAAAGAGAGAAGTAAATATCATACACGGTTAGCATGCACCATTTTCAAAGTCCTGATGACTACTTCAGGCATATGAACCTGCCTAAACAGCTCCTGAGGAATATGCAATTTTTTATTATTTAATAGAACATGTGTAGCTTCATGGAGGCAAGCTCAATGCATACTTAAAATTATTATATTTTGAAATTCTGAAATTATATTGGTATAAAACTGGAATTGCATAACAAAAGGAAAAAGCTATAGCTTGAATAGAGTATCAAAAGGGAAAAGTATAGCTTTTGAGCCTGAAGAAATCATGCTGCTATCTAATCTCTTCCTATGAATTAGGAATTATGGCTACATCATTCCAACAGAGGCAGAAGCTGAAATCCTATGTCAGAAGTATGTCCAACTGCATTTGGCAACCCTTAGTCAAGAAATAAGCTGAGCATAATTGGATGAATATTTGAAGTACTTCATTATTCATGTAGAAAGGCTAGGTAAAAAGTGTTTTACAGTCCCAAGACACTTGAGGGTGTGCGTTATTGGGTAATAACCAATTAGGAATGTTGACAGCACTCTGCCTTCAGGAGCATCATGGCCAACAATACACCTGGGCGTTCCTGTTGTGTAAAAACACACACCCACTGCCTACTGCTCAGTTTATTTAAGCCAACCATTCACCAAAGGAAGTGGAAGAGACCCAAAAGGAGGTTTGGCAACTCGCTCTGATTCCACGACACTTTGTCTTCATTTTTCCCTTTTACTGCTATGCTCCAAAAGTACATCTTTCAATAACACTTCTGAATTATTGATTACTACCGATTACTGCTTGGAAACAAATCTGATTATTTGCTTTCTGTTTTATTGCATATAATCTTCCAAATAACATTCTTCTTATTCGTAGCAAGGAAAGACTGACAGCCAAAGATCCTTAACTGCATAATCTGTCAAAAATGCCACTACACCATTAATACTGCATATTCGAGACAACAGAAATAAGGTCTTCTCTTAAGAAAAACATAAGAATGACCAATACAAATATTTAAAAAAATTAAACACAGAATTTAAAAAAAATCAGTTCTGATATAAGAATCAGAAATTCTGAACAAATTTAGCCCACGACAATGCAGTCTAATGCTTTGACAACCTGACAAAATAAGACTACGATACACTGACAGTACAAACACTATTTTTTCTTACTCCCTTTTTCTTTATCACTGTAACAAAAAAAGACTGAAAAAGTTGTATTCTTATCCAATAAGACTTTCATATCTACAGGAAGAAACATTCAAAACTTTTCCTGAACAATTTGTTTTCTTCAAACATGTAAAATATGAAATTTGTTATAAAAAGAAACATCTTTTTTTTTTTTTTTTTTCCTCCCCTCCCTACAGCTCTCATTTTCTGGCTTGTATCATATTCCGTCCATCCTGCAGCACTGAGCACTGCAGCATTTTCTCTGAATTTCCTCAAATGCTACCTCACCCTCTCCCCTCTGTATCACCAAGACGATGATGATGTTTTGATGAAGTGCCACACACATGGGCCCTCCAGATAATGGATTCAACGGGATACACTTAAAAGATCATTTTTCTCTTTTGTATTGACTGCTTGCACTGCTCGAAGACAAGAAGGGTTTTCATTTTTTATGTAAGCTGTAAGACCCTGAGGGCCCTCTAAACTGGTTAAAAGAAATCAATTTTCAGATGGGTGAAGGGAGCCTAGCAGACCTTAATGAGGCTGGGTATCCGCTCTGGAACTCCTTCCCCTCGAATTTCCAACAAGTTTGGGCAGACTGAAAAGTACCTTTCCTGGCATGGAAGCATCTCCTAATGTTTAGGACTTGTGGTTAACATTCACACAGAACTATAATTTATAGTATGCAGATGAGAAACAAAACAAGAAAAGAAGTATTTCACAGAAGCAAAATAATCACTACTGTTGATGAAGATAAACAGCACCAGAGCAACTGAGCAAACCAGGGCTTGGCACTCGCATAGCGGCAGGAAACCATTATCCCGTGACACTGTTCTAATACATGGACACTGCTGCAATTACATCCAAGCAACCTAACAAAACAAATTCATTGTATGGCAGAAAATATTTCCAATTCAACATTGCAACACTTATTTTTTAATTACAGCACAAAGCATACTATTGGGGTGTGGAAGGACATAATCCATCATTTGCTCTCGAATGACACACTTATGGGAAATGCTATATATTATAACTTTCTATGCCACAATAAGTAACTACGAGCAATTTCTCCGGCAAGGAATGCAAAAAGCTTGGGTGTGGTGCTGGGAGATGCTGCTTATCCCTCCAGCTCCCTCCAGGGCAGTGGGGGCCAAAGGCAGGCTGCATTTTGCTGCACAGGGACTTGATCATTCTTCCCATTTCATGTGTGTCTCATGGCCCATACAGAGCTCTACCTGCAACACTCCGCATGTGGAAAGAACGTGAGCAGCTCAAATATGTACTATGCAAAAATATATTTTTTTTTTGAAAAGGAATGGTATTTTAATAGGTCATGTAAACAACAATTATGTCTGTCAATCAAATTATAAACAAGTCACATTTTAGTGTAAAAATCCCACTGAGGTCTAGGATATACAATCTGTCTTTATAAATTGGTGAGCTACTAAAGTATATCCTCTTCCATTTAATCCTCTTAGGTTCACCCATCTCATCTCAAAAAAAAAAAGATGTGTTTTTCTTTATTACTCTCCTTTTGCCTCTCCACAAACCAAGGTGTTTCACAGTAGCTATTAACTGCCAGTGTTGCTTTCCTTCACCACATGCCTCTACTGCAAAATGCAGTGCTGTGTAGAAATATAAAAGATAGGTCTTCAGTAATTAGCTTGGGTACCAGATGCAGTACAGCTGAGCTAGCTGGAAGCAGGATAAACTAGTCGAGGTGGAGTGCTGTGCTAGACTGCTTCAAGCACCTGAACTCGCCTATACTCTACACTGTCAAAGGACTAGGTGAGAAGGCAACCCTAAGACCACTGTTCTCCTCAAAGCAAATTGTACAAAACCTGCCAGAAGAATTAGCTACAAGATCAGATCAACTCCTATCAAACTGTTGCTGGAGATCATCTTCCTCCATGCGGTCTGAGGTATGAAATAAGCGGCTAAGTTTTGGACAGGTGAAGATTTGATAGGGTGGGTTTAGAAAATTAAGAAAATTGACTCACTGTGGTGTAGCAGCAACTGGGCTGGAAGACTTCCATAGATCAAAGCTAACCTACAGACCACATCTGAAAACAGTTTATTTTGATTATTAATTCATAGTTTCCATGGGGGAGATCAATACTGATGAGCCTGAGTATGCTTTCAACTGATGTTGCTAAGGTTGAAAGCATCATTTCAGATCTGTAAAATAAGCTAGGTGACTAACAACTCAAAGGAAATTCTCCCTCAGCAGGATCCAGACCACACAGGAAGCATGAGGAGAAAGGGCCAAGAAGCAATAACTTGCTTTCATCTGCTTAGGTAAAGGCCATTTGTGACTTCTGCAAGCTCCGATTCCTTTCAATTGAGATACAAAAATGCAGATGAAGGAGATGAGCACAATGCTTTGAGGGAGTTCAGATGCCAAAAGCAAGGTCAATTCTCAGAGCAGAATGGGGATGGAAGAAACATCCTGAGGATGTTTCCCAAAAGGAGAAGCATCCCAAGAGTTGGAGACTAAGGGAGAGAATGAATGGCAAAGCAGAAATAAAGCTCCTCAAACATTTGTCTAGTTAAAACACTGACACACTAGAATAAACTCCAAAGCAGTTGAGAGGGCACATTCACCTAAAAGAAAGTGGTGACATTCCCTTTGCCAGGACAGAGCATTTATGCATTATTTGCATTAAACAAAATACAGAAAGGTCCTAAACAATTTTTCACATTTTCTATGCATCCCCATTTCTATGCATTTTCTATCCCCAAATGGCAAACATACTTGTACGTAAAACCCAGCCAGAAGGTTAATCATTACCCAAAAGTAAGACAGAAATTGGAATCTATATCCTAAAGTCCAAACACACCCAATAGGTGGCCAGGTGTTGGCGGCAAAATGGGAAGCCAAGCGTTTACTTCTGCAGTTATGTACACACTGGATGCCAATTTGCTCAGCAACTACACTACAATTTATGAAAGACCAATGAAGTATAATTTGGAAGTAGGATCATGTGCTAGCACTAATGCACAGAGTCTGAGTGCAAAGACTGAACAAAGCAAAAGATGAAACAAAACATCGAGTCTTGAGACCAAGATGCAGATCTAAACTCAATCAGAAATGACCCAGCAGAGTAGAATACTTCAGTGCTAGGCATTAAAACTGCTCACTCAGTTCCTAATGGCTTTGTCCTTAGAGCCATAAGAACCATGGGATCAGCCCTCCTGTTCTTTTCCGAGTATTTTCTTGACCAGGTTGAAAGAGTACTGCTGTTTGGGTACCTTCAAACTGGTTCATGAAGCCATGCTTTTGGGTGAAAAACATATGCAAACCACAACCAACCACAACCAACTGCCCATCACTGACAAATTTCCATCCATGGACGGATGGATATCAAGCAGTTATTGAAGTCAAAGGATTTCACAGCATCATCCTTTCAGCTAAGTTACTGACACTTTCCCCTCTCACAGACAGGTTGAGCCAATCCATACAGCCTCCTAAAAACGTACTGGAAAAGGCTAACCACATTGACAATTACCAAAATATGTTTTGTCCTCCCTCTAGAATCATGTTTGTTGCTGAGAAGAGTATGAGCCTCATAAGGAAGAGCTGAAGCTTTTGGCTTTCTAGCACTTCTGAATATTTCTGTCCACAGTGTCATACTTGTGTAACCACAGGTACGCATGGTAAACGGTCCCGTGATAGGAATCTGTTCATCTACCATCTCTTTATGCCTGCTTCTGTGAAAAAGGTACACAAACAATTCACTATCTTGATTTCACTGCCATTTTATACATTTGAATGCCGAATTATTTAGTAGAAAGCCACGGGTTTTATCTTCCAAGTATGCAAAAAATGTTTTTACTGACACTTATAAGAGGAAGACACTAACCTGATGATCCGTTTTGGTGATGATTCACTCTACCAACTGGTAGACCACATGATATGAAAGTCAGCCAATCTGATCATATTCATTAGTCAGTGGTCACAAGCAAGAGCCACAACTTGCTGACATTGCAAGCTATAAACATATGGTAGGATCATTAAAGAAGATATTAACTTTTACTGAGCCAAGAGTGGCAACTGACATGTGACAATTACAGAATCACAGAGTCTTTAGTGTTGGAAGGGGCCTGTGGAGATCATCTAGTCCAACCCTCTTGCTCCAGCAGGGACACCCAGAGCACAGGGTGGCATCCAGGCGGGTTTGGAAGATCTCCAGAGAAGGAGACTCCACAGCCTCTCTGGGCAGCCTGTTCCAGGGCTCTGTCACCTTCACAGGAAAGTTCTTCCTCATATGAAGATAAAACTTCCTGTGTTTCAATTTGCACCCATTACCCCATGTCCTATCACTGGCCACTGCCGATAATTAATTGATGCCAAGTGAGGTTGATAGCTACCTTAAGTTTAGCATACACACCTAGAGACAATTAATCTGGGCACAGCCAGGATCAGAATATTAGACTTTGAGCTCTTTGTTAACAAGTGTGTATTACAACCAATTTTTCTTCACAATATTAGCTGCATAAATTCTCAGGATTTCTTGAAATTGGAATAAAAAACCTTGTCCTACACCATTCTGTATTTTTCCCTCCAAGTTTATATAGGTGCCTAGACCAAAACAAAATATGGGAGTACAAGACGACAGCATGCAAGTTTTGAACTATGTTGGACTAACTGTAATAAGCATGGTCCTTCTGGATCAGGATTTATTTTTGACTAATATATTACTGATGATACTAACATCATCAGCTGTTTCCATCTGTTACAGGCATTTATAAATATTTACACTTCAAGATAGTCATCTTTTACACTTTCAATCATCACCCCAAAGTGTTTTACAAATTGCTTTATTGTTAACCTTGGTAGGAAGCGACCAAAGCTCAAAACTTCATCAGTTCTCTTGGATCACAGAACAAGTCGGTAATAAAGTCACTGCATTTCCATTTCCCAAATCCCTTCCCTTGCCACAAGACCGTGCAGCAATCAAATTACAAAATATAACAGGTCAATAACTAGATGCTCAAACGGAATAGGTAACAAAGATTAAACTGAGCTTCTGCTAACCTCTTCAGCCTATTCCCCCTTGACAGGAACAGTACAAACTACTGTGAAACTGCCACTTAGACCACTCATGCTAATACAGCAGACAGGGTTAAAGAACAATAATACTGGAAACCCTGAAGAAAAATTGCTTTTTGAAACTAACAACACTCAATCTTCATTCTCAAAAAATGCAGAGCTACTTTAGTCTTTAGCTACTGTACTGTCATGGTTATTTAAGAACTCTTCTTCATTAGATATGAATGATGCTACTATAGGAGGATCACCAAATACTTCCACAAATAGATGTATGCCTTTCAGTAAGATGAATCCGGATATTGAGAGTAGAAGTCAGCAAAGATTTAACACTCATCCAGTTGGCAGTTTCCCTTTTAAGGAAACTGAAAACAAAAACAAACAAAAACCCTTCTAACTTCTAAACTAGAAATATTTATTTTTATTTACTCTTAAACAATAAGCGTCATGTAATTACAGTTTGAGAGGTGCTATCCACACGGTCCAGGAAGTGTGACAGGACTTTTCCCTTGGCAAAGCAGCAAACGTGTCTTGCAATGAAGTGCAAAGGAGCCCCATCACAACAGACCCCCTAACCTGCAGGCTCCAGCAGTTGCGTCGTGCAGAAACAAGTAATAAAGACGATGCTGGTGTCTTATTTGGAACTGGGGGCAATCTTTGTATGACAGAAACAGCAAAACTTCTTAAACTGGTAAACACTTTTACCCTGTCTAATCCACAATATGCCTTATGTCCTTGGAGGTCCATGTATGTAACCTGTGAAGAATAAGGTTTGCTCTCAAACTGTTAGCAAAGTCCAATGATAGTCTGTGAGTTCTCCTACATAATTTTGTACTCTTCTTGGAGGGAGGAACAAAATACAAATCAAAATCTTAAAGTAAATAAATAAATAAAAGCCCTGTCCTACCTGGATCCAAGTGTGTGAAATTTAATTTCCCTGAGGCCTGAGAGTGAAGATTGGGTAAGAAAACTGGGACATGAATGGATTGGTTCATATGAAAACCTGAAACAGCCTTGGGCAGATATTTGGGAGTATTGTGAAACACTCTACAAGAAGAACTCATCCTCTCATGTAGGGAGCAACTCAAGATGGGAAATGCAACTACACCATTAGGTATCCCTCAAAAAGTTCCAGAAGGTACCATAGGCTTTAATTAAATCTTCCCATTCTACGACAAGAATGCAGAATGTGGCAATGTGATGCCATGTTATCACGCAAATATTCGTACCAGATGAGTTGGACAGCATTAATTAAATATCTAGATGCTTTGAACCTGCGAGATAGATGATACTGCTGATATTTCTGATACCAGAGATATCAGACAGCTGATGGTCATATGACCAAAGCCAAACATCTTCCCATTTAGTTATGCTGGCAAGCTGAGGCGCTTCAAGTCTGGTACAGAACAATTTTGGTAGATTTCAGGCAGATGGCATTAAGGCTGCAAAATATAAGAATGCTGGCTCCAAGACAGCATTTTATTCTACTGGAAAAATGATAATATTCTACAAGGAAAAGGATGTGTAGGTTCAAGTATCAAAATTGACCTGTGCTCACTTTATTCATAATTATAAACCCTAAAACCTCAACTCATTGTCCTCAGACTCTCTGGTGATCATCAGGAACAGTGGAAAAACATGTGTTTGCCTCAGCTCTCCAATGAAAAGTCCTTTAGCAGACCGTCAACTTGTATCTTTCTTTCCCTGGAAAAAACCAGTTGATGTCTGTTCTGCACTGTGGCAAGCATATGTGTTTTTGAAAAACTTCACTCACAAAACCACATTTTTTTTTTAAAAGAAAAGTACACTCAAATCTCTGAGAGGTACTTTTGTGCTACCAAGTGTCATCCCGCAGACCTAGTCACTTAAAGTAAACCAAGGGTTGTGAAGGAGGACAAAATTTGGTTCATTACTGAGTAAACTGCAAAACTACAAGAGTCCTTTCTGGTACGTTGGCATGGACACAAGCATCACAGACACAAGCCTGACCAATTCTGTTGGTCGACACTGGAGAAACAGCTGCAACAATCTATGCATGAGTGATATATTCGGAGTCTACAGTCTTGCAGGAGTGATCTGTATAATTGCACACATGCCCCTCCTCAGGCATTTAAAGACAAATACCATTTCTTTATGGATAGTGACTTTACATGAGGTCTTCTGCCTAGATATACCGATTCAAACTGTCTTTTCATGAAGCTTTTGTCTGGCAAATTTATTATTCAGCTGGATGAGATCATGTCTGAGGTATGGTCTCACTGGTAGCTTGGGAGAACATGAAGGCAGTTGATTTGATCTTCCTTGTGAAACTAGGAAGTTCTGCTTGGTCTAGAATATAGTTGGCCCATATGAATTCCACACCACTGCTGTCATATGTTTTCAATTTTTAGCATTATTTCAGTTTAAGAATGTAGAATTCAAGGAATACTTGGATCAAACTTTTAGACAGAAGCCTGCTGGATTATTTCACTGTGTCAGCCTTTGGTCAAAACACACGTAGGCCCTGCTTCCTTGGGTTTTTCATCACAAAAGCATTTGACAAAAGCCCTCAGTGGTCTTCCTATAGCAAAGGGCAGAGGCATGGCACTGTTTGCAAGATGGTCACATAATCTCTCCTAGGTTTTCTCTGGAGGAATGGATGGACACCAAACCGTTCCGGGAGATGTAATAAAAGAATCATGGAAAACATGCCCATAAGTCTCTACCTCATACCACGTAAGGAACTCTTTCTAAAGTACCCTCTCCTATTCCTCCCATGCTGTTCAGAAAGGGAAGAAAAGGAGAGGCATGCGATGTTGCTGAGCTCAGAGGAGGAGGAAGAGGAGGATTACACATGCTCCAAAGCAGACACTGCTCTGTTAGGATAGCTCTCCTCCACACCGGCAAGCCACAGAGACTCCTAAGCTGCTGGTTTGGATATCACCCTTTCAATCTCTCAAAGAAAGATGACTCTGGTACCTGGCCCACAGATGAAAGGTTCATTTTAGGCTTCTGGCCCTTAGACTACATGTAAGACGAGTTAGGAGTCTAATGACTTTCATGTCCTAACCTGTTAGATGCTGGAGTTTGCAACCTATGCCTTGACTCATGCCTGCAGCAGTACTCTTCCAGGCCAGATAATCAGGATGTTATTTTTCACATACAATATTTCATATGACAGTAAACCTTAGGAGGTTTCAACTAACCCAAACCTCTCTGCAAGACGCTGCTTCAGTTTGGACCTCATTCCCACAGGGCAGAAAATGAAAACATCCAAACAATGCTGTCCGAAAGCCTGGATTAGAATAACTCAGCATCAGCAGACTTAGACTGTAGATATACTCTGATCAGGTCAGATTCTGCAGAGTAATGTGTATTAAGGACCAAATACTACTGGATAGCATTTACCTTACACATACACACAAAAATACAAACATATATATAGTTAGGGAAAACACTACATTGGAACAAAAGTTGATGTAAAATCTCACAGATTAAAAGTAAACTATTATATCACGATTGCCAGTTTATTGCCTCACACCATTGTCTTGACATCGAAAGTCATTTAGTAATTGCTCTTTTGAAGCTGCTAATGTTTAAAAAAATCTGAAGTTCTAGAAGTGGCTGGGAAATCCAGATTCTAAGAGCTACACTGGAATTATTCTCTCATCAAGGGGTTCAAAAGATACTCTCTGTCAGAATTGAAACACAAACGCATGTCAGAATGACTTGAAACAGAACAGCTACGGTTTGGGGTTTTTTAAATTATGTTTGAAGAGCTTTAAAATGTTTAATTTATTAAACTGGCTTTGACACTACAGGCATAGCTTCTACTTTAAAGTTTTACAATAGCTCAATTGAAAGCAGAATATATTAAACTTAAATTCCACTGCTACCATACACTCTTATGAAAGACATTTTAGTTTCTTCACGTAAAAAGTAATAGGCTGTCCCAGTGAACTTAACATGGGAACAGAAGCTGCATGTATTAGAAGCAACAGCCTCTCATGCTGCACTGCAAGACGGCACCAACGCCAGAAGACATTTTACCACAGTTTCAGACACCACCAGCACTTCAACTACTGCAAAATGCTAAGTAATCTCAGCTAGGAGTTGGACATACTCCCTAAGAAAAGGTCCCCAAAGTGTCAGGCTCAAGTTTTAACAGTTCAAATTTCTTCAAGCACTGCTTCAACCTCAACAGGTAGACTTGTGCCTTGGCAATACTTCTATTACTTTGCTGTGCCTGCTTCTCCTTGAGGAGGTCATCATAAGACAGGCCACATGCCCCAGGTATCTCTCTCTCATATTTACTCTTCTCCTTCTGTAGCACAATAAGCTCTTACTGTCAGAAGCATTACTACCCTCTCAGGTACAGCTACCTATGCAATTCTACAAGCAGTGAAATGTGCGTCTAGAACAAAAGCGCATCCCATGAAGCACATCTTGCACTCTTTGGAAAGGAAAGTTAGAGCTGTGGGGTGGCAGAAACTCCCAAACTTGCCTTCTACTCCTGCTCTCCATCCCCTGACAAAAGAGCTGATGGGAACAAAAGCTTACTTAGACAAAAGAAATTCACCTAATAAACATTTCCATTGTGAACTCCCTGTTACTCAAGTAACTCAAAGACAACAGGGAAAAAGTGGCACTGGAGAGCAGTTATATGACAGGACAACAATTGCTAGAGGAAACTGTCTAGGTCTTAGAGAAAGAAACTCCTATTGCAATAAAATGTGCTTATGAAGTGAATCACTTAACTGTGGTTCAAACAGATTGATCAGATGCCACCCAGAACAAACTGAATTACAAGAAACAACCTGAAGACTTCTATAAAGACGCTCTTAAAGCCTTGGCAAGGAGTGTCTTAATTCATTTAGCCCCAAGATAATTACAAGAATTAAAATATCTAACATTATTATTCTAGAGGACAATGTAATTTAAACTGTTCACAAAACCATCAGTAAGGAAAAATAGCCTGTTGCAATCAAGGATCATTATATTGGTTAAGTGCCTACAGTCAAGGATCCAAGGATCCAACTCTTTTAACTAGTCTCCCATGCACCAATTTACCCATCCTTTGGAAGAAATGAGACCTGGTCTCTCCTCTCTGGTGAAGGGTACATATCAAGGTAGCAGCAGGACCCCTCTAGGTTCTCCTTCCCAATGAATTTGCAAAGGAGCTTTCTGCGCTTACACTACGCAAAATTTGTTTTCTGCTCTAGTACTGAAAAGGAGAGAGAAAAAAGAGTACAAGAAAGAGGGGTTTTAATCTTACTTTCCTCCTCCAGCTGAATGATGGAGTGGAAAGACTGTGAAGGCAGCACTGTCTTCCCTCTAAAACAGGATCAGGCAGCGAAGAAGAGCATATAAGAATAATATTGTGATATATTCAACATCTAATAAATGACAGCTAAGTCATTTAGAATTACAGTATCCCTACAATGCTTATCTGCAATCACAACCATGAAATAGCCACTCATGGCATGTTCAATACGTTTTTAAAGATTCGTTGAAAACGAAAAAAACTCTTTAACTGCTTAACACCAATAGCCTACTAGAATCATCCGTGCTTAATCTAGAATATGAAATAATTAGATCCTAATTCTCACTTCAGAGGTGTCAAGTTTCTATAAAAAGTACAAATTAGTAGCATTCTATACTTTGCTGCATACAACGATGCCTTTATCTCTTGTGACACATTTGAGATTACATATTGATAATGTCAGGAAAGAAGCTGTTCCAAAAACAACCACACAGAAAAGAAAAAAACAAAAGGCAACACAAAGCACAACCAAACTCCCACCTCTGGATTTAAATGCGGGATCTGTATAGTTTTTGAATGTAATAATGCTTAGAATGGTTGACTAGGCACAAAACCAGAATTATTTGGGATAAAAAAAAAATGTATTTGTTACCATTGACTTCATTATAGCACATAAACATGGGGATTTGTATAGGTGCCATTTCTCTGAAATGCAGTGAAGGAGGGAAAGAAAAGTCAGCCTCAACTTCCTCACCAGTACGGAAACATAACTGAATTTTGAAACAAAAAGAATTAAATTTAACATTATGTGACAGCCCCAAGATCTCCAAAGACAAAACTGAAGAACAGGCATTGCTGAAGACATGCAGAACAATCTGTTTAAGGATTACCTGGAATCGGGGTATTTTGTAAGCGTGGCCAAGCTGCTGGTGTACATGTGCCCACCCACATCAATGTGAACTGGTGCGTTGGACTTTGTGAGCTGTGCTGGAGTGGGGATGCCTTGATTGTTCAATGGAGATGCAGGGGATCTAGTGATCAGAGGTCTTGACATATTGGGCCGACTGTCCTGTGAAGAGATAGACCTTGGGTTAATGATCTCCTCAGTAACCTCGCAGAAGCCCCCAGTCCAGAGCCAGCAGCACTGCCTGTCTCAGCTCATGACCTTCATCTTAAAGCGTAGACAAGTATTCGGCAATTTTTAAATCAATCCAACTTTAAACTGTTCAACGGGCTATGTTTTAAGTAGGTAAAGCAGGGCAGAATGCAATGCTATAACCCACAATATAGACAACAAATTCAACAAAACAAGTTGTTCCTGAACACTACACGCAACATGATCCACACAAGAAAATACACTCATGTGTAAGAGCTGATAAAGGCCCTGAAAAAGTATTACTAACAGGAGGCAGAAAGACTGCAAAAATTATTATTTTCTTTAGATAAAAGCCACAGGCAGAGCCTACGTTCCTCCCCAAGCCCTCCATGAGCGCTGCGCAGCCCGAGCAGAAATACAAACCCTTAACTCCTCCATTCTGCACGCGCTTCTCCCGACTTCCCAATTCACATGTCACGGAAACAGGAGCGGAGGCAGCCGCGCTCGGCAACCCTTCACACGCGGCGGCACGCTGGGCATCGACAGCCCTTGAGAACGACATTTTCCATTTACGAATCACCGGTGCAGCGGCGGACGGCGCGGCGTGCCCCGCATGGGCTGCGCCTCGGAGCGGCTCCGCGCAGCAGGCGAGCCCCGAGCGCGGCCCGCGAGCGGATGCGTCGCCGCCGAAACCAACTTTTAGCGGCGAGGCAGCGATGGAGCGGTGGCAAAGAGCCCGCGCGGCGGCGGGGTGGGGCCCGGCACGGCGATTTGCTGGAGCCGGAAAGGCAGGCGGCATTCAAAGCCCGGGATTAAAATAGCAACGCGCTCGAGAGCGGTTCTGAGACAGGCAAGCTCTCCTCGGCACGGCGAGCTCTGCGCGCCGCGGCGGAACCTTCCGACGATGCCCTGAGAACCAGCAGCGCTGGCAAATCAGTGCGAGTTTTACATTTAAAAGGTACGCAAAGCAGCACGAAGCCAGGTACGCTCCACCACACAACCCCCTTTGTTCTTGCGACACGTCTCTCAGCGGCAGGAGCGAAGGGATCCCTTGTAAACATCCCTCCTTTAGCAGGGAACCCGGCTGAGAGCCCGCGCCAGCCGGGGCTCCCACCAGCCAAGGCCTTGGGTGCTTAAAACCTCATTTGCACTTTTTTTTTTGCTAAAGATTCAAACTATAAAGGCAGTATGAGGCAGGTAAGTGTCTGAGCGAAGTGATTTACAGGCCAACGTTGCACAACAAATCCAACTTATATGTAACAAGAGGCATCTGTAGACCACAAAGCACTACACAACAGCAAGTTTAGGTCATATACGGATGAAAAAAAAAAAAGAATAAAGTTAAAAAAAATAAAAATAGTTATGATGTTGGGGAAGCCTTGGAGACTGTTTTTTCTTCTTCTGTTTCTTTATGAGCAGAAGTTAATATGAATTTTCAGAAATACCACTCTTAATCACTACAAGTGCTTGAGGAGGTGCCTGCAGCACCATGAAGACAAGTCCAGGCAAAATAAGGTACACACGCTATGCAAAACTCATGTCTGCTATAAATGCTGTGCGGTACAACCACCACCCAAGATGCTACTGATCTGCAGCACGATATTTAGTAAAATAATGAAGAAAAACATTAAAAGCAACCACTGAAAAAAAGTGAAAATAAGTCTGCAAGAAGAGATACAAACTGAGTAAAAAGCATACAAATACACTTTTGATGAATAACAGCAGGAAAGCAGCCTGTGGGGAAGGGAACATGTTTCAGTGCCTAAAAGCAGACAGACAATTTTAAATCAACAAAGAAGGCTGAGACTAAAACAAAAAACAAATTCCGTAACTTGCGTGAAATAAGACAACATTACCTCCCTTATGAGGACTTTTTTTTTTGTCAGAAAAACACATCCCTGTTGCAATTTAGTACACTGCAGCACCATGGAGTCTGTAATAGTTTTTCAATTGGACACATCTACTGTATATCCTGCCTCAGGCTGCTCAGGAGAAAATGAACAGATTTGCAGGGTTAATATTGTAGTTAGGCTGGGACCTCATTCAGCATAGCTACGATAGCGCTGGATGTGTGAAGCAGCAGGAAAATGTAGAGTATAAACATCACTGCAAGGAAGGGAGATAGGTCGAAGAACTGTAGGCATTTTTATAAGGCAAAAAAGAATAAAAAAAATAAGAAAATGAAACTGGTTTCCAAAATGAGATGTAGCCCAGATGCCATTTACATGGAGACTTTATCTAACAAAACTCATAAGAATAAAAAAAACACACTCTATAATAAAACCTTTGCTATCTTCTTCCCCCCCTCCCCTTTTCAAAATCTCCCTTTCAAGTTACCTGGACTTACTGCGCCTCAAGAAAAAACTGCCTATACGCTCAATGTTTAGATATTAAACACAATGCTGCTAACCTTACTCCAACCTTAACTCACAAAGCACATTCCCCCAGGTACAATCCCTTCACTCTCATTTTGGAGGATCACACCAAAATTAGGCAATGGTATCAACTGCAGTCACACTGGGGAAACTAAATCAGAAATAGGATTGAAAAAACAGCTCCCTGGACATAGTGCAACCCACTAACACAACATGAAAGATCACTCTAGATCATCAATAGACACAGAATTAAGACTATTTTGACAAGTATTTCGGTACTAAAATTAAATTTCCACTACAAATTTAATTCCTTAGAAGCAACTAGAGGAGGAAAGAGGGAATCTCAAAAATGAAGTTTATTGGAATCCAACAGATCAAGTAGTTTAAAACAGTTGATGTCAACAGGATCAAAATGCTTTTCAAAAGCCTGTATGGTTTTATATAAGCCTGTATGTTTGGTCTTATATAGGTCTTTTGCACATAGAAAGGATTTAGATATAGATCAAACACTGCTGTTCTCACACAGGAGGTCACAGATGCTGTTTCTACTTCAGAAACCACATCATGTTGTTACCTGATGTGTATTAACATTTCCTTTTTCACTTGTTACCATTCTTTATATTTCAATATTTATCCTATTAAAATTAGTAAGAACAGTCAATCCCAGGTTTTACACTCTAAATGTACCCTCAACACTCTGAAATACCCTCAACATTAATCCTCAAAGACTTCATGAACATTGTTAAAAGGAGGAGTTCTGCTTTCAAAACTGGAATGAGTTTATTACAGAAACAAAATGCTATAAAGTGCTACTAAAATTTGTATGCCAGGCAGGTAAAAGAGAAATTAGTTCCAAAGTATTCATTTCCTTATGACACACTTCAGTTTTGATTTATCACACAAGTTCAGTGCTCTACTTATTAAAAAAAAAGTTTGGAGTTCTTCTTGCTGGCATTTGAAGGAGTCTTTCAACAACAAGGAGTCAATAGGTCCATGTCCTCTAAGCATGCTCTCATTTTCTTCTCTAGGCAAGCCTTTCTGCGAATGCAACAGAAGCTTCTGTTGCAAAGGAAGCTATTCCCAAAACTTCTCCCAACTTCTCCCTGAGATTTACAGACATCAGAACTGGGAAGTCTTCTTTCTTTCTGCAAGAAGAGGATAAAGGATCAGAGGAAAGCCCTCAGATCTCTCCTCTCTACCTTTTCTTCTATTCTACTTCCTCAGCATCTTGCCTCAATACTGTTAAACAAGCCTTTACACCTGGGCTGGAAGAACGCACTGGCTGTAGGGTTGGGAAGCACACTGATGCAACTGGTCTACCAAAGAGCAACCTACTAGGAACCATGCCAATCTTCTGGTGCAAGGGGAGGAAAATCCAGAGATCTGACAAACATGAGCTATTGCAACATGCATATACATCCACCGAGACAGGAAGCTTCCTCCCTCCTCCCCTCAGCCCAAAATATTCACTCATGTTAGACTCCTATGATTAGAAGTGGTTTCAGAAGTGTTATTTACACTCTGTGGTCTCAAGTCATGCCAGTTCCCTTCCTAAAGCAGGACGCCTTGCCAAATATATACCACTACAAGACAACCCAGCACGCTCACCTGGAGGATAGGCATTCAAATACTAAACATCCACTTGACTCACAGGATAGGGAGGATCATTTTAGGTTGCAGGCTAAGGCCCTACTAGATAGCATTACTCTATCTGACACGCTCCACATGAGGTAACTTGGCTCAAGCAAGTATACATATATTCATTATAGTATAGCATCTGCATTCAGATTCTTGGATTGCTGGATGCTCTGTCACAGTTCAAGATCCAGAGAAGTTCAGATTAGCTGACAGAGCCTTCAGTTATCAGAGCTGAACCTCTGCTCCCAGAAGATACTTCTCTCATCTAGCCTGAGCATCAGAAAGTATAGACAGTCATGCCATAGCTTATTGCAGTGCATCAGATCTGTCTGTATTCACTTTTTTTTTAATGACAGAAAGCCACAAATGTTGTGTTTCACTTAACAAAATCCCAGGAACAACCTAAAGGAAAAACCTGAAGTGGTAACAACAGTTAACATACATCAAACTTGGCTAAAAGAGTCTTCTCTGGATACATGCAAGTCATTTGATGAAAAATAAATTCCTCGGGGTAAAAACTTTGAGAAATTTAAGACACAAATCCCTGTTCCTTCAGTACAAAGTAGAAACTGTTAAAATTTCACGGACAGTCACGCATCTTGAGCCTAAAGTAAACAGACTGATGCTTAGCAGTACCCATGGGGATGTGGGAGTCCAGGTTCAAGTTCTCATCCAAACCAGGAATAATAAGATTCTGTCACATTTAAGTCATACAGAAATGTCCTCATTTAGAAGACTCACTTTTTCAAAATAAACATTAAAGATTAAAAAACACGATCATTTCTCACCACAAGGCTTTAGTAATCCCTTCTTTTTTGATTCAGCGAAAAGTCACCACAATAAAGAGGCTAAAGGAAGCATTTATTCAATGTAAACAGTATCAGTATCGAACAAACCACTTCTGGAAGAAGGAACAAGCATGCAGAGACGCTGGGCTATGTGAATGGGGAGCCCAGACACTCATTCTGTTGGAGAGGAAAAACCCAATTCTTGGGCACTTCTACCAACCGGCGACTTCTTCGCAGAGCAGTGTCTGGCTATGACCATAAATGACATCAGGGTGAAGCTGCTGGGGTGAGTGTGGCCCTCAGTCCCACAAAGGCTTCAGAGACAGCTTCATATCGGAGAACACGATCTGTGTTCCATTCTCCTAAGGCATACCCATGCCATCAGCACCTTCTCTTCTTTTTCACCTTCTCTTCAAAGAGAGGACAAAGAACAAGCCTTGGCTTGGGCCAGAAGTTCTTATACGCGAGTCCATGCCCTTGTTTCTCCTCCTCCAGTCTTATGCTGATGGCCAGTAGCTCTCCGAGACTCCTGGGATGTTCTGCTGCCATTGGGTCTGCAAAACAGCAAAAACCGCATCATTTTCCCTTGCCAAAGTATGCCTGATGCACTGTAACACAGTGCAATCTGAGTGCTCTTTCCCTTGCAGATGCTGAGCTTTAGGATTGCTGACTCAAAACATTAAGAATTACATTTATTAATCACAACTTCAAAATAATTCTATTCAAGTGTTGGGTGAAGGACAGGCCTAAAACACCATCAGAAGCAATTTAGTTTCACAGTAAGCAAAGGTACATGCTTCCCTGGGATTCAGCAGTAGTTACAGAAGTATTGTTTTAGACCTCTGAGGGAAAAAAAAAACCCTTTATTTAATGTCTTGAATGACATCTTGGTGGAGGGTAAGTTGCTCCATGCAAGACAGGCAAATATAATGGAGAGCTTGAGAGGCTGAAGCACTTCGGTGTAGCAAAAAGCTGACTTCTCTCCCAGCAGCTCACTCCCAGCACTTAGCAAGTTTGCAGAAATCCATGTAAGAAAATATTTTAGAAAGGAGAATGTCAGCTGACTGCCCAAGAAAACAAAGATAGAGATCATCAAAGCCAGCAAGTAAGGTACAGCCTATTAAAATACAGAAAACCCTAGCTGATGACTTTTCCTGAAGACCCTAGAAAGACACTAGAAGTAACATGGTGCAACACCCAAATACTGAGTGAGCCTACAAAGGCAACAATGGACCTCACTGCACCAGTGCTGCAGCAATGGTGACTAAAGGGCTTACCTGTCAAGAATGCTTCAACTGCTCCTTTCTCCTGCTCTTCCGAGGTGCTGGTCTTATGAAGAAGCACTGGTTCTGCCCCTCACATAAGGGAGGGCCTCCATCCACAGCTGATACGTGGGCTGCTCTCAGCCTTCTCCTCCATCTCACAGCCTTTTCCAGGAGGCCCAGGTGTGCGTGGGTAGGTACACTGGCTCAATGCTTCAAGTGATGGAGAGGATCTGGTTGCACTTTCTTGTCATGATAGGCTTTGCTGGGATTTCAGAGCAGACCAGGACCTCATGCTGCAAGTGCAGAGAACCAAAAGCAGGCAAGGCTCCACAGAAGTGAGGGATTTATGCTGACTGGAGGCATCTGCCTACCTGGAGACTGATGACAGTTAGAGGTGGCCTTGGACAGGCACTCGCTGAACAGTTTGAAAGTAACAACCCCCAGGTGGGGAGCAGCCAAGTCTGCAGCACATGAACTCCAGCTCCAGCAAAACGGTTCTACCCACAACTTTAGCCAAAACTACACACCAAGGGTTTAAGAAAGTCTAACTTGAGAAAACGCATTTAAAAATGATACAGGCAGGAGTCAAATGAGGGGGTATGCTTATACCAATACGGTAGGAAAGGTGAGTTAAAACAAATCTAGAAAAGGTCAAATTTACACTTTCCTCTTCTTTCCACATACATAGTATTTTTTTGAAGATTCACCTAAGTCTTCAAACTGCAAACAGAAGCTTAACTCCTGCCTTAAGACAATCTGCAAATTCTTACTGTTTATGGAAGAGTAAGAACATTCTTACTCAGCGAGCTCCTTACTTGTTTGGCTAAGCCTAAGAAGAGCTGAGGCCAGCCCAAATACATCAACCCATTCCGTTCAGGCAGCACTTTTCTAAAGTAAAACTCTTTTCTCCCTCACTGCCCACCCATTCCTTGCTGTATTACACCTTCTCTGCTTTGGGCACGTAGGGAGTAAATATGGTTGGACTTAATCCCATACTCCTATCAAGGAATTCTGGATCTATACAACTCACTGCAACTGAGTTTAATATTTAATATATATTTGTGTGTGTGTGTATATATATATATATAATGTGGAGATGCATCCATATACATCTATATATCTCCACGTACAATGTGGTGATCCAGACCGGATTTCCCCATACTGTTTCATAATGGTCTTGGGCCTTCAGACTTGCTACCAGTTAGATTCTTACTTGGGAAAAGTGGCAGTTTAATTTACAAGCAAAACCGGATTTGAAAGTTGCTCTCAGTTGCTCCGCAGCACCCAGCTGACCACCCGGCCCTGTATAATCACCGGGCGGTTACGCCTCCCGAGCAGGCACCGGCTGGAAGCCTCCTGCACCACGCTGGAGAGCCCGGTTTTGTCGCGCGAGGACATCAGAGCGGAGGTCAGGAGACCTGCCGTGCTGCGTCTCAGTGCCTCACACCAGGGAGGGCTCCTGTCCTTTCAAGCCATTTGTTCCTTGAGGAGCTTCCCTTTTCTGCACAGGCTCCTACTCAAGCTGGCAATAAAACTGATTTAGGAGCAACCAGAAGGAAGTTTAAACCCCCAGCCTGAGCCTTCCTAACCACACATGCCAAACCCAAAACGTTTCAAGAAGCACAAGGACAGACGCTTTATCCTCGAAAAAGAATGGATGCTACCAGATATGGCACGAATTACTACAGGCCTGTAGCCACCAACAGATCTCTCAGCTTCAGTGAAGACTTCTGTAATCTTGGAGTTTCTGACTTTTTTTTTTTTTTAAAATACTTAATAAGATGAGCATTCCCTGGGAAAGATGCTGCAAGGCCCAAAGAGCTCTGAAGAGCCTGGCAGCCCTGCCCACAACACTACAGCTGATACAAAGGTCTTTGTTTCTGCTGCCCTGAGGACAGTTTCATTTACTTTCCTTTAAAGCTGAAAAATAGGTCACTCCTCTCGCCTCTATCAGACCTCAGGTAACAGAGGCAGCATGAATTTACCTGCACTTCATACGAATGCAAGCACACAAAGAAAGCTTCACCTTTTTGGCAAAGCATTGGGACAACAGACCAGTTCTCCCCATGAAATACTTCTGGTGAGCAGGAGCAGCAGCAACTCCAACACTCTGGACCACTTCAGCTGCACAGCCGTAGCTGATGCTTGCAAGCACTTCTGCAGGGGACACAGCTACGTGCCATGGGACTTCATCCAGAGTCTACCCCTCCTGCCTAACGCACAGCTGTGCAAGTGTCTGGACTTGGGAATCCACCTTCCTCTGTCAAAGCCAGACACCCTGTAGTTTAAGATGATTATATTATTAACATGCTTTTTTTCTGTCAAAGGTCTTAGTCAAATTATTCAAAGGGTTGCTTTTTATCCACTTTTAGCATGCATTCTATTCACATTCTGTATGAGTTTTACATATGAAAGGCTGAAGAAAAACACTCCCTCCTGACTTTAAAAGGATACCACCAGTTGCCAGAACCATGTTGGTACACTTGGGTGCAAAGCTAAACAGCTCCTTAAAGATGACGTCAAATTCGAGGCAGGGGAAACGCCAACCACATTCTCGTAGGCAGCCTGCATTTGTCCTGTAGTCTTATGATGAGAAGCTACACCAAAAAAAACAAGCATTGCTAAAATCTGTTTTCCTTGCAAGTTAAGATTCTATCAGGGCACGAACAAAGATTAGCATCATGAATTGCACATGTATCTGAAGATTTTAGAGACTCAGAAAGAAATGCACACTTTAGTGTATCACCAGAAGACTGTCATTAGCTGTCAGAATCTGAGAAATGGACTTCTTAAACGAATCAGAATCTGCACAAAAATAAGCCCAAACTATCCTGAAGTTAATTTGCAGTAGAGTTTGCGTAGCACCTGCCCTTGGGTGCGTTCCAGAGGAACGTCTGCCTCCCCACAAAGCGAGGCTAACACCCATTGTAAAACTTCCAGAGGCGCATTAGATGTCTGTTCTCCCCCCAGCAATTTCACCCTTAGAAGTAGAAGGAACGTTGCCAGTTACAGCCTGTGCTGAGGAAACATGAGTTATAATTTTACCCTGGGAAAATTGCTGAACTGGGAGCTTCTGGTGTGGCATAGGTCTTGCCTTCGCAATCCAATGGTTCTTTTGATTCAGAGAGGCTTTGAAAGGGTGGTGATGAAAAACATCGCCTCTCCCTTTGAATCAGCCAGCCGCCTGCTTTCCTTAGCGCTTTTTTAATTTGTTTTATTAATTTGCCTAGGAGGAGAGAGAGATAATACTGACCCATCTAGAGAAGATGCGTATTTTTTGGACCTATCGCCAGATCATCAAGCAAACCAGATTTCCGACAGTCTCAAGACCTTTATCTGGAATCACCTTGCTGGACTTTGGGAAACCAAAACAAAATTCCCTCTATTAGCTCTTCTTGGCATATGAAAACACGAAAGGAAAGGGACAAAAATATACGAACTAATAAAACTGTTTATATAAAATGCTGCAATACACCAGAGCTCTAAGCACTTTCCAGATGTTTCTGGTTGCAACCAATAATAAAATATTCTCAGGCTGAATTGTAATTTTGAAGATACTGCATCCACTTAGTAATTATGAGACTAAACATTAAAGATGACAGATGGCTGCATCCACAGCCTAACTGCAGGAAAAAACACAGCACAAAAGGGCCTTAAAATCGTACATTAATAACGATGCAATTGAACTTAAAGATGCAAACAGAACCGCACTTTTGACAGTTACAGTTCAGCCTGATACAGGACTAGAAACATAGTATAAAAGTGGAAGCTTAAATCATACATCCTCACACTAAGAGCAATGCCATCCAGCACTAAGGAGAAAGAAGTGACAGACGACGGGGGGGCCGTGCCCTGCTGCAGGGTTCTCCTTCTCTGCCCCCATTTTTTCTCCAAGCACTGGTGTCGAGCTGAGCAGATCAGCGACACCAGCCCTCGAGACTGACCACCAAGTGCAAACTAAAGGCATGCACGGGGACCACCGAGAGGGAGGACGGTACAGAAAAGCAATAGAAAGCTTACTGAAATGTCTGGCTTTTTAGAAGTCCTCATGATCATGAACTGCAGTAAAAAGCGTTCGCTCAGCTCCAATGTGATCCCATGCATTTCCGAGCTCAGGTAGAGCTCTCCTCTTGTAATTCTCATTAAAATTATCAGCCTACATTATTTCATAACAAGCAAGAGAGTGAAAAAGCCCAAACAGAGTCATGAGAGAAATCCTATTATTTATCATTAGCTATTTCAAAACGCACACGGGTTACTTAACACCTCGGGACACACGGCACGGCAATGCCCAGGTGCCATGGACACAAAATGGGCTCGCGCTAAAAACACCCATGCGAGGGGTCATGCAGTAACCGAGGCCCCCGGAGGGCTGCCCAAGGGGCTGTGAACACACCACACGAGGTAGGGGACTCTGCTCAACACCACCAGTGACCATGTGCCTCCCTCCTGCCTCCTCTCCGCCCCGACCAGGACCCGGATCCCTCCAAGGAGTATGATCGCTTCTTGGCAGCTCACAGGAACAGGGGTGATGTCCTGAATTAACCTACGGAGAGCCACAATTAAACTAAAAGGCTCTTTAACGCAGCCACACAACGCAAGACTTTTAGTTTATGTCTCTCTGATTTTTCTGGGCTGTTCTTAAGCCCTGATAATACACTTTGGGGAGGGGGGGAAAAAAAAAACATGGAATGGTGCCCACATAAGTATTGGGGTCGAGCCGTGATTCTTCTGGTTATCATGAAGGGCGTGACTTGAGGGAAGGAGAACACAGGATTCTGCTCTGGAAGGCAAAAAGTGTGCTTGGCAAGATGACGACCATATGGCAGATGAACAAAGCATATTTTAGATTTGGTTCATTTGATTCCATTATGTGTAAAAGATACTTCAGGATCCAAGGCTAAGAAAACACAATTTTGATTATTATTGTTTTCAGACCTGTGGGGATTTCTCCAAGTAGTCATCGCAGCTTGCACGATAAACACATCCATTTGGCAGCTAACTTTAGCATTTCTGCCCACAAGGGTGGATTAGCCATGGATCTCTATAACCATGTGCTCTACACAACCAGAAGCCACTGCTGCCACCAGGAACCCCCAGCCTCATGATGCAGCAGCCAGATAACGAGTTTTAGACAGAAGGCCCTTTGCTAACTAGCTCTGCAAGCTTAATCTGAAGGCCCACATCACAGTGGATCATACACACATACACTCCCACCTTGAAACACTGGCCAAAATCTTATGCTGCACATATTTGTGTAGAGCACGTGTGCTGCTGTGCCTGGTATCGTGCTCCTCCGGTTTTACTAACACACGAACCACCAGCATCCAGACAAAAGTATCCAAAAGAGTTTAAAGAAACAGAAACAGCAGCTGTCAATCATCAAGGAACGCCCATCTTACTTCCTCTAGTTGCTCCTATTGCCTTCAACATACAACCCATTTCAATAAAACTGAAAATCAAGAAGCCACATTAAGATAAACTCAGACTAAATATAGTCGTGTTATGACACAGAAAGCAACAAGAGAAATATCGCAATTAGATGACTCTGATAGCTCAAACTAAAGAAAAATAGAGGCAACAGGCAACTCCAAGAAAATGAAAGCCAAGCTTAAAACCTACAGAGCTGTTTTACTTTTAAACCAGACATACGTGTTAAGTTAGACAACATGGGACACAGTCAAAGGCTAGAGTCGAAGGGGCCCTGACATGGTGAGCGCTAGGTACAAAAATTCCTCCTTTGAGAGACTCTTCTCTTGACTTGACTCTTCCCTTCCAGTCCTCTTGGGGAGGCTGCCCCTTGTCAGACCAACTTACAAGGGAGCCAGGAAGCCTTACATGAAGCTCCTCTCCTTCGAAGTAACACAGGAGGAAAACTGCTATAGGAAGGTGGAAACAGAAATAACACTGCCTTGTGGAAGCCGCAGAAGTCTGAGCACCTGCAGAAGCGACGACCAACTCATGCCGACAGCAGCCAACACCCTCCAAAAGCAGCTCAGGTCTGGGACGGACAACTCTGAACCACATTTGGCTCCCTCAGAGGGAGAGGGTGGAAGGGATACAAGTATAAACCACATGCTTTACAGGAGGATTAAGACCATAGGATCATAAAATATATTTTGATACTTTCAAAGACAGCTGTTTTAATATCTAATAATTACATGCAGAGAAGATGCATGAATTTAGTGTCTGGTATTAAAATATAATCACTTAATGCAGCAAAATCAGTTTTATTTCTAAGGATAGAAATAGGTAAAACCTGTTTTTTATGCAAAGTATCTGAACAGAATTTGACCTATATCTAATTAAAGAGGTGGAGAAAAAAAGAGAGAGATTTTAAGGCCTCGGTCCTTGCTTACAGGAGGGAGGCAGGAGTTTGAGGAGACACTTTTTCCCCTCGGCAGCCAAGAGAGCACAGCAGTGTCCTGTGGACTGCGCTCCCACAGAGACTGAGGGCATGAAATAACTTTACAAAAGTTCCCTTAAACTGGCTGCACAAACATTACAGGGACACAGTGTCATTACCTGCCTGACACCCATCTACCTCTGAAAACAAGTCAGGCTCTAGCATGCTGAAATCCAGCTTACAGTTCTACTGAATTGTTATTACCCCACCACAGAAACTGTGGTTTTCTGAACTACCTGACAGGATTCCCACATTGTGCTCCGAGCATGGGCTGGGGGAAAGCTCTGAAATGAGACATTTGTGATTCCACGTTACACAGGACATGAGTCCTCTCCTCCAAATGACACTGTTAGCATCAAATATTAGTGCTCTCAAATGCTGAGAAACGGATTTTTCCTCTAACCTGCTAAAACTAGAATGATACACCAAGAAAGGAGCACTTCAAACACAAGGCATTTTGCCATAGTAGAATTCCCCTCACTAGGGTTGCGGGTGAGAGTGCCACCGAGAAAAACAGGAGAACGTGCCTGGGGTAAACAGCCATCAGCTATGATCGAGTAATAAATAAAATAGTAATTACTTAAAAAACCCTCCACATTCCACCCAATGCACGCAAAGTGGAAGAAACCCTTCCCAGGCAATGACTCGACAGCAGCAGATGAAGGGACAGTCGAAAACTGTGACTGCTGTTCCTACTAAGGGCAGGAAAAGGAGGTAGAGTTACAAAATCTTGGGAGCAGGAAAAGTGGAACATTCCCTTTTGGAACAACAAGGTCTCCAAAACACAGTAAAAAGGACAGGCAAAATCTCCCATGTGCAGAAGCATGGGGAAATACACAAAAAACCACCATGACACACACACACGCTTAAGCTGAGAGGCTTTGGTGTCCCCTCTGGAACAAATACCTGAGAAGCTTGCCTTCAGGAGCAGGTGGATTACAACAGCAAAAGTAGGAGTGCTTGAAACAAGCAGGAAAGGCTGCAGACGTCCCGTGGCGGCCACCTCGCAGAGGGTGCAGGAAACCTGCTCTAGCAACAGCTCTGCAATTACCCCCCTGCCTCGCGGTAGTCATCTCCGGGGCCACCACAGAGGTGCTCACTCGGCTGAGCACGTGCCTCCTGCCGAGCAGCTCCTGGGGCTGAAGAACTGAGGAGGGAGAGGATTAGTTTGGGGCAGAGGGAGAGAGAGAAGGGGCTCTGGGGAGTGCAGCAGGAGGATGTGTGACAAGGGTGGGGTTTTTAAAACACAAACACCAAATCCGATGATTTCCATCAGCATTGCTTCACGCACAGGACACAACTCCAGTCTGCAGGAGGATCTGCGAGGGTATTTGTGTGCCTCGCTCCACACACCTGAGCAGCAGTATGGAATGAGGCGCGGCTGGGGGAATGTACTAAGCCAGTCCTAGCTGGAAAGGATGGCTGGGCGCCAGCCACGGTGTGAAGGTCCTGTCATCCAGGCTTCTAGCAGGGTCCCGAGGATCCCAGCGTTCCCTCAGATTGAGCCACGCCACAAATACAGAAAACACATACACACACATATAGATATAGCATTCCTAAGGTTTGCTAGCCACAGCAGTCACAACGCCTGTGCTGACAAAACCTCTTAACCCGTGCCAGAGTGACAGAAGTTATAAAATGCTCCGCCCCGAGTAGCTTCGCTCCCACCAACAGCAGTGGCATTTGGCCACGAGCAAGTCTCACGGTCCAGGGGGTGAGGGTAGCAGCAAGGGCAGCAGGGACCCAGCAGTAAGGATGGAGAGTCTCCTCAAGGGGAGCAGGGAGGGCGAAACGGAGTAAACCAGAAGATTACTTATTGAGACTATGAAATCCAGAAGAAATCTGGGTATATGACTAGATTTAAAGCAGCTGAAAGCAGATTTTAAGCATTTTTTTAAACAAAATGCAAATTGAGGAGAAACAGAAAAGCTCCAATGCTCACATGCCAGTTAGAATCAATGATGAGCACTGATTTTTGTAGAGTCTAATCACACAGTGCAAACCATTTCCACCTGAAGCCTGCTGCTGTTAAGTATCCTTAAGTAAAAATAAATAAAAAAACCCAAACGAGGGCCTCTCTCTCCTTCCCCATCCATCAGCTCTTTGGCGAGGCTGGTGCTTGTTTGCATTATGCCTTTTTTGAGTTAAATGAAACAGGAGAAGCAGAGTTTTGATTCAGCAGCAGCAATAAATGGGGTTAGCTTGGCATTGATCTGTGTAAAGGGGCCAAAGCTAGGACTGCCAGAAGCAAATCATGGTCAGTGAACTCCACAGTACCACAGAGTGACCCTGCAGCTGAATTCTTAGCCCTGATTACAACAGAAATAGACTGGCTTTCCTGAACAAAGAGCATTTCAGGCAGCAGATTAACAAGAGAAAGTGTTCTTATAATGGCAGACCGAGGAAACAGACCAAGAAACCCACAAAATGCTTCAGAGTATTTTTGAAAGCTTCTGATCACTGCAAAATAAATGCATTCCTTGCTCTATGCTTCCTACAAACCAGCATTAGGTCCAAACTCTGGAGAAACTTCCTATTTTGCATCTCAGTCAAAGAGTTTCAGTAAGTACTCAGCAGGGAAAAGCCAGAACCATTTTAGGGATAGCCCCTGGAAAAGTGTCTTTGCAGACCATTTGCCCTACAGTCCTCTAAAGGGAGAAGTCACATTAGCTATAAATTATAAACCATATTTAAAGTTAAGCTAGAGAACTTAGAGCAGGAATGTCCCAATCCCTAGGAAACACGGACCAAATCCGCGAGCTCGCCGGGTGTTTCAGCTGTTGTGCAACGCAGACCAACTAGCGCGTACCAGTAAATCTGGCCTCATGACTATCAAGAGCAATCAGAGTGTGTCTGGGATGGAGAACAGAGTGCCTCTTGTTCGCGCCGCACGGCGATCCCAGCTGATCCCAAGCCGGGCCGGGTCAGCCCAGGTCAGCGCTCGGACAGCAAGCCCAGGGGCAGCGGGAATTGGGGGCGCAGTGACCTCAAGCTGGTCACGTCCAAGCCCGAATTGAGCTCACACCTCGCTCCCAAAGAGGCCGTTCAAAACACCACAAAGGCACAAGGCACTGGACACTTGCAAACATCCATCCAGCAGCCACCATGGTTGTACCCATTGCCCTGTCTGGAACACGGACTATTCCCAAGGCCGGCAGGCAATGGGAAACTTGTCAGCTATAGCCCAGCCAAGCCAGCCACTGATCTGCTTTACTTGACTTTCAACCAACTTTTTTATATTTCAACTTTTTATATTAACATGGGCATTTACATGAAAGAAAGAATTGCAAAATACCAGGTTGCTTCAAATCCTTACAAGCAAGCCGCGAGATCTTCAGACCGTTTTCCTCAGAAAGTTACAAACAGATTTGTTCTGCTTGCTGTTTTATGAAGTGGCATGAGAGGGTGGAAGGGCAGGGGGATTATCAATCATCTGTCATTGTATCAACGGTCTGCAAAAAAAAATAAGTCACAAATCAGCAGGGCAGTCCCCTGGTTTTAAGCGCCACTCGTTTGGCTTGCTGCTCATTATGGGCTTCACGAGGCTTTGCAGTGGCTGCTGTGTCAGAGCACGGGACGTGCTGTTGTCGCAGCAGACTAGAACTTGCTGACTGATTTATAGGAGCTTGCAAACCCACAAAACCAAGAGGTATTTGCATTCACTTATACACTAAGTGTTCCTTTCGCCCCTCGTTGAGAGAGCTGAAGTTTAACTAAGGGCGAGATTATTTATAGTTCAAAATCCAGTTTCCCTGATGCAGAAGGGAACCTAAGCATAACACATCGTTGCTATGGAAATCACCCCTAATAGCCGACACGGACAGCTTGAGGTCAGTACACCCACATCTGCAACAGCATCTTGAAAGTTAAGTCGGCATCCTAACCGTTTAACAGGTATTGAGACATCTCCAGCAGATGGGTTCATTATTAAAAACAGGCAATTACTGTAAATTAAGCTCCTCGACGAAGAGCAGCCCAGGCTGCAGCTACGTTAGGATACACGCCTGACCACTCTCTGCAAACGAGGATGGCCACGGGCTCCAGCTCAGCACCACTCAGCAAACAGCCGGGCAATTTGGGACGTTCTTCCTTACCCCAGCGCTCCCCTGCCCCGGGCTGCCACCCCCGAGTGGGCAGAGCAGAGCAGAGCTCACAGAGCAGAGCTGACCCCGAGCCCGCCCCCCGTTCACAGGGCAGAGCAAGTGAAACCAGAGGTGCGGATGACGGCGTGGAAGGACAAAAAAGAAAACCCCATTGGCCAAGGTCTGTTGTGGCTGCTGAGGTGGAGGCACGCATTACCTTTTGCTGACTCTGCAAGGGAGCTAGAAAAGCTTCAGAAAAGGAGGGCAGCCGAGGGCAGAAGCATCAAGCTCCGATTTGCTGAGGCTTGCCTGTCAGAGGGCAAAGTCTGGCATTTCAACCATTTTTGGCACATTCCACATTCGGTATTTTCAGAAGCTTTCTAGGATGTTCATGAAACTATTGCAAGGTAGGCAACTAAATTCGCAGTGGTGCAAAGAGCTCCCTCCCACATTCCTCTCCCATGCTCTGCAGCCGGCACAAATGAAGATGTAGTTTACGTTCCTATAATTACAGTTTGTTAAAAGGAGAACAGGTTAAGTTATGGTAGGGAGCCCATGAGCTTGCACCCTACTTTAAATACCACAGCAGTGTAGATTTTACTCAATAAAAAGGCTGGTCAAAACATTACTCAGAGTGAATCCACATTCCTATAAAGTTTAGCATGAAACAATTTTCCCTTAAACTAGTCATGTTAATCGCACCAATCAATTGGAAATTGTTCTTATGAGAGCAATTTTAATGTAAGTGACATTCAGAACACTGTCAAGCCTCAATCATTTCACTGCTAAATACCAAAAGGGTAATATTGAACATGTTATGACATTTTTGTACCATACCTCTTTTGCTGTTTGCTTTTAATCCCATATTTCCTCCATTAAATAGTTACAGTATTTATATAGCCTAGTAAAACTCCAGTATAAAAGAATAAGCAACAAGATCTTTTCCCCATACATAACTTAGCAACTTAATTATGTAATGTAATGTGAAAGGTTTATGTGCACCAGCTGGATCTCATTAAGACTAAGCTTCCTTTTGAATTGTATGTTATCTGAAATACTGAAGTCAAATAATTTCACTTGAAATACATTCAGCTAGCACAGATACAAGTTTATACTGCTACACCCTAACTCTACATAGTTTCACAGCAAGTGCCAGGTCTGGAGGGACATTTAAGAACTTTAAAGGGTAGCAAGTAAATTAAGTATTTGAAACCAAGCTTGGATTTTCCTTACTAAATGAACAGAGTCAGCTTCATTCAGTGCTCCCCTGCTAAACATCATAGCAAACAAACACTATTCCACGTACTATAAAAAAAGAGGCAAGCAAGGAAAAGAGTTTGAGAGGTCGCTGGTACCTCCTCCCTCCCGACCAGCACTGGAGGTCTGGGTTATGCCAGCTTTGGACACCGAACGAGACGTGTATAAAAAGCAGGAGTTTGACAGTTGTGAACAATTCACCAATAAGACTGTCAGAAAGGATGCTCCATGCCCAATTTCCAACCCCTTTTCTCAACGTAAGCTTCCAAACCAAAGCAAACTTGTCGCCTGCTTCAGCATCACCACCTGAGACATTCCTGTTAAGTCATGAGGCAAGAATTGTGGTTTAATAAACGGAGAGAACAAAACCAAGTATAAAAAAAACTCATGTGCAATCATTTTATTTTTGTTGTATATTTGACTGTAATTACTGTCTTAAGTACTTTAATTGTCTGGCATCTTCTCAAGTGCCTTGCCTCTGGGGAGGGGAGGCAGGGCAGTTTACAGTTTGCTCTTAATGAATAAAGTACAAACAAGTTTACCTCGTCTCTAATCAGCATTCCCATCAAAACAGTATGAGAAGAAAACGCAGAGGGGTCCGTTTATCCCACAGACCCATCATTATTGTATTAATAAGTCATCTTTTAATTATTAATCTCCTTCTGTCATTCCGCTTATGCCTCTGAGGGAGATTTAGCCCGCGCAGTTTCGTAGCACCCACACGAGGAGCATCTCAGGCCATCGCACGTATCACCACCCTCTTGCCCGTTTCTTACTTTCCTCTGCAGACATCTGCTCCAGGCCCCTGCTCTGGGGGACAGGGGACTGGGAACAACTGCCTTCAGCTCTGGCCCCGTACGACCTTTCCTGCCCCCAGCCCAGGTGGGAAAGGGGGTGTGCACAAAGGGAAAACACCCTCGGCCTTTTGCAAGCAAATCCGGAGGGTCATTTACAATTGCTCTGGAATGACACACATCCAGCCCCTCTCAGCTGGAAATAATTTTTGCCTGGAGTGGAAATGGAGTGGAGGGGAAAAAAAAGAATGAACGACAAAGAAATCCAGGCAGGAGAGAATAAAATAGGCTCCCCGGCTTCGTTAAGAAGTGACTAGGCACAAAAAGTCATCATTAAAATCAGCGGTTTTAGGATGGCAAACCCAGGAGGATGCAGAAGCAAGACGGCTATTTTTCGCAATGACACGGAACAAGAAGAATACAAACTCGGCCGTTTTTCCTCCCCCCATTTAAACAGGTACAGGAGCACCAGGCTCGCAATGCAAGGCAGCAAGCATGCCGTGGGCACAGCGAGCTCCCTCGCACCGCCGCGGCCAAGAGGAACAGGGCTCTAGGGCTGACGGCCGCTCTCGCTTCCCACCCTCATCCCTGCTCAGCCCCGGAGGCTGCCAACAGGAGGGACAGTTAGTGTCAGGTGGGATGGTGTCCTCCATCGCGAGGAGGCTCCTCCACTGAACCAAGACTAACAACTCTCCCACCTAAATTGCAAAACTACTTTAACTAATGAAATTTTGTTAACACAGATCAGGACTTCCCCCACTTCTCAGGGCTACATTACTGATACAACTGATGAACATCTCGTCAGCTTCCTTGACCACATAACCTACCTCCCCCTCATAACGTACCAACGGATTCAAGACCATCTCCAACATCTCCATCTCCTCGCTCTAGACAGATAACCCGATCTTACAGGACCATCCCACCAGTACACTGCTGACCAGGGAGGTCTTACATCTGTTAGTCACTTCTGGGACACTTTTTTTTTAAAAAAAAAAAAAAGAACAAAAAAATTATCACAGCAAAACCAGCATATTTTACAGTGAAATACTCATCTCAGAAATATTATTGGTTTCTTATAACAGCACTCCAACCACTGCCAACAAATTAAGAAGCAGATGAAGGCCTCTCCTTGAATAAATTTCAGACCGTGTGCGTGATCATATACCTTGATATATCTATCCCCATACAGACATGGAGATAGCATAACGGATGCTGTAAATGCCACCTCAAGTCTTCTAAGCATTAAAGTGCACAGACAAAGACCTGACAGAAGTCTGAAAACAGACAGTATAAGTTTAAAACACACTTTTAAAAAACAGGCTATAACATCCCAGCAGTTTAGCTTCTAAGGAACGGGCTGCTGAAAGCCACCCGGCCGCTTCCCACGCAAACCAAGAAACTCTGGCTCTGCAGCGCTGGGACCCTACATTCGTTTCTTCGGGGGAAAAAAATGTGTTTGGATTAAACACGCCACTGAAGCATTTAAAGCTGTCATATATAACACGAACTGACTATACAATGAAAACGCAGGCATTAACACACAGAACAGCCGGGCATACGCGAGCAATTTTGCACGCGGAAAGCTATTCACAGAAGTCATCCGGCAAGGCTGGTGTTTCACTGGGAAAATGAGAATCAGACAAGGAAAGAGAGAAAACGCAACACTCCAACGGGTCTGCCCGGCCCCTTTTCTCTCGTCCTGCTCTCTGAACCTCCCCTCCGCTGCGAGGGCCTGCTCAGCCATCCAGCTAGAATAAAGCTTCCACTGAAGGCAGGAACCCACTGGGCTTCTTTTCAGGAATTTTATGAAGTAGCTTAAAGATTAATGGAGTAGATCACTAGTTCATACAGTACTTTGATTAAAAACATGTTTTCCCAACTTCCTCACTGAGCTTTAATAAGATGTGAATGAGAAATTGATCTGGACACTTTAGTTTACAAGGAGTATTTCGAGTAGCTTGAGGAAACTGGTTTATTGTCCATTAGGAATAAAAACAAACACAAGGCTTATAGGTCATCTTGCCACAGTGCTGACAGTGGATTTCTTTTGTGATATATACCTGTGAATCAACACTTATTCTGAATCAAAACTCTATGGGAAGCCACTGGTTGGAATGGCACACTTCTGAAGTTAGGGAAGGTAAAAAGTTTCAATTTTCCTTCAGGAGCAACAACGCAATCCCTCTAGTTTACATCATATTTACTTCCTTTTAGCTCATCTTAAATTTAAGCAAAAATAAGACTTTTCTTCCAAATTCTAGTTTTACTCTGCTGCTTATTATATTTAATATTTATCATTAGGAGAGAATGTTATTTCAGTCTTAATTTCCTCCTTACATTTGAGTTCCTTTTCAAGCAGGAGCACTGCTTGAATCCACTGAATCCCTTGAATCCATCCAAACTAATCCACCAGATGTGCTCCGTATCCAGAATTGAAACAAGTTTCTAACCTGCATGCTGTAGCAAGATGGATGGTGAAGTTCTCACCTTGCTTTCTCTCTCCTACATACTTCTCCTTTCAATGTCTTTATAGATCTTTTCCAGATGAAAATAACTATGCAGTACCTCCAAAAGCATGCTATTTCTTTAAGCAGTGTTTTTCCAAAGCTGTCTGCCTTCCAGAGAGGTCAGCGAGCTTTCATCTCTCCTCCACCCTGGAAACACGGTCCATCCAAATAAGGGAGATGGACATTTCCAGCCCCGGTCATTACTGTGAGAATGAGGAGCTTTTACGCTGTAGGGTGGTTTGGGTTTTATAGGAAAGCGAGAAGACCCTGTCAGAGGGTCAGGTTTTCTCCCTAGGGCACTTTCCTGGAGGTTACTGGGGGGGAAGAGCGGCGAGGACACCAGGAGGCGACAGCCGCGGGCTGCCTGGCCCTCGGTGACACCCCTCGGCAGAGCCGCGGGGACGCCGCTCGCGCCTGGGCCCGCACGGGGCGCAGCTCCCGGCACGCTGCCACCACGGGCCACCGGAGAGTGAGGACACAGGGAATAAAGCCGAGGAAGAGCCATTACTGGGAGGGCTGTTGTATCGGCGGAGCCCCACTGACTGTGCCAAAACAGCCGTTCCTGCACCCAAAAACCTCACACGGGAGGCAGCTAGCACAGCAAGGACTGTACAGCAACATGGATCCAACCACAACCCTGCTGCCAAAAACGATCCAGTGCAACCAGTCCCGCACCTTTACAGAAACAGAAGTGCCTTAAATAAGAATATCCATCAATTAACAAACGCTGAATTTTTTTCAGTTTTGCTTTCTTTTAACAACATCAATAAAGGATATATGTTATGAGAAATATGTGAAGTTATTTAATTGGCCATTATATGGCTTAAGTTTTCTTTAATAGATATCAAAACAATATATTAAAGTTTTATTTGAAGCAGTCAGTTGACAAATGCAGATGTATTTCACAAATAACGTATTAAGCACCCATAAAAACATCCAAAAGTGAAACATCCAAAACAAAAATAAGACTGCTTTAGAAGTGTTAACTGCCCACAGAAATGAAGGCTCAACCGCACAGTTCTGTGGGGACATTTTAAAGTTTCTTTCAAAAAACCCCAAATCCTAGCAATATTACACATACCACTCTGGATTGGCAACAGCTTTTAAAAGCCTGCTTTGTGGTATTTTTTTTTTAGTCTGACACCAAAACCATATTAGCCCTATTCTGACCATTTGATTTTCCATAAAACAACACCTGAGCGAAAGATCTAGAGCCAAAGGCTGCTATATCCACACTTCAGTTCTCATTTGTCATTTGCAATTCTTGTTTGTCCTGGAAAGGGACCACATTCCGACCAACAGCAATCTACTTTCCACAGAACCCAGTTCTCACAAAGCTTCATGGACAGCACGGCTTCACGTTATCACTTTAGCCTCTGAACACAGCTGCTCTCCACCCCTGGATGTCCTTACGGTGACATTTGCCAGTCACTGCTTCGTGTCTCCTCAGAAGTCCAAGCAAGCTGATAAAAATCAGCCTAAATACCTTCTTCTTAACTCATTATTCTCCAAGCCCCACATGCTTAGGGCTCCTTACTGCCCTCCTCTCCACTCCCCAGCGTGTTAAAGAGTTTAGCAGAAACACAAGCCTGGTTCTGTTCATGTCTACAGAGAGCTTCCAGCAACCAGCATTAAAGGAGACAGGAAAAAGATGACAAATGTGTAAAAAAAGGTCTCAAACTGGAAACTAATATCAAGAAACTTTGCAAGAGACCACAAAAAGCCTCATCTCTCCTTATTATCACAAATGTAGCCCATAGTTTTCCACTTAACTACATGATAACTGTAGCAGGCACACCAGCCATATTTGAGATTAAGACACGAAGAACAGCACAAAAATACCCTTTAGGTAAGTATTATGTTAGTCAGAAATTTATCAGAGACACAGGGAACCCTCAACAGCACAGCTGATTCAAGCAAGCTGTCTATGTGACATCCAGGCATCTTTCACACTGCAGCCTGTACGTTTGACTGTTATGACACCTATGCTCCCATTTACACTTTCCAACTCATCAGCATAGTTATCACAATTAGGTCCTCCTAATTGGGCATCAAAGCTATATGGGTTAATTACAGCACTTAAAGAACTGTACATTTCTAAGAGGCGCAATTTGACTACACAGGAAGGAATACATGGGGCAAGTCACAAAGTAACAGCTGACCACAGGATGATAAGGCAAATGAAGGAAGCAAAGAAAGAAGGAAGGAAGGAAGCTATTCACTCCACTTAACCTTCCTTTCTCCCGGCCTACACCACGTTTTACTCATTCATAAAGAACAGTCTCGGTCTGCCTGCAGAGGGGACTGAAGCGAGAGCCAGACCTGCCAGGCAGAGCCCTCTGGATTGGGGCAGACACCCCAACCCTCCCCTTTCTGACCCCAGAGGAAGGGCACAGCTTCCAGGAGTTTTTCCACATAAGTGCCAAGCTGAAGGATGCCTCGTAATTCATCCACTGGCTGCTTCCTACTGCATGGAAGAGTTTTGACACCCTTGGCCATTACCATGAAACACCCTCAGACACCTCAGCCACAACACCAGAGCTGCCACCAACAAGGGAGGCTCGGTGGGCTGCACAGCACAGCTGGTAATGCAGAATCAAGGACTACTGCTTTAGACTTTAGTACTTTAAAGATGAAACAAGAGATGTAGTTTGCTTGTCTTCAGAGTAACATCCCTGTTGTTTTTAAAAACTACAGATAAAAATTAACTATAGCAAAAGAAGCAACCACATATATTTACTGATTAGTAAAAACTCACGATTGAGCTGTAGACACTGAGAAATCACTCTTGAAATATCTCCAGCAATCCTTAAACATATGTGAATGAACACGCAAATAGAAATAAAAATTTTAAGATACAGTGATATTTTGGGAATTCATTTGCTTACGCATTATTGTATTTTTTTTGGTCAGAAATGTAAGAGCGTACAAAGGGGCTAATTTGCAGAGAAGTCCAAGAGCTGCACTAGAGTTATCAAGTAGTCTCCACGCACAGAGCATCTTCATCCTCTCACTCCTCCTTTGAAGAGACCAAGTTAAAATAGGCAGCAGCACAGCCAGACCTGGTTCTGCCCAAAGGAGCACTGTGATAGTCTTAAACCCCAGATCAGAACTCACCTCAGCATCTCCAGATGATCTTTAGGATAAGGAAACAGAAGCAAAGGCAAAACTCATCCTCGCCTCTCATCTCCCGTGAACAGACTTCTACTTTCCTCCTTTTATTAAGGCAGCATGTACAGGCTGCACTGCCTGAGGGACCCACTGCAGCAGCTCCTTGCTCCTCAGAGCTGCTCACTGCTGGCAAAGCGATGCTCGAGCCTCTCCCCTCTGGCCCCCCGGGGAAGATCCACCAAAGGATTTAGCCTGTGCTTCCCCAGGGCTCACGTCAGTTTTGTCTTTCTGAACTCCCGCAGTTCCCCAATATAATAAAAAGAAATAAAACACAAACACGAAGTAGAGGCAAAGCACCAGTTTCACACTGCTGGTGCCTCTGTCAGGAGACCAGGGGTTATCCCTTTCTATAAGCAAAACCAGAATGCACTATAGAGACTACAGGACCTACGTTAAGTTCCAGAAACACTACGAACTGCATCAGTGCAGTGCACCACACAGACTAATATAAGCAGCCAGAAAACCCACAGCGCTAGCTCAGACGCCTATGCACTGCACTGCCTTATTCTGAGAAGATGCACCCTCAGCATATAGGGGACGAGCATTCTCACACTCGAGTGGTGAATAAACAGGCAAAAAATAGAACATCCAAAACAAGTAAAAAACCCTCAGTTTTAAAGTGATATGCACTAGCTACAGAAATGTATGGGTATGTGCAATCAATTAATGTATCAATTTCCTAAGAATTTACTGGAAATTTATATGCTGCATCTGTGCGCTTCAGTTTTGATCATTTCCAAAACTAGAAGTGGCATTAAGAATGCAAAGGCACTTGCCTGCATCATGAGGGATTAAGACTTTAGCAAAAGTCTGGAGGTTTTCAGATCAAATAACTAAAAGTGGCTGAGTGCAAAGCACGTGAGTTTGTAAAAGCCTGTAAGAACTACTTTCCCCATATAGATAATCCCCCAAACAACCAGAAGAGAATTCTATCTTATGTTATCCAATGTCACTTTTAGACCAAGGTACTATGAGAAGTTTCAATCTCTTCCCTATTAGCCCTGCAAACGCCTGAAACTTATAAAGCATCCCCTGAAAACATGATTATATATTTTCACTATCACAACACTAATAAATCTCTTCTACATCTGATAAAATACAGTTATTAACACTTGTCCCTTGAATCCAAAATACAATAAAAAAATTATCTTGCACATACATACTTGGCTACATGCCCTCAGTGGCTTCTTTCTGAAAAGAAGGGTATGTTTGCTGCTTCAGAAGCAGAAGACCAAAATAATAATAATAAAAAAGGACACTGGGAAAGAGAGATGAACAGAAGGTCTTCCGAAGTGACTGCGAGTCTACAACACAGCTAATTAGGTTCCAGCTTCTAACACAATAGTGGCTATAGCATGGTCTGTTATCAAGTTTATAGCCAAGGGCACGAGACAATACAACCCCACATTCAATTTAATTACAGCCCATGGCTTTTGCAGCAGTGGTGTGTTTCAAAGGGTTTAAGCACTCATTTATTTCTACACCATACATGAAATAAGGCAGCTCGCTGCCATACAGACTCCCCAATTAGTCTGAACCGTTTCTGATCTCTTGCTCTCTAGAAGGAGAGCAGTGGGCAAGGGGAAATCTTTTGCAGGGTAATCACATGAGACGCTTTTGTTTTTTTAAAAAAAGAAGCCTCTCCTGCCTTTAAGTTTGTGCACTTGATCTTTGATGTTCACAGACGAAGAGTAGCAACTCAGTCGCTTCAGATTCTGTAGAATCAGAAAACAAAAGCAAGAAAACGTAGCAGCACTTTAATGATGCTGGTTTTCCTCCTAATTGTCATCAAAAAGGTCATCTTCATTTGATTTATACAAAACAGATCACCTCTTGCAGTCACTGAAGGCTACCTAGGGAAGCCTACATAAGTTTGCCAATGAGCTCACATCGTGCAACTATCTGAAAGGTGTACAAATCATAAAAAACAAAAATATTAAAAAGTGCTAATGGCAGAAATGGTGACTTGACAAGCCTTCATAAAATAATTTCTCCTATAACATGTTGATGCAACTAGGAGGCTCTATAAAAACAGTCTGGCAAATGGTTATGGAGTTTAAATTCCATTACTGAAATTTTATGTGTGTGTATATATGTGTTAGAACAACATTGCATATCCAAGAAATACAGTCCTGAATTACCTTAAAACAACACCTACAACACTTAATGCTTGACCCAAATAGCCTGAGGAAGAAGATCTCCCTTCCTTCACTTTGGTACATTTCTAACTCCCACAACCTAACAAGATCACTAAGCCTTATTGCCAGTCTGTTTTTTCTTACACTAGTTTTGGGAGACACTCGTATTCATACCTAACCTCATGATAGCCACAGAGAACGTAATTTGGGATATCTTACCTTCAAAAAACAAACAGAAAATCTGCCCCATTTTTAGGATTCAGTTACACACTACGCCAGCTTATTCCCACTGACGTAACAGCAACAAGCAGCTTTCCTGCAGTTTGCGATGGAGCTGTCCATGACCAACAGTGTTTATGGGGCAGTATTTGACACCCCTGCTCTCCAATCCTACCAGGACTTGCGAACCTCTGATGACAATCCATTTTAATAGGAGTCTTGTATAGTTAATCACTTCACCATTTTCCCTCCCTGTGGTTCTGCTAGAAGAAAATCTTTCCCATAAAAACAAACCAAAAACACAAACCAAAACAGAAAACCAAAGCAGTAGCCTCAGAGGTAGACATGGTTTTATAGTTCTTTTTATCCTCACGCCTCAAGACTTTTGTGGATTTTATTCAAGGCAGCAGAGATCCGTAATCAAAGAGAGTGGCACTAGCTAGACCGTAGTATAGGCAGTACTGGCCTCTTAAACTAGATAAATAGAAGTAGTCCCACCAAAGTAACAAGGTATTTAGCAGTCAGCAGTCTTAACTGCAGCTGTATTTTAAGTCTTTAAGATGAGGATATTGTACTATTATCTGGATAGAATTAATGCCTACCTGGCATCCTAACACCGTCATCTTAAGCATCTCTCCCTGATGCTTTCTGATCAGTTTTGCTATCCTATATTCTTGGAAAGCGATCCCAGCAAGAGCATTACACAATTTTGTATAGACCAGGAAGTCTTTTCTATGGCCATTTCATGGAAATGTAAGATGCACCCAGAGAGGGGAGAAAAAAAAAAAAGTCACATACGGACAAGCAGGGATCTTATTCCCCCTCAAAAGAACAAGGAGAGACCAGTCTGCTTCTTTAATTACTTCAATCTGTCACCAGTGGTATCTGCCATCTACTTATATTGAGCATGTATTACTATTTTCCCTTCTTTTCCAAAACTTGCAATCAGATTTCTGGTTCTGGTCAAAATAAGCCTTCAGAGAAAGTCTAAGGCAATGAAAAGACACATGCCAGATCAAAACAAAACAAACCTCCAGCCCTGGGTTAGAACCAGAAGCAAAAATGTCTATGGATGCCCTAGGACACCCATGACTGATGCAGACACAGGCCACATTTAAGCGACTAAATGGCTGGTAGGTATCTTAATAGGTGATGAAATTCTTCACAAGTATCCCTGAGAAACTCTACCAAGTTAGAGAACGAGTAGAGGAGAAACATTTCTCAAGTGACATGTGACTCCCCATCACCAATGGCAGAAACCAATCTGTTTTCTTAGACCTATTTTCAGCTATTACTACTGTAAGAAGTTCAGCATGTATCAAGTCTATAAATCTCAACAGCTACCACTACACTGTAGAGTCAAAAGCTTAAACTTTAGCTATTGTTCATCTTTCAGGAGCACGAGAGATGAACAACAGCCAAATCACATCCCTCTGTCATCAACTTGAACTGAAGTACTGCAAGCAGTGGCAGGAAAATTGCTGCTACACTCCCGAACAAGCAAGGATTGAAAATAAAGTCGTGCCATGGATGGCACAGTTTAAAATACACCTATAATTCTGCAACCGAAAGCAACAGTTGGATCAAGATGAACACTTAACGTACCCTTCCCTAGTTCTGGAGTAGGCTCCTACAAAACAAATGTTAAAAGATATCTTGGGGCTAAAACAGAAGGTGGGAGCAACCACGATAGAGAACCATAAAATTAAGAGTTAAAAGTTTGCAGCCAGAGCAAGTTGAATATGTCCGGTCAAGGTTTCTTCTTTAATCTTTCTCACACCTTGCTTAACACTATTAATGCTATAAATATATACATATATAAACACATAGTGTAAACATGCTAAGTACTTATTCACCAGGGCATTAATTCAGCCCATAAGGGGAGCAGAACTTGTCCCCTCCAACGACAATTACAATGATGACCAATAAAATATAAGCCCAGGACTTTCATGTTTTCAAGAAATTGGTAGTATTGTTAACAGCAGACTTCAGCATCACATTGCTTGATGAGATGTATTCAGCAAGAAGGCCTGGAAAGTCTTTGTTTGTCATTAAGCAATAACGATTGAGAGCCAGGGCATTTCCTGGGGATTAATGACCAGCTGGGAGAGTTGATGGCCAGAAGCAATGCCTTGGGCCATTAACCCCAACCAGCCATTAATTTCCCCAGGAAATGCCCTGGACCTTGAGTAGCATAACTATTATAAAAAGGTGGCTAGGGAGAAAAAGTTTAACATTCTCTTAAGGAAATCTCCTCTAGAGTCAATATTTTTTTTCATTTTGTCACATCCCAAAAGTGGTGCATAAGTTAAAACTGACACAAGAAGAATGAGTGATTAAAAAAGCTTCTTTCTCCTAAAGATTTAAATTAATGAGTTCTGTAGCAAAGGCAAGATTAGCTACAGAAGTGGCCAGGCAGCTTGTTTAGCTGATTAAATGGTGAATGGAGATGAATGTTTCCATATAATTACTGAAAAACCCACACTGCTGATTGTTCATTTTCTTTCTTGACACAGCTAAGAAAACAGCTCGTGTCCATGTCCGCTGTCATCTACGTGAGATACTTCTCTCTCTTCCAGTAACCGGCCACTAACGAGAAGTGCAGCTCCAAAGGCTCCAGGTAGGAGCCTCCATCAGAACCGCACTGCCCGATTCCCTCGTCATGCCTTTACTATCCTAGAAGTTGAACTAGAGCTTGGAGTTTCAAAGTTAGCTTTCAAGGACATTAAAAGCAGGCAGGAGTCTAGCGTTAAACACAGCAGAAAGCATCAGCTTATAGCTGAAGTAGGGGGCTAGAACAAAACCACTATCTGCACATGATCGAGCCTCTAAGCCATTCAGAGGCACCACATGCATGCAGCAGCAGATCACACTACGGTACTGCACGGAAGTGGCCCAAAACATTAAGTGGAAAAAATAAAATAAAACCATGCACCTAGGAAAAAAGAAAAAGAAAATAGAAAAGAGGTCGCAGGAGGTATGTTAAGAGACCAGAGATGCTCATGAAGGCATTCACAGAAAGCCCCCTCCCCTTTCTTTTCCCCCCATCCTCATTTAGCCTTCAGGCTGGGTGATTAGCTGGCAAACTCTTTGAAAGGGTCAGTTTGTCCAGAACTGGTATTTCCACTTCAGAAGCAGCTCAGGCATGTCATATACCTGTGTGCACTGAGCAGTGCTCTCCGAGGCCCACAGCTGAAATCGCTCTCATTATTTGACACAAGAATGTCAGAGGGGTTTTGTAATCGTGCCGGGCAGCTCAAGTTAAAGTTATGGCCTCAAACGCGGTATTTTATGGGGCGCAACACAAGTGCATAAGTTTCATAGTTTTAGTTGGAACAACTTCCAAACTTAAAACCAACTGGAAGAGCGTTGCAAGACTAAGTGAAACGCAGCACGGCAAGTTAGCCACGGCGATCACAAACCCCAAAGGAAACTGCTCCAGATGGGGACGCGCGGCACGTCCCAAGCGCGTGCCGATGCGCAGCACAAGGGTCCACAACACACGCAACAAGACACGTCTCTGCGGCGCTCTTGACAAGGCTGCTCTACCTAAACACAAAATAATAAATGCACAAAAAAATCCACACATCTAACGAACCTGGTCTTGTTCCACAGCTAAACTACACCTAACCCCTTTAATTGTGCTGTTACTGTATATTTCGCCACTATGGCAACTAATGCAACTAAAGCCAATTTGCCTTATTAAAAAAAAAAAAAAAAAGGAAAAAGGATCATTGCCAGGAAACAGAGCTATTTTAAATAAACAAATACAAGATGAATGCAATTGCCATATTAACCCTCTTGTTAACTTCTGAAGTTTAAAATTACACCCTCATTACTAGTGTGTAATTGAGTATTCTCCTGGCTGTTTCCTGCATTTGAGGTTACTCAAATAGTTCATTAGCACATCAAGAGCACCGTTCACGCTAATGACACCCGACACCCTTATCTACCATTTTGGCCCAACTTTCACAACTCATAACTCCTGGAGAAAGAGGGGCGCGGGGGGCAGCTGGGGGCACTCCCCGCACGGAGCCGCCTGCGCGAGCACGGAGGGCAGAGCACGGCAGCCCCCCGGGCACCGCGTCAGCTCCCCCGGCCTGGGGCGGCGCGAGTGGGTCTGCAAGCCCCCGTCGGGCGCGCTGGCACAAGGCCCGCACAGCGAGGCGCTCGTCTCAAGGCACCCAGATTTGGGGGCAAAGAGGAGGAAAAGAGGCGCGCAGCAGGGAGATGGGACAGTAGGGGCTGTCAACTTTTTTTTTTTCCTCTTTTCCTTTTTTTTTTTTTTTTTTTTTCTCCTCTTTTTCCAGTTACCTGTGTGGGGGAAACAAGAGCAGGTGAAACTACTGTGGGTGAGGTGGCGCTCCTGTGGCCATTGGCTTCGGGGAGGAGGTGAGGCAGGGGGTCGTGTTTCACTGAGACCACCACGAGGGCGGGCGCGGCGGCGTCCAGCGGCTCGGCCGCGCGGCGGCACAGTCGTTTGGGCGACGCCGAGGGGCCGCACGCGTCGCCGCCGGCCGCGGCGCCCGCCGCGAACACCGCCTCGTAGAGGGCCCGCTTGGCTGGCGCCACCGCGGCCGCTTCCGCCTTCACCGGCGCCGCGTCGCCGTCTTTGGGCGCCGCGTAGGGGTCGGCAGGCGGCCGGGGCCGCGGGCCGCCGTTGAGGGTGGCAGGGGAGAAGCAGCCGCCGCCGGCGGGGTGGTGGAGGAGGTGGTGGTGGTGGGGAGGGGGGTGGTGGTGGTGGTGCGGTGGTGGCTGCGGCCCCCCCAGCTTGGTGCCGATGCCGGCGATGCTGTTGAGGGTGGCGATGGAGACGGCGCCGATGCAGTGGTTGGTGTAGGTCTTGGAGAGCTTGGCCGCCTTGGAGAGCATCTGCATGCGCGTGCCCAGGAGGTTCTTGCCGATGGCCTTGTTCTCGTACCAGGTGACATCGCCCTCGCTGCAGTGGTCCCGCGGGCGCTGGAAGAAGGCCTTGCACAGCGGGTTGCGCTTGGAGAGGTACTTGACGAAGCTGGCGTAGGGGCAGAACTCGGTGCCCGTCTCGTACATGCGGGGCAGGTTCTCCTCGTCGCTGCTCTCCGCCCGCTTCTTGTTCCAGGACGACGAGCGCGACTTGTGGTAGGGCCCCAGCGCCTTGAAGTAGACGAACTTGCGGCCGTCCTCGTCCATGGCCAGCCCAAAGGAGTCCTCCTCCAGCTCCCGCTGGTTCTCCCGGCCCCGCGTGCAGAAGTACATGCAGGTCTCGAACCAGACCTTGTTGAGGAGCCCGAAGGGGCTCTGCGTGCTGAACACGCTGCAGGTGTAGAGCTTGCGCAGGTCGGCGCGCGTGATGGCCTGCTTCTGCACCACGGGCCCGGCGCCCTGCTCCTCCAGCTTGCGGATGACGGCGGCCAGCGTGAGGTTGGCGGCGCGCAGCTCGGGGTCCTTGGTGAGGTCCAGCGTGCGGCAGTAGGGCGGCTCGTTGAGGTAGCGGTTGAGGGAGCTGCGGATGCTGATGAGCGAGGACTTGGAGTAGAGCTGCCCGCTCTTGGAGCGCGCCTCGGCGTAGAAGGAGCGCAGCACGCGGCAGAGCGCCCCCTTGTCCATGGTCTCGAAGTCGGGGCTCTGCGCCTTCTCGCTGAGGTACTCGCGGAAGATGCGCACGGCGTAGCGGGTCGCGAGCCGCGTGTTCTCGCTCAGCCGCGCCCGCTCGGGCCGCTGCAGCAGCAGGGCCGCCTCCAGCTCCGCGTCCTCCGCCGCGCCGCCGCCGCCGCCCCCCGGGGCCGCCGCTGCCGCCGCCGGGGCGCCCCCCGGGGCCGCCCCGACGCCGCCGCCGCCGCCCGGCGTATGGACCGGCTCCGGCGGCAGCGGCTCCTCCTCGCCGTCCCACTCCAGACCCATCTCCTCTTCCTCCTCCTCCTCCTCCTCGTCCAGCAGCAGCCCCCCATCGGCTCCGTCCTCCTCCTCGTCCCCCGTTATCTGCACCTCCTGGATCTCATCCTCCTCCTCGCCCTCCTCCTCCTCGCCGGCGCTGCAGTAGTGCTGCGGGCGGTGGGTGCCGCCGCGGCCCGGCGGGCGGTCGCCCGCATTGTTCTCGCCGCCGGAGCCGGTGCCGCCGCCGGTGCCGGTGCCGCCGCTCCAGTCGCCGCCGCCGCCGCTGCCAGGCATTCTCGCCATATTGCCGTCTCCCTGCCAGTCCTGGGGCAGGGCGCATGCGCTATATTGGACCGCAGCGCTGGAGCGCTTTTGTGTTTAATGACCTTCAGCTACCGGGAGGCAAAGCCGGGCTCTTAAAGGGCCCGCGCTCCCAGTGGCGGCGGCGGGGAAGGGATTGGGGACGGGGGGGTGGACAGCTAAGGGGGGCGGCGGAGGGAAGGGGGCCGCCCGCCCGCTCCCCCCTCCCCAGACGGAGCTACTTACCGGCGCCCGCCCGCCGCTCACCTCGGGGCCGTCCCGTCGAGGCAGTGTCGGGAACGGGGGGACGGGCTCGGGGGGAGCCGCCGGGCTGGGGCGTTCGCCCCGACCCGGCGTCTCCCCCCGCGCCCGTGCCGCGGAGCCGGCGCTTCGCCCCGACGGCTCCTCCTCCTCCTCCCCCGGCCCGTCCCTCGCCGCCTGGATGCGCCGGTACCGGGCCCGGTAGCAGCGAGGGCGCCGGCGGAACCCACGGAGCGTTGCCCGACGGCTCCGCCGCTGCCGCGCGCCTTTCTGGCGGCTCCCGCGCCGCCCGATGCGCCCCCGCGGCGGGCGCGGGTCACGGCACTTGCGCGGCCGCTGCCCGCTCGCCCCCTCCCCTGGGAAGCGGCCTCCCCCCGAGGGCACCGCGGCTGCGGCCGCCCGGAGAGCAGCGCCGGGCGCAGCCCGCACCGGCGCGGTCCTTACACGGGGCGGGGAGGGAGGGAGGGAAGCGCCATCGCTATCGGCGTGCGGGAACACGGCTCCGGGTCGGTCCCTGGGTATTTTCGCTCCTCCTTCCCTTTTTACTCCTCTCCATCCACCGCAGAACCTGAACAAAACCCGCGGTGCTAAAAGGAGCGGCGGCTCCGAGCGCGTATGCGGGAGCTCCGCGGGCACGAGAGCGGGAGAGCGGGCGAGAAGCACCGGGAACCTGCAGGGACTGCTGCAGCGGGGCGCGGGCGACACCTCCCAGCGCTAAAGCATTGCGATGTCGCTGCTTTGGGGGGAAAAAGTAAAAGTGAAAAGAAAATAAACCCCGCGCCGCTTGCCCCGCACAAGAGGCGGCGGCTCCGCGCGGCGGGGCGGGCGGAGCGCGGGGCGGCCCCGGTCCCGCCGCCCTCGCACATCGGGGCGGCCGCGTTCGGGGCAGAGCGGCCTCGGAGGAGCGGGACGCTCGCGGCTGCGGCACCTTCCGTGGGCCCGGCGGCGCCGCGGGGCGGCTCAGCCAGCAAGAACAGGAGGGACAACGCAGGGGCACTGCTCGCCCCCGACCGCCCCCGCGTTGCGTTGGGGGCTCCCCGTGCCCGCCCCCAGCACGCTCCCCAGCGAGGCGGCCGCGCCTCACCCTCTGCGGCGCTGCCCTGCACGGGCCGGGGGTCCCGGCCCGTCCCCGGGCGGCTTCTTTTATTCGCTGGGTCGAAATAAATATTCATCACGACCACGAGCTGCACCTGGAATTAGAGACCTAGTTACAGAGCCGCTGGCCTGGGCTGTCACACTCGGCGCTCGCTCATCTGCGGGCATTGCCCCAGTCGCGCTTAGCCCTGGTTGTGTCGGGGGTGCCGGTAGCGCCGAGCTCGCTGGGTGCACAAAGGAGCGCGCAGAAGGGATCTGCAAATAGTGGTGCCAGCAACTTGCTGGATCTGCAAATTGCTTCCAGCTGGAAGCAACTGGGTGCTCTGGGAAGGTCTGCTGCCCCCAGAGCGTAACTGGGATGCAACGCGGCACTGTCATGCGGCACAAACCTGGAGTAGGTGCACAGAGGTCAGAGTCGCTGCTTGCCCACAAAAAGTTGTGCCTGCTTTGTAGCCCTGCAATGGATTATGTTCCCTCTTAGGATCGTGATATATGTATTCTGGAGTTCTGGGGGGTTTTGTTTGGTTGGTTGGTTTTGTTTTTTTCTTACGGATGTAAAGAGGATATAAATATTCTCCGCATACACTATTTGCAATGCAGTCCACAGCCAAAGTCTCAAAGACTAGTGAGAGAGACCAGATGCCAAAATGGGTAGCTACAAAGCAGAAAGACTGATGGGGTAAAACCCAAATGGCCCAGACAGGTTCCTGCAGAGAGCTAAACGACCTAGGATGCAGTGAACAGCAAGGCTTGTAGCATGTACCTTTTATGTGAAGATTTTGTTTCTTGTGTTACTGCCATAAATGCTAAAATGGCATGATTGGCATTGACCTTCATTGACTGCTTCTTTGCTAAGATCATTGAGAAGATGAAGCCACTTTTTTCTTTTTTTTTTTTTTTTAAAGGAGCTTCGCAGAGTGCAAAAGGTAATTGAACATTTTTTTTTCTTTAACTTTAAAAAGAGATGAACACCAGGTTGACAGCTTCTGTACTTGGATGTTCATTTAATCACCGTTTCCTGATTACAGGAGGTGAACTATGTTGACAGACTCAGAGATGAATATGGAGCCAAGTATACTAATAGTAAGTATAAAGGACGTAAAGAACTTGCAGTGAGGTTGGAGGGGAAAAATATACGTGGAGCATCCATATTACACACATCAATTGAAAGCACCTCAACTGCTGGGGGCGAAATTCAAAGAGTAGCACGTGACGTGTCTGATGTGCTGTGGGGGACCACAGTTGGGAAGAAACCCATCTAATGCATATACCTATAGAAACTATACCTATATATATGGTTACTACATTTATGTTAATCTGTCTATGTAGTTTCCTAAAGATAAGATTTAACCTCTTCCTGGAGTGTAAAGCCTATGTATGGCACAAGCTGTTAGGCTGGACGAGGTAGCTGAAGTGCGTTCCGGAGCTGCCGGAGAGCGGCACGGGGTTGTCTGGCTGAAGCTGATGCAGCAGCATTAAACTGAAATCCCCTCCACGTCTCTGCTCCAAGTCTGAATCCTGCAAGGAGCCTTCCTCCACGTGGCTCGGAGTTTGAGGCTGATTCTCAAATAAGCCACGTGTGGGGTGTGTGTTGTATTGCTATCAGTGAAAAAGATGTAACCCCCGCCAAGCATTAATGATGCACTTGTCCCACTCAGGGTGACCCCCTGCCCCCTGATTTGCTTTCCATTTGGAGACCACTTTTGATGCCACGGAAAGAGTACAACAGGTTAAAAAATCAAAAGCAAATCCACACAACCCTCCTCAGCTTTACAGCAAAGATAAGGCTCGCGACCACGCTGCTGAGTAACACCAGGGTTTCCTCACTTCTCTTTTGAGCCACTCTTCCCTCTCCCCTCCCGCTCGGCACAGAGCTTGCCAGGCTTTGGCAATCAGACCGTTGTAGTAAATCAGCTCCCGGCCTCAGCCACCCTCAGACTAAGCACACGCAACATCTCCTATAGCTTCTGCAAGTGGTCTTTTGACTTCCACACACTTACGCCTTCCTGGTTGTGTGGTGTTGGTAGGTGTTTTGCCACAAAGCTTCCTTAGGAACTAGAAAGGAATATCCAGAAAGCTAACCATTGAGGAAAATATAAGAGGAAAAACAAATCCACAGGACCCACTTCATCACTGTGATCTAGAACAGATTTTAAAAAACTGTTTGAAACATGCACGTTGCTTAGCCCTAAAGATGACCACATGGCATGCTTTTAAGAGAACAACCTTTCATCATCTGTACTTTTACTGGTAGCTTAAATGCACTAAACATGTTCTTAAAATGTGTTAATACATTTTCTAAATACAAGATAATTCCCTTTTAAGACAGACTATGTGGAATTTGAGATGAGAAATCCATGTGGAAACTACAGAACTAGAAGGCAAATAAAGCTTGCAACCCTTGGAAAATTGCCTTGAAGAAAAAGCATATCCTAGAAATCCCCTTCCTACCCAGAAATTTTCAGTTTTGAGACAAGCTTTTTTTTTTTAGCATTTCAAGTCTTTCAAGTAAACATGCTAATATTGGGTTTTTTAATTTTACTCTTTCACTTGTGAAATGGTATTTTTAGTCATTTAATTACTTCTTAATACTAGGAACAGTTGATGTTGACATAAAATGTGTGAGAGATTTTAATATTTTTTTTCTTTTTCAGATCAGTGTCTCTTGTCCGTCTGACAATCAAACAACTTCATACGACCCATCCAGAGAGATGCTGATGTAGGAAAGTAAAGATGTATCCATCAGTGCTAAGTCACAGCGGCTCATAATGAATTTTAAAATACAAAAGCTATTTCACATGTTAGATTGTCATATTATGAAATGCTAGCAGTAGTTGCACATATTACAGTACCAGCTACGGCTACCTCTGACACATTGTGAAATGTGAAGGCAGCATCAAACCAGCCCCCTTGCAAAGCTCCACGTGGCCATTCCAGAAGCACGCTGGTATTTTTTCCCACAGGTATTTGTCATCATTCACTTGACATTTTTCTTTTTTTTTTTTCAACAAAAGCTGTGTTTAATTGTTGAGAACAAGATTTATTTCCTGACTGCTCCTTTTTCAAAACAAATAAAAAAAAATTGCCTGTGTCATCAGCTTTGTAACAAAGTATAAAGTGACATAGTTTAGTGCTCAGCAAATTAAAAGTTAAGACTTTATGAATCACTGTTATTTTCAGTGTCGAGCAGCTGGGGCTTTTTTGCTTTCAAAAATATAGAACAGATATATTCTCAAATAGTTTGCAGAGTCAGATAGTAAATCGTGTTGCATTGCATAAAGGCTTTAGTGGTCTTTTAAAATGGGCTGGAGGTTGCCGGCAGATATATTATCTTTTAATGTTTTATTTATCAGCGTTTCAGTTTATGTTTGCCTTTGCTTCTGCAGTGATGACAGCACTTGAAACAAATTAGTTGGTCCGTAATATACGGCAATAGCTGTATGGTTGTTCTAGATGTACAGGGGTTGGTATGAGCTACGAGCGACACCAAGTAGTGTGGTGTGCTCGTGACATCGTATTTATCCTCTGCGGAGGGCAATAGTTCTTTCCATCCAGGCTGATAATTTAAGCTAGTTCTTAGTCCTTCTTAACTGGGGCCCTAAATCTCACATAGTGGTGAACAGGGTAAGTGCGAGACTTAGAAGGACCAAGTCAGTAACTTAGAAAATAAACCTTGAGAGAGAAATCCTCGAGAAACCATACAACCTTATTTATAGGCATTGTAGGTCTGTGGAGGTACAAGTTTCCATTTTTACCTACCTGCAGATATTTAATATATCATAAATTAGTACTGTAAGGGATATGCAGTTCTTACAATCCTATTTTCCATTCATAATCCTCCAATAAGAATTAAATTTTATACATTCAGCTTAGCAGTCAAGGTGGGTTGGATGAAATATAAATGTGGAGTGCAAGGTTAGGTGATAACGGGGATCTGCTGAGACTTAAAATGTTCTATAAAAAAAAGGAGAGGAGGGGAGAAGAAATGATCCCCTGCAATTTAAGAAATAAATATGAAATGTCACTTTTGGGGCTCCGAAGAAATGCCCTTCCCACATGGTTTCTGTGCTGTGTGGGTTCGTTTTGCCCTGCTTGTTTTCCCATCACTGTGGAGTGAGCTGCAGGACCCCGGTTTCTGAGGTGCCCTGAGTGCAGCCGGCACTGGGTCCAGCACGGGGACAGCGGTGGAGCTTATTCATGCCAGGCTTTTCCCAGAGCGTGGAGTCCTCGGAGGACAGGGCAGCAGCTGCCCTTCAGCCTCGCCTCAATACGGGGCTCTTCCTCTGGCTGCCGGCTAGAGCCTTTAAAGCCTCTTTATACCATGAATTCACTGTCAATATACTTTTGTTTTGACTTAGTGACTGAAATAAACTGATTATTCCCCCTTTCCACCAGTATTATGTCTGTGTCATAGTGAATTTGGAAATTCCTTTTCAGGTATTTATGCAGCAAAAAACCCAGCACCAATGGTCTGTCTACTTGGATTTTCCCTTCTCAATTGAGTTGTCTCAGCTGGGTTGACACAAACCCACTTTAAGCAACTTTAAAACTGGAGGAGCTGAAACAAGGCACAGGGAGAGCGCTCCCATCCTGCTAAAAAGTGTCTGAGCCCCCCGGGACTGTCACCCGGACCTGCCTTTCTCTTGCTGAAACAGTGACCTAAAATTAAACACAACTGCTTAGCTTTAGAACCTCTCTCCCTACTATCCCATTTTATTTGGTAGAATATTGATAAATCTGACCCGGGCAATTTTTGTAGGTTTTTTGTTTGTTTGTTTGTTTTTTAAAAAACCCCACATTATCTAGTCACTACATTTTGTGGCCCTTGTGACAGAATGCCATGGTCCTTCCCAATGGGTGCAAGATGCTTAAACACCCCCAATTATCCCCTGAGAGATAAACGCACAGGAACCCTATGGGTACGGTTTGTATCAAAGTTAGCATCTGAGTAGAGGGGAACAAATCCATAGATCATTCAGAGGAATAATACAGGGGTGTTATTTTTTAAAAAGTATTATACAAAAAGTATAGCATGTTTATCCATCACATCCTTTATAAGTAGTCTATGATAGATGGTTTTGTTCATCTCAATAAAAAGAGTTGTAGAATATGTGGCAGAAAATTAATAGATATCAGAACCACATGTTGATTTTGATTTGACTGGTCCTTTATGGAAAAATGCTTTCAAAAATACATGTTATCAGTGCACGCAATGTCAGATAAAAACTGAGAAAATCTTCACAATACTGTCCAGATTTACATTTGAGGTTTAAACACTCTCACCATGAAGTAAAAGAGATCTGAAGGTGCAAACTGCACCACGCTTCAAGCTACAGCACAGAAAGAATGGTACAGTAGAAAAGCTGAAGCAGTTCTTTTTTAGATCAAGAAACCTTGCAAGATCTAGTGAAAAAGACAGGACACACTGAGAACACCTGTCTCATTTTTCCAACTTTGGATAAGACTAAAATAGATGAAAAATAACTTTTTTTTTCAGCTGGTGAGCATCAGTATTTTGTTAGAATTTGCTATTATAAAAAATGAGTCTACACCTGTTCAGAATGCTTCTTTGCCATCCATCTCTGTGTTGCACTCTGGTTTATAATTTGAATAGTGTTTTTTTCCTGTGAGTGAAAAAACAATATACATTGATCCAAAGCTTCTTTATAGGAAGATCACAGCTAAAACTCAGTTTCTTTTCACAAAAAGGTGTCATCATCTAAACACAAATAATTTTAAAAGCCATCCAAGCTGTCATTTTGCACATTAATTAATTATGAGAAGGTACTTTTTATATCAGAGACTCTATTTCTTAGGATCAACAAGCATTACTATAATAAGGAAGAAAACATTGTAAACTTTTTGCTTTGGATAAAACAAGGTCACATTTTTATTGCAGAATATTGCAGAATATTATTTTTTATTTTTATTTGCACAATCTCTCCATTAACAAGCTTGGCAAAGGTTTATCAAGTTATTCTGAATAAGTCACTCCAAGTTATGAGTGTGTCACCTAGCCTGTTATGGATGTGTCCCTACAGTTTTCTCTGCCATTTGCCTGTGTATTGTTAGGCTTGTGCTTGCACGCTGGTGTCAAAGAACCCACTCCTTAGAAAAACAAAAACAAAATGAAAAACCCACAGTTTTACAAATCAAAGCTTTAGTACAGAAGGATACAGAGGGTGAAATCCAGACCCATTGCTTTCATTTTGGCTTTAGTGATGGTAAAAATCTGCTGTAGGGCAAGACTAATCTGCCAGAAAATTATTATCAAGCCTTGGTAACTCAGATATATGCGCAGACTTGAAAATAGTGGTGTTTTTGCCAACCCTAGGTCCTACAAGAACCTCACACAGTATCCTCCACCTGGCTTAGAAATATGACGCGCTCCACGTTACAGCAAAGGAAGCGTCTTAATTCCCAGGCAGCTGTGAACAATTTAGCTCTTTCCAAACAACCCTGGCATCCTATTCCAACTGCAAAGTTTCTCGGGGAATGGGTAGTCTGAAGAGCTGGTGAGAGATAATAAGGCCTTTATTTGGAGGTCATTGAGATGAATTGGTCTAAACAGGAACATCTTGATAATGGTGTTGCCAAGTCTCACAGTCTCACGACGCTTAAACGTTTTTGGAGTTTCCACCTCCATATGCTGGAAAGGAGGGGTTGGAAATGGTGCTTGAAAGAAAAGTTTGAAACTTTGAATGGCTGCTCTGTAAAAACTCAGAGAGCAGATGCAGAAGAACAGTTTCAGGAACGAAAAATTCCTGAGGTTTTTAAGATTAAACTTATTATTCAAAAGACGAGTGGTTGGCAACCCTGTGATTCACTAGATCAACTGTCTATGTGAATTGAGCTATTAATTTCACTCTGCTTCTGGACAAGTCTCTCAGCTACTGACCTCTTTCTCTTCTCGGGACTTCTTTGTAAAAAAAGCACCTGCCAGATCCTATGCAAGTCATTTTTTGCTTCCTTTTTGGCAACACATTAAGAAGATTCAAAGTATCCTACGGAACCACCTCGAGTGTTGGGAAATTGAGATCCATATTCCTCCGAGGTTTTGTTTCCCTGGGAGCTCCTCAGTGCTTAGCTGTTTGCAAATGTGGATACTTATTTAGGTAATAAAATTAGCATCAGTGGGAGCAGAAACCTCAACCTTCGGCTTTCCAGGCACACCGGTAGAAGAGCAAATACACACCTTACATGTCACGTAGCTCAGATTGTGTCGCTAAAAATAGCTAAAGTCACTTTCAGAATGCTCTTCACAAGAAGTTCCTCTCTTCCACAAGATTCTCTGATTTTCTGCAATGTGATATAATTATCTTGCCTAGCTCTAGATATAGCATTTCATCAGCTTGATCCCTCTTTCTATTGTCACTGGAATTCCCAATTTTTAGGGCTTTTATCTTTTGCTTAGTAAGCTATATAGGGTTTGATTTATACTAAAAAGTTTAGTAATTTCTCTAAATTAGTTCTATCTCATCAGAAATTGCTGATGTTTAATCTTAATATTGATGTTTAATCTTAGCCATAAGCAAAGCACAGGAACAGAATTACCAGTACTTTGCTTCCAAAGTGAAAGGGATCAAAGTATCTGGATTAGCTTGTAATGTTTTAGGAACAGGCACTTTTTGTTTTAAGGGAGCTCCAGACTGAATTTGTTAATCCATCACTTCTAATAACCCTGTCAGGTCCCCAGTGGTGGGAGACAATATCCTGACCTCTGAATGCCAATGTGGCCACTATTGCACGGGCTAATGAGGGCCAAGTAGAGAAAGCCCTTGCCAAATAAGCTAGAAATGTCTTGACTGCCTCAAGTAGTTGTTTAAACCAGCCCCCCACCAAATGCACCTGTATATGAGGAAACAGAAGGCTGCCAGGTCTTCTCCTAAGCTTTCATGAAGGTCTTCCTACTCCAAGGAGAAATGCTAGTACTTCCCATCACTATCCTGCTAGCTAGCCCAGCAAAGAGACAGTTGGTTGATTTCTAGTTTTGCACACACTTTCTCAACTGCAGTCCAGGCTTTTTGGCTAAATGCTGCTTTAAATATAGCTGAGTGCAGGTGTGAATTAAAAAAAATTAAAGCCAGAATTGACATTTTTTTTCTGTATTTGGGGAAATTTTAACAGAAAAATGCTCTATTGGAAGATTTCCCCCCCCCCCCCCAGGCATATAGCTTTCTGCATATTTATCTGTTGTATTGCAAGAGATCTTTTTTTTTCCCATGGTATCTAAAATCTCACTGCATCAACAGAACATTATGCAGCATGGTCCGTAATAGAATTGTGGGGGCATAATCAGTTTGAAGACAGTCTGACAGACAATGCAGAGGATACATTTGCCATGTGAAAATTACCAGTTCCTGCAAACCAGTACTTTAAGTAACAGTCCGAAAGCAAGAAAAAAAGAATCCTGAATCTAAGGTCATGCGGTCCCACCTGCTCTTCTGTAGCCTACCACAAGGAGCAACCTCATCTCCCGCATTGGATGCAGAGTATCTGTCAGCTGCATGTTGCTTAACGAATGGACTGGGGAAAGCAGAACTGAGTCTCAGCTGTTTGCAGCTTCTGGGAGCTTCTGGTGATCCATGCCGCGCTGTTTGTGCTCACTGCAAAATGTTTGCACTTTGGGGGGAAATGCTAGTAATCTGGGCACAAGAGCTAAAGACTTTCCGGTAGAATAAACCGCATCGCATATTTGGCTTTGTTTCCTCTTGGGAGAAATAGGAAGCCTTCCTGCTCCATGTGATCAGCCCATATTCAACTTGTTATTACCTCCTTTAAGGACAATCTTGGCAAATGGCAAGGATGCCAGCACCGCTGCTCTGCTGCAATGATACCTGCAAGATCTTACTGTGCTCCTGCCAATATAGAGCTCTGCTTCCTGGAGATTTTCTAGCAGTCAGCAGAAACTCTAAAAACATCCCACCATGTGTTTGTAAGCCTATATATATGTGTGTGTGTATGTCAGGAGGAGCTCATCCTGGATTTGTGACAATCAGTCTACTGCATGATGGTGCATTGTGTCACTCACCTCCACCACCACTTGTTCTGTGACAGCAGCCCTCGTAGTCACCCAGTCACCCCTGTACTATCCAGGGTCATTTTGCCCTCAAGCTGGCCAAAGGGAAAAGGAGGTCTGTTTTTGAGGCATGCTTGTATCTTCTTGCATTTTCCTTTATTGCAAAGAGGTGCAAAGCCTACTAATTTGTGATTACTCACTGCGATTCAAAAGCAACCATGGAGAAATTTATGTAGTGTCCTTCTCCTGCTTTTTCTCTTTTGGTGCTGCAGCCAGGTCTTGCGCTAGTGAGAATGGCTGAAAAATGTCCTGGGCACTGCAAGTTTCTTGCTGCCACTGTATTTCAGTGGGAAACTCCCAAGTGTTCCCCTATTCCCCGTGCATTGCAGTGAGATAACAGCAATGGTGCCCATCAGCCACAGCTCAGAAAATGCTTCCTCCCCTCAAGTCCTCAGCTTTCTCCAAATCACCTCATTCTTCATTCCAACCCCTCTCCTTCACCAACCAATTCTTCTTTCAGGCATGAGCAGAGATACTCACCCAGCTGCCTGAACAATTTCTTAGATTTCCACTAGGTAGAGACTGGGAAGATGAAAGACAGAAAATACTCTGAGCTGATGTGCAAAACTACCCCAAACTCTTCTTTTACTATCTCCTCCTCCTGCTCCCTCTCCTCTTTTGCATTTCCCCGGAAACTGGCAGGAAAACACTGCACGCCTGGCAGCTCTAGAGCAGGAGAAGAGAGAAAACGCTTCTCCTCTGAGTTGTGACTGCAGCCTGTGATGGAGCTTCCCCCTCTTCTGCAGGGGTTCAGTCAGTCCTATGGGACCATGGGATCCCGTAGATCACGGGAAGCAGCTGGACACCTGCTGCTGTTATTTGGGAGAAGGAATTGATTGTCTCCTCCAGCTTCTCCATGTTCTACCACTTTCATATAACCCTACTTGCTGCCCCAAGAAGTTTCATCTCATCCTACAAATGGCAGGATCCATTTATCCAGGTATCCACAGTCTCCCTCTCCGTAGCCACATGTAAGTGTACTTCCATGCTCTTCAGACACGTATGTTCATGTTTTGGTACAACAGTGCCCAACACTCGCCTATCTCACCAATTCATAACTACAGGATGTGGTTATGTAGTTATAACACTTCCCTTCTCCCAGTGCCCCATGTAACCTCCACCCAAATGCAATGGCTAGAAATGTTTCTCCGCACTCTGAAACCTGAGAATCTCCTCATTCCTGGATACGAGGCACTGAGAGATACAGTGGGAGGTAAAGTGGAGGAAGAGGCTTGGCAGCCCCAGAAGGAAAGCAGTAATCCACCCATTTCCTTTTGGAGCATGAAACTCCACATCCTGGAGCTAGTGGTCCTTATGATAGCCTAGGCAAACAGAAAGAGGCTCCCGAAAAGCAGGGGAGAAAAGACCCGCGTTTCAAAACTGATGCATGGACTAGGTGCCAAATGATCGCGTTTCTTTCATTTGCAGCAAACTGGGTTAGTTTTGAGCTCGAAGGAGAGAGAATAGCAGGTTTTTAAGTACTGCTCCTGGGCCTGGCATCAACGCTTCTATTGCCAAAATGAGTCAGGCATCAGAAGCAATGCTCTCTACAGGAAGCAGGCCAATACCTAGGCACGCAGAACGGGGAAAGAAGGACTAGAAAATGGGGATATGAGTTAGGAAAAGAGGACTCCATCCCCACAAACATTTTGCATTGTTATTGCATTTCTAACTGCAATTTCTGTCATTTCAGCAAATAAAGTCACTTCAAAACAAATTTGATAGAGGGAAAAAAAAAAAAAAAGGACTTGAATTCTGTGCTAGGTTAACTTGCCAGAGGCAGATTCTGTTCTGTTAATTGCCATTTGCCATGTACTAAAGCCACAGTCCCCAAATGCCCTTGCACGCTTTCCATCAGGCAAGCACACACACAATTGAGAACATTTGAGCAGTCATCCTTAGGACTGTAAAAAAAAAGATAAATCTTTAAACGAAGAGAAATTAGTCTTCACAGCCACAGAAACCACGGGCTCAGATGGTCCTTACCATTGCCACCTGCCAGAGCTCCTGAAGGGCGGCAGGACTGACTGGGGCACAGGGCTGCCTCCAGGGACAGACTTTGAGATGGAGAACGTGTGGATGGAAGGCATTGGAGACCGTGATTTACACCCTTCCTTACCCATCATGAACTCCGAGCAGTCTAGAGACACATATTTGACACTTCTGGCCTACCTTGGCTGCCAAGTTACTCCCTTGTGTTATTTTTGTATGCCTCACTCTTCTCCTGTTTTTCCTTCCTCCTCAGCTTATTTTTGGAGTGTACCTTCCTCTCTGCCTCTTATCACCATGACCTCCATCACCTGCTAGTGCAGCTACTACAAAGTGACCAACCACAGACCTCCGGCATATCCCCCTTCCCTTCACTGCTATTAAGTCTCCTGGACCATTTCAGGCCTGCCTACCCCTGAAAGATCTACCAACGTGATCGATCAATGGAGTAGGGTTTTTTTGAGCAACAGTTTTACTCCTAAAGAGATAATAGTAAGCACAGTTGCTCCACTGTGAAGGTGACCTACACAAGACACCCTTCTGAAGAGAATAGCACCATCAGTCTAATGCTGTAGAGCTACAGACAGGTATCACTTGTTTACTTTTATGTTATTGATACTTCTGTCTTGCAAAATGAGTGATATGTTACCAACATTTGCATTACAAAAGCACGTGAAAGAACTCTACGAAAGCACACAGAAATCAATATTCCTGTTTAAAAACCTCAGGTATCTCCATTTCCACAGTCTTATGCAGGGCGAGAACACTGTTACAAGCCAAAATAGTGAGGTCACTGCTACAGCGGGAACACGGAGTAATGAGGTCCAACATCCACAAGAATTTGCATTCACATGCTATTGTTTCTGGAGTCAGTCAATCATTAACACAGATTAAGTCTTGTGTTTTATGGATGCAATACCAAGGTTTCTATAAATCACAAGGATATGCACATACAATGGAAGACTTTTGAAGGAATTACTATTTTTTGAAAAACATATAGTGGCAAAACCAAACAAAAAACAAACAAAACCAGACCCTTACAGGATACTGAAAATTTGTTTGATTCCTGACTTGCTGCCAAGAACCAGCCATTATTTTACATACAGTGCCTCGGTGTGTCAGATCATGCCTGCCCGATGTGGTTCCTCACACATACTGCTAGCAAAAAGAGTGTACTAAAGCAGCAGGGACACTATTCAGCTCGGACCTGGGGATGGATCCTGACTCTCTCACATTGCTGACAGTTTGTGGGCACCAAAGGAAAAGTGGTCTGGTTGCCCTGCAAACCAAGAGTGCAACATTAATGCAAGTCGCCCAACAGTGGCATCCTCCATGCTGCCGTGTCTACAGTAAAACCATTCTTCCTGCCAGCCAGATTAAAGGCAGCACTGCTATGCTGCTTCTCTGACTGCCACATTTTCTTTGCACTTAATGACATAATCACATCCTTTTTTTTTTTTTTTTCTACAGGGCCTTTGCCTTATTCAGTGCCCGGGATGGATGGGACTCATTGAATAGGCATCTGTACTCTGACAGTTTGTCTGAAGATTTGCCTGGAGCTGAAGATACATCCTTGGATTCTATCCTCATCACTGCCACAAAGTCCTTATGTTAAGATACGAGGCTCGTCACTTAAACCAAACCACAGTGGGCACTGCCAGCCTGCTTTTTAAGCCATTGGTGCCCGACTCAAGTCATCCGAGATCTCTTCTACAGAAGAAATAAGCACGTATGGTATGCAAGTGGGGGCATCGTGCTACAAAAATGCTAAGTATTCTGAAAAAAAATAGGCACAGAGCAGCTCAAAGTGGGTACTTAAAACTGGCAGACAGCTTTGACCTTGATCTCTCTGAGCTTAATTTCCCATATGCAAAATGCTTCTTCCAGCATGGGAATGGTGTGACAGTTACAAATATGCTTGGGTGGGAAACAGTATTTCCTTTCTGTGAAAATATAAGGTTTCAAATCACCATTAGGACACAAAGAAACCACTCACAACACCGAGGGAGAGACCTCTCATCCAGTTTCTAGGAGTTCAGGTTGTTCTGCATGGTTGTCCTGGTTGGCAGTTTTTGGCATTTCTAGGCTTCTAGGTCATTTGTGCACTCTCAGGTTAACCGAGAAGCCTTCCCAGTCAAGATTTTATCAAAACTGATAAATTCCAGCAAAAAGTTTCAGTTTGGACTCCAAGTTGTTTTGTTGTTGTTGTTTTCCAGATGCATCTACCCACATTTCTTGTCTGGACAGATGGGATTGTTACAGCACTCTCAGAATATTGTACCAATCCCACTGTACAAGTTTTGGTTTTCAAAGGCTGTTGCTTTGGATGAAACCAGGCCAAGCTTGCAAAAGCTCCTCTTTCAGATGAGCTCTGCTCTATCAACTCCGCATGCTTCAGAGCTCCCTGGAGCTCAAGCTGGCTTGTTATCACCCCCCACTACAGACATCAACAGTGACCAATTTCTCTGGGAAATCCAGCAGCTCTGGCAATCTATCCAGTGTGCAAGACCTTTAGATTTGCTCAGAGGTGTACCACCCTGGTTCACATTTAAAGCAGGCAATCATTACAACATCATGTAGTCTATTGGATAAAACCACCACCTAGCTAATGGTCAGAGCTTTATAACTTCTTGAGGTCACTCCATTCCACATCTGTGCTCCTTCATCTTCCAGAGAAGGATGATCTCTTATCAGGTAAGTACATCACCTATCCGACAGAGGCGATGTCCAAGGGAGGTAAGGAGCTCCTTGGGTTACCCTATTTGCTGTGTATTACAAAAGCAGGTGTAATCAAAGCTATTCTGAGGGACAGGAGTCAGTCATTCCATCCCTCTTGGGCTGCAGTCAGACATTTCTGCACTTATTTTCAGAAGGTCTTCCCATTCTCGGAGGACAGAGGAAATCTCGGCAAGACACAGAAAACTTCAGCAGGTTTGCTGTCTGGATTCTGTGAGTCCTGAATCTCATGCACGTCACTTCAAAAACGGATCAGAGCAATCTGGCATTTAAATAATGCTCCCGTGGGAGCAGTTCTTTTCTGTAATGTGCTACAGTTTCTTGTGCAATGTCTAATTCTGTATCATTTTGACATCTGGTCGTGGCACTCATCCATCTGTTGTAAGTGAGTAGGTGTTGGGTGCGGTTGGCAGGAGAGTCTTGTTGAAGTGTTTGTTTTCATCCTGTGGAGGAACTGCAGACCCAGCTCAGTAGTTAATTAAATACTTGTCTTTTTTTGAAATATGTGTCTTAACACATGAAAAAAATGATGAATACGGCAGTGGGTGCCTCACTACCGAAATGCAGAGACTTCATTCCCATTTCTCCTTGGTTCCGTGTTCTTTTAGGAAGCCTTCTCTGATTTAGCCAAATGCTCCTGGGCAAATCTGGATGGGCCACTTCATCTTCTGTGCGGCAGTTTCCCTCTTTGTAAAATGTATCCACAGATAAACACCTTCTTTGTTACAGGCTTTGAAATGTGCAGGTAAGAACTGCCACAGATGAAATGGCTAAGATGGCTATTTTCGTTATGATGTTGTTTTGTGGTGACTCTATTAAAAAGAAAACGATAATTTGAAGTCAGTGGGATCCAGATATATTGCCGTGCCTCAAAGAGATATTGAACAGCAGAGTCCTCCTTTCTTCATGACTTGCAAAGAGGTCAGAGGACTGGGCTTTGCAATTGTGCCTTGCTGCTTTGAACACCAGCTATGCTTGGTGTCATCTGCTCATGGTAAAAGAGACGTGTGCTACTGAGCACAGTGGAAACACAGTCTTCAGGGCTACCTCTCCAGGTTCATCTGTGGTCCTTGGGAATCTGTTTCCCTCCTTTTTGCTCACAGTAGCACATAAAAAACCACTTCTCTCTTCTGCCAACCTGAGCCCTGTCATAAACACACGGTGCACGAAATCATCCCTTCACCCTCCATTGGTGGTGAGGAAAGGCTTCACCTGCTCTGTGATTGCTTTTGAACAGGCACTGATATTCAGCTCTTGAGAAGAGGATTCTTGCTGCTCTGTTTTTGCAGTCCACAGGAACGTAGTCACTCTTTCTATCTAGTGATCAGCTCTGACCTGTAACCAACCTACACATCTAAGATGCAGTTGATGGCAGTTATTAATACCCTCAGCAGAACCCTTACTTGCAAATGCAGTAGACAACCAGGGGAACTCCCTGCGCGCAGCTGAACACAGCAGGTTTTGTGTGGTGTGTCTAACCCTGTGAGGTTCCGGCCACTCCATCAGCACCAAGGCAAGAGCGAGGGATGCTCTGAGCTCAGATTGCTATTTTGTGGCTGTCAGACATGAATGCCAAAACTCATTAATGCTCCAAATATCTTTAAAGATGTGCAGTCACTTACAGAGATAACACGATCTGTTCCTGTGATCAAAAGGAAAAACAGTGCTCTGACTGTTCTCTTTCCTTCCTCACCCTCTTGCATATACATAAAAATAGACATTACCCTGGAAATCACTGTAGTTTGTGAGAAGTTTGTCACACGCTGCATGCTTCCTATCTGCTGGCAGGGCCTGCAAAGCCTGGCACCTTGGCACTCACAAGTTAGAGATTTAGCATCTAACATTATCAGTCCTGTTAGACAAAACCACAGGTCAAAATGCAGGTTTTTCAAATGCCATGTCCTATAGTCTACAGCAGCAAGAACAAAGTTCATTTTCTATTTCTCCACTGTGCTTTCTGTCATAATAAACTTTTAGTTTCTTCTCTAAAGGATCTCCCTCTCTGTAATTTTCTCTGGTAAATTTTAGACATTGAAATGCTAGTAACCACAAAACTACAAATATGAGTATTTTGAACTCTAGCTATTCACAAACCACTTGTAATCCTAACATCCTGCAAATATTGCTTTTGCCATAAGATGAAAGGAGCTTACTTGGTGCTTTAATCACGTCCTATTAATTTTCCATAAACTAGAACTTTTCCTAGTTGAAGTTGATTTCTTTCTTGACCACCCCAGAACTGAAAAAAATTCAAATAACCACATAATGAAATAAACATTTTGCACTAGCGGTTTTGCAGCAGAACATGACTACTGCAGGAATAAGAAGAAAGAAAACAGTCAAGAACAGTGGGGGGAATCTTTGCATTACCAAATTTAGTAATATTTCATTGGGTTTTGGTTTTGCATCGCAAACAACAAAAATGACATGAGAGTGGATTGTACTTTCACATGCTAGATTTTGGGTTTAAAGTCCAAGTTTTTCTTTTTTTACAGAGATCCTATGCCCTACAATTCCTCTCACGGTGTTTACTAGGAGTTGATTAAATGTCTAACATACTTGCATAGTCCTCCAGAATCACACAGTTAATGAATAAAATAGCAACTAAGCAAAAATCTGATAAATAAATAATAAAAAAAAGAATTATCACAGAGCTGGGGAACATTTGTCCTGCTCGTGCAGCTGTCCTAGTCCTCTGTCCATTTTGGAGCCCTTCTAGGCCTGGTGTGGAGAGCTCCAGCTGCTCTGCTTTCAACCACCCAAGGCCAAGGCCTCCTCTCCCGTCGTACAGGAAATCCCGGGGTTTTCATAACCTGGGACTGTGTGCAGAAAACTACCAGGGTCAGCTTGTGGCTATTCTATCACTATTCTTGCTAATCTCACTACCCTAACTCTTCATTTTGACTTTACTTGCTGAACAATAATAATAATAATAATAATAATAATAATAATAAACCCAGATTATAGGACAAAATTTTGTAGTTTAGCTCATGACTGCTCGATTTTCTTCAGAATATCTTATGAGAAAAGTAATCAACACTGTTATGAAATTTCCTCTAAAATGAACATTAAATGTTTCTGCATAATGCATGGATTTGTTGAGGTACTTTGGGATTTTTTTCAAGGAGTCAAAAAGACAGGTTTCTCCATTACTAAACTAGTTGCTTTAATATAGACACCATTAAGGACATGTGCAGGTTGTATAATTCACTAATTTATATTTCAACCTTTCTTTCTTTCTCATTTGGCTGTGAAGATGACCTTGATTTTTAAGCAAAGCATGCACCATGTCCCATTTACTTGGTACAGCAGAATAGTCTATTTTAAGAGGACGTCACACGATTTTGTTAACAGCTCTCAGCCTTGATCAATGCCATCTGCTCTAAGAGGCTGGAGCATGTCAATCCTGCAGTTTCTCTCCTGATACCTCAATATTTGACAGGACCCCATCCTCAGTAATTAAATAAAAAATATACGGAGGGAGTATATTTCCAAACAGTACAGCATGATGGGAGGGTAGAATTTAGTCTCTAATAGCCATTTTTAATTGTCCTTTTAATTCTCAGACCCACTACTTCTCTCTCAGGAATTTTTATATTTTGCCTTTGTTTGTAGGCATTGGTCTGTTTGCCTTTGAAATTTACCCTCCATCCTCCTGCTTCCCATCTTTCATTCTTTCCCCTTGCCAGTTTACGTTCCTTTCTCTCGGGTGAGCCAGGGCTCCATTTCCTGTTCCTGAAGGTTACCTGTTTGGTTCATCATACAGTGTTTGTTTTTTCTTGCCTTCCTGCTTCCTTTTTGGTTTCGGGGTATGCATACCTTCTGTGATGCAATTATGGTATGCTTAAGTAGTTCCATGCTGAGGCTAAGGGCTGCAATGTCTTCACTTTGCACTACTTTCCTCCTCTGTTCCTTGCCCTCTCCTCCCTCCAAATCCCCCAAACTGAAAGGATTATCTTATAATTGCAGAACAGTTTAGGCGTTAGCTAGTTCTTGGGTTTCCCTCTCCACCCTGGAAAGCTTTGTATGATGTTTCAAGGGGTTTTTGTGTGTGTTTCACTGGGGGAGGTAGGTATTTGCATTTGCTTCCTTATTTAACACTGGCCCAAACCCCGAGCCCTACACTTCTAGATGCTGCATGAAATGCAGTTGTGACATGCACAAACAGCAAACACAGTCTGAAACAAGAGTCTTGCCAAGGCACTTGGAGGGGAAATGACATATTCAAATTGGTCGGTCCATTTGATGCTGAAGCATGCTTCAGTAAGTTCAAGGGCAGCAGCAGGGTTTGGGGAAGAGCTGGATGTGTTATCGGGCTGACAGTCTCCAGGAAGGGAGAGGTTGCGTTTTCTCTTTCTCATTCTCTTTCTTTCTTTTCCTTTATTTTCTTTTTTTTTTTTTTTTTTTTTTAGCCATAAGTGCATCTAAAGATGTTTGCAAAACAGGAAACAAGACCTGGTTTAAAACCTACAGGCATATAGGCTTTGTTTAACCACCCTTCCTCTATGATGGCAGGGCAGAACGCCTTAATCAGCTCCAAAAAAATAAAATCACATGCGACCCTGGAACCTGGAGCAGAAAAGAGGCATTTAGAGGGAAATAAACTCCCCCCACTCCAGAAAGGCCATCGCTGACTTCAGCATGGCTGTATGGGGCATTTGAGCTGTGCTCTGGGTCTAGTGGGCTGTGGTTCATCACAGCCAAGAGGAAAGCAGCACTCATGGGGTAAGTGCAAGGCTGAGACCTGCGTGGGAGGAGAAGGCTTTTGTTAAGTTCTCCGTGGCCCCCGTAGTAAGGCATCATTACACTCACTTGACTTAGACTTTAAAAGGAAATGTATAACAGAAGAAGAGCATCGATATATTTTCAGGGCACAGAATAATCTTAAAAATATATATGTATTGGACATACATAGAAACTGACCCTTGGCAGCCTGTTTAAAAGAGCTTGCAACTATCTGAACTATGCAAGGAAAAAAAAGAGAAAAAAAAAAAAAAGGAAAGAAAAACATGCCCACAAGGGCTGAAAAATCACTTCAGTAATAGATGACTTTTAACTTTACATCAGAAAATGTTTGGCAGGCATAATTTTAAAGTGTTAGGGAAATGTGTGTGATAACTGCTTGGGTGAAAGAGCAAATGTAGTCCACAGTGAGATTTATCAAATGTTCACATAAGCAGTCAGAGCCTGGCAGGGCCAGCTGCCCATGGAGAGGGGCAAAGAGGATCACAGCTCTCCACTTTGAAAATCTAATGAAGCCCACTGACTTCTCACAGGAGATTTTTCCTCTGAGCGTGTTCATGTGCCATGGGAATGCTAGCGAGCAGAAGGCTCTGACAAAATGCCAGCTATAAGCCATAAGGGGAAAAAATAAAGAGGAAAGGCCCTGCAAGCCCTACCACAGGACAAATCACCCCTTTTCCTCTTTCAAAGCTGCAGAGATGCTTGGTGCACCAACACCCCTGAGCCAAAGCAGATGTGCTCATGTGACTGGGGTTATCAGGAGGGTCTCGAAGGACCGGTCCTTTTGCAGCTGCCCAATGGACCTGGGACCAGGGTGGAAAAATGCGCAGGTTTCAGCAGGGAAGGTCGTGCCACCCATGGTATTTGTGGGAGTGCTTGCTCACTATCTGCTTGCAAAAGGAGAGGGGGCCGTGAGGGTAGAAAGGGAGGGATGAGGCTAGGAAGATAAAGAACAGATGATAAAATGCAGTTTAAACTAGAATCCAGTTAGTCCTAGTTTTACACTGCTGATATACAGGCAGCTTGCTTTGACTGCTCTGCCAGAGTAGCATCCTGTTAACCTTTTAGTGACCTGAAATGCAAGGTGTCTAGAAAGTAAAAAACATCTAGACCTTCTCCAGTGCTTGGGACTCTTTCACGGCACATGATGGCAGAGAGGTTGCTGCAAGCAGGGAGCACATTTGCTTCCTAGCAGGGAGACCATGGCACACATCTGGCTGCAGGCTATCCTGGAGCCCACCTGCCTGCAACAACCAGACACCAGGTGACAGAGCACGTTGGTGCACATTGGACATGAAACGGGCTTGTGCGGTGTCAGAAATATGCAAAAGCCAGGACTAGCTGCGAAAGCCTGAGGAGGGGATCAGCTGGATGAGTCTTAGGCTCCTTGTGAGTCCTGACAGGTCATGGACTGGAGACAAGACAGCAATACTTCCCTCTTAATTCCACAACATGCTAAGCACAGGTGGAGTGAGGGGTCCCAGGAATGTGATGGAAGGACGGAGCTCTATTTTTCCTCTTCAGCAAGTCTGCATTGGTTCTCGCGGGATGCATGAAAGCCAGGCGTCGCTTTGGCCCAACTTGTGCTTTGCATATGAAGCTCACCATAGAATAGCAAAGAGAAAATTGCAATTGAACTTGTTTGGGACCCAATATCAGAGCAAACAGAAGACAGGTGAATGCTGTTCAATCAAAACATGGGGAAGAATTTCCAAATTTCAACATGCGTGCAGGCACTGCACTGTGGAAAAACTATTGAAACTACTATATCCACCAATATAGGTGCGCTTCTGGAATAACATCCATCCGCAGAGAAAAACTTAATGTATTTTCCTGAAAATTTATGAGCATGGTTCCCTGGGACTAAAGGGAAACTATGGATCGCCATAGTTAAATGATTACCCCAGGATCATAAGGCAGAAGATGCTGCAGTCGAACTTTGGGCTCTTTGGGTGATATGCTTTAGCCACAAGCTCATCCTTCAGTCTCCTTCACGCTGATGACTTTGGAACTAGCTTTAAAAGATCCAGCGAGACGCAGTGATGGGAGTGCTAGATAACGGCACTAGATAGCCCGAGGCAATAAAAATGATTAGAGACATGTGGGGGCATTTCTAAACAAAAAGATTGAGGGCAGAACTTTTTCATTTAGGAAGGAAAACAGTAAAAGATGATAGAAATGAGGTATATAAAATAATGAACGGTATGAAGGAGAAATCAGATGCCCTTAATAAAACAAGAGGACACCTAATGGAATTTAAAAAAGCATTAGCTTATAAAAGGATAAGGATACTCTCCAGCTTATCTCTGAGAGACCCGTGAAACTCTCTGTTGCAGGATATTGATATAACCAGTCAATAAGATTAAGAAAAAAAGAAAGACTATATATAGTCAGTAATAAATACAGAAGATTTTTAAGCTAAAGAAAAGTAAAAACTTAAAAGGCACAGCTTTATCCTGAAAGAACAGCCTCCTCCTTGAGAAAGAGCTAACTCTCCTTATCATTAATTCCTCTCTGAATCTCACCTGCCCGAGTGCAGATGGCCCAGCAAAAACTGTGGCTGCTTTTTCACATGTCATCAGAACCGGATCACTTCTGCCTACACAGTTTTGAGGAAACCTGCTCTTCATAACAGCATCAACAGCTTAGACATTCAGTCCTGATAACAGTGGAGATAATGTGCTTACGTTCCCTCCCACCCCAAACTGTATTTGCTTCCATTAAATACCACAGTAAGGAAAAAAATGGAGTGTAGGGGACATTTCACCTTCTGGTCCTTTGCCCCTCAGCTTACATCCACAGCCACCTCCCAGCTCCACTGCTCCTTTCCCATTCCCAGACCCAAGTAGTGGTGCGGGTCTGTGCCAGATCTTGCTTGAGTCCCATCGGCGCCCCATCTCTCTGGCATCCAAAGCAAATCCATCAGTTCTTTCGTTCACCTATAGAGAGCAGAGCCCTCAGCCTGAACCTTTGGACTTCCTTCGACTCCTCCGCTGGCACTCTGCTCATTTTCACCAGCCTTGAGTTCTCTCCCTAACTTCCCCATGTGCGTGAGCTCCCTTTGCTGAAGAGGTTGCTCATCTTTCCCTATGAGAAAAGGAGTCTTGGTGCCGTCACCTGCAGTCACCTGCTGGTACAGCTGCCTGGACAGCATCCATCAGGCCTTCTGCTAGATAAATGCTCAACCTGCCTAGCTCAATCTACGCCAGGCAGCGAATCAGGCTGCTATATATAAAACACGTCAAACTTGCCATTTAGTGGCAAGCTGGGTAGGTTTGAGTTTACATTGCCTGACCCTTAGTGCTTCGGAAAGCATTTGGTACAATGGGTATCCAACACGTTACAAAAACGGTGATGGTCCTCTCGGTAATTCGGCACTGGTCCTCAATGCCAAATGGATGGACCAAGACCGCTTCTCTAAACCTATGGATGAGGAGGGTTATCTGGGAGAGCAGCGAACCCTATGGTCCCAGGGAGGCTGGCACTGGCATTTTGGACAGCAATCTCAGTTCCTTCCTTCCCCTGGGCCTGGACAACCACAGTTCTCCTCCCCACCCTTGGAGGGTGCCACATGGGTGCTCCCTCTGCAGGAGGTGCCAGGACAGCTCCTCCATGCAGTGCTGCCTGCAGCCTCAATGTTCATGGGAAAACAAAGCTGCCCCTTTTTCATAAGAGCATTTGGCCTCAACTTAGGGCTTCCGTAGTGGCCCCCAAATACTTCGGTTGCCAACAGTTACTTACACATTGGCAGTGTCTGCCCGTCTCTCCCCCTGCTCCTCTGGCAACGCTGATAGCAGGAGCTTCCATTAATTACTCCCCGAGTACCTGCCGTGCTCTGCTGCAGAGGGAAAATGATGAGAGAGAGACCTTCCCCAGCAGGATTGACAAGCTGGATCCACAAGTAAACCACTAGGCAGAAGGTTTGCCAGATAACCTGATGATGAAGGGAATGGGTTCAAGTGTTCGGAAAAAGGTAAGGAAAAGAGAGAAGAGCTCTGTGCTCCTGTATCTTTGTGAAAGCTTTTCTCACCTTGTTATAGACTTATGATTAAGCAAAGTGAATGCCAATCGGTAAAAAAGAGAAAAGTAATAAACATTAAAGGTCTAATTTTGGAGAAAAAAAAATGATAAAAAGAATTGCCAAAAGAGAAATAGTTTTACAGATAGAAGAAAAAATGATGGATCCTATCCAAACAGCAAATCTGAGTGTCTCTCACTGGAACAGACTTATGTAAAACTTTCACTGATCTCAGCAACAGTCACTGACTCTGTGTGTGTGTCTGTGTGTACGAAAAATGCACATGAATTCCTCCATTTTTGCTCTACTAGGTAGTTTTTTTCAAGTTTACATGCAATTCATGTAAATTACATCAAAATAAAATCTTGTTTTCAGTTGTGAAAAAGTCTGTTTTTAGTCTGGTTGAAGTCCCCCTAATTGCTGGTTTTGACTTTTAATTATTATTATTATCAAAATGTATCCTTTGTTAAGAAAAAAAAAAGTAGAAGGAAAGTTTTAGCCAGTTGAAATCTAATGAGACGGTGCAGACAAGTAGCAGCTTACTGGAGTAAATAAAGGGTTGGCAGCTGTACATATTCTTCAAGTAGCCCAGGCTTTAAAGACGTGTCCAAAGCAGAGTATTTCCCAATTCAGGGAATCTCACTTTCAATGTTGGATCTTCCAGATATTGCAGCAGAAGAGCATTCTAGGATACTATTGTCTAAATAGCCCCAGTCTATATTCATGTTTACTGTGAATATAAAAGGACTTGTTAACACGCTTCTCTGTGGGATTTACTACCCCTGTATCATATCTCTCCCCAGACTACATTTTGCTAACGTGGGCAGCCCAGCCGCTTTGAATCTCCTTTCCCAAGACAGATACTTCATTCCCTGATCATCCTTCTAACCCAGTTCCAGCTTAGGCTCATCTTTGGCCGAGGTGGGTGCTCAGAACTGCACACTGTACTCGAGACGAAGCTTCACCTGTGCTCTACGTCCACAAAAAGCCAGTGTTTCTTGATGGCTCTGGAAGCACGCTGTCTCAGAGAGCATCCTGCCACTTCTGCATGACCAGATCACAACGGAAGTTCAGAGTCCTCTGGTGAGAACTAAGGGCTTGATAGACGAGGTTTGGCAAATTCTGTCACAACGGTGGGAGTTTCATCCCCACAGGAGCTGCCTGGCTCCCAGAGACCCTCCACCACACATGGAGGAGGGGCAGGGCATGGGTGCCTGCTCCCCATAGAGTCCAGCATTTCAGCGTTGCAGGAAGGAAAGGCTATAGGGGCCTGTACTGAACCTAAGGTTTGAGTACCGAGCGAGAGGGAATGTCCCTGCTTGCAAAGACCTCACCTGGAGTCACAAGCTGGGAGAACCACTAACTTGGGCGACACAGCACTCATTTTCCTTGGCTCGCCCTGCGGCTGCCCCGTCTTGAAGTTTTATTTAGTTTCACAAAGTTTTAATTTTGCTTTTACATCCCTCACTCGTAGGCTCCAGCTACCTGTAAGGAAACCAGCTACCTGCAAAGCCGTGTCCAGGCTAAGCTACCAACCACATCAAACCGTCAGCTCCTGTTGCCAGCGGGTGCATCCAGCCCTACGGATACCCATCAGGAAAAGTTTATCAGGCAAGCCACTTATTTCATAAATATAAACTTACATCAGGGCTCATGGCTTTCACATGTTTTTTTGTAAAATTTTGCAAGTGTTATCAGTTAGAAAGATGCTAGTCACTCTCTTCTCACCCATACTCATTCTCTAAGTATAAAAATATCTTCTATGTAATTTGGCAGAAAGATGGGGAAAGGAGAGCTACCTTTGCCTGCACAAACAGAAAGGTGAACAACATGAAAATGAAGATGCGCGGTTTATGTTGTTCTCCTTCAAGATGGAAAAAAAATGAAATTATACTCTATGGAAAAGAGGACAACAGCAATCTTTACTTTAACACAGCGAGGCAAATTAATTCTTTGTGAAACAACACAGAAGTTGTTGGAAATATTCCAGAGATTAATTTTACCTAGGTTGCAGGTTGTTTCAACAGAAAGGTTCCATTTAAAGTAAGAATTATATTTGTCAGAAAAACAAAACAAAACAGACTTTGTTTCCTGGAAGAAGATCCAACTGCAGCAGCCTAAGAGGGTCCAAAATGAGTAACAGCAGGCATCACTGCTAAAACGTGCTTCTGACTGACGTTATTTTTCCTCTGGTACCAGAGAAGAGATGGGCACATACCACAAGGCAGGCATTGCAGTTTACAGCACAGCCCATGAAAAAGTGAGATACGAGCTCCAGAACTTAAAACTAAGCTCAGCCAGGGAATTGGTACATGGTCCTGAACAAGTCATATACATTCTATGGGGCTAATCTCTGCTTAGCTACTTTGGTTTGTATTTGCAATTTGTGTATGCTAGCACATCCATATTAGCAAATGAATAACAAAAAGCCATAATCAAGATCTATGCATCTATGCTTGTTTTTCAGTGTCCTGACAATGTTTTTAAAGTAGTAAGAATGCAGAAAGCAGAAAATACCCTTCCTGTCCAGCTGAGCTCATGCAAAATGTTGTCTGACTGCGACTGGCAGAAAGGATAATTTGCTAATTGTTGAGAGACCGCGACTTTGAATAACGCCCTCACACTTGTTACCATCAGTGAGCACTTTCATATCATATATTCTCCATACCTAAACTTATCACAGCCAAATAATAACCATATGTATGCAGGTCTTCTCCATGGAACATTTCCTGTACACATGGGAAGGCTCCCTTCTTTTGTATACCACGGGCACGCAATTTCCCATTTCTGCATAAGCTTTGCAGTGAGTGGAAGTCTTCCTCATGTCAAATCATTTGTTCATAGACTGTTCCAGCCTAAAAGTGAAGGCTTCATTCAGAGACATCCCTTAAGTGGTGCTTCTCAGAAACCAGGAACAAAAGCGGCACTGGATAGGAGGAAATGGTTCATTAAAAAGCAATACCAAAAACCAACTAAAGAAAATCCCAGCAAAACGGGATGCACACTAGCTATCCCCACTTCTTACATCTAATTCAGTCCTGTTCAAAACTGAATTTTTCTGAAGTCAATGTTGTGTAAGGGATGGAGCAACACCTAAGGTCTGAATCTGATTTAAATCCAGAAGAATTCCACTGAAATCAATGGTTGTAACAGTGCAAATCAGCAAGAGATCTAAATCTGTCCTAGCTGATTCCAGATCTATCTTTTATTTGCTATATGGCTTGAGGCAAGTCAGTGACCTTCTTTTTATTTCTCAGTTTCTCCATCCGTAAAATGGTGATAATACTGCTTGTATTACATGAAGATTACGGGGACTAGTTGGTTCCCACAGTATGCTCTGGATATGAAAATCATTTGCAATCTCTTATTTTTAGCAATTTCCTCCATCACCTTTATTGACTCTTTACAATCTTAATACAAGGCTTTTTGCCCGCTTCCATATCTCTCCTTTAAAAACCATGAACCATAGCCTCGAACTCTTGATTCAAGTTTTACGCTGTTTACTTCCAGGGTACGATTCACACAAGAAAAATGAGTACAAAATTTGGAATTTGGCCCCCAACAACCGCAGGAAAAAAAAAATCAGGGATATTTCAAACAACACTCATAAATCACCACGCGACATTAATGCTGTTTAGATTCATCTCTCAGAGCTCAGAGGAACGTGCCTATTAACCGACCCACTGATGCCCAAAACAAGACCAGAACCGGTAGCGCTGCAAACCCCCCCCGCTCTGCGGTGCTTCCAGCGAGGCTCCCCGAGCCGCTATTTGCAGCGGCGGCCAACGCTGCGCAGCGAAACCGGGGGGCAGAGGAAAAACGGAACCGCATCCGCAGAGCCCGCATCCGCGCACCCTGGCAGCTCCGAGGGGACCCCTAGTGTGTGCCGAGCACTCCGTGCCGCGCGGGGCGCATCCGTGGGCGCCACGAGCACCGCCGCGGCCCCGGCGAGGCGGTTCCGCCGCGGCGCCTCCGCGCATCCCCGCTCGGCAAGGAGGAGGCGCGCGAGGCGCTGCCGACTTCCCCGGCGGCGCCCAAGTTTTGCGGGTCCCCAGGGGCCCTTTCCCGACAGGGGATGAAGACGCGAAGCGGCTTTCTCGAAGGGCTTTTGCGCGCGGGAAAGAGCGGGGAGGCATTCCAAAATCAACACTAAATAAAATAAAAGCGCCCTGGAAGTGCCGCAGCGCCGCGGGGGCCCCTTCGCGCACCGGGCGATGCTGAAGGCGCGCTCGGCGGCGCTCCCTCCGCACAAGGAAAGCCGAGCACGGCAAGGCAAAGGAAAGCCAGGCGAAGGAGGTCTTTTGAGGAGCCTGCCGCTCAGGAGGTAGAAGCCTTTCGCTCATTTTTAATTTGCTAAAACAATCCAAGCATGCTCGGCGCCCCGAGGCTATTCTCAAATAAACTTGTATCTCGCTGCCAGCCGCGCTGATTGAAAGCAGAAGGGGAACATTTTTTACAGCGCGACGACGGCAGAGGCCGAATCCGCTCCGACGGGCCGGTACCGGCACCGGCACCGCGATGGGGCCGCGGGGTCCCGCCCGCCGCGGCGGACCCGGCACCGGGGGCAGCGCCGGGGCCGGGCCGGGCCGCGCCGCCCTGCGCGGGGGCGGGCGGAGGGGCCGCGGGGGGCGCCGGGCACGGGAGCGGGGCCCGGCCGGCGCGGGGGCGCGCCCGGCGCGGGGCCGGGCACGCGCGCGCGCACACACACAGACAGAGCCGGGAGCGCGCACGCGGGCACGCGCGCGCGCACACACACAATGGCGGCCCCCTCCCGCGGCCCGGCGGAGAACAATGCGGCCGCCCGCGGCGCCGCGCGCACCCCCCCGCCTCACCAAAAACACATATCGAAATAAAACCAAAAGTGACATAAATTCCACCCCCCCTGCCCCCCCAGCTGCCCCCATCCCTCCCCACGGAGGCGGCGGGGGGAGGAGGAGGAAGAGGAGGAACAACCCCCCCCTCCCCCGGCGGGCGCTGCGCGGCGCGGCGCTGCGCGGGGGCGCGGGTTGCGCGGGCGAGCGCGGCGCGTCCCCGCGCGGGCTGCGAGCGCCCGGCACATGCGTGGAAGCGAGTGGCGCCCGCAGCCCCCGCCGTGCCCTCCGCGGCAAGGAGCGAGCCGGCAGCGCTTACCTGAACATCCGAGCGCCAAAGTGTCCCCCGACCGCCTTTATTTTATTTTTTTCCCCTCTTCCTCCCCCCCCTTTTTTTTTCCTTCTCCCTCTTTCCCCCCCCACCCCCAACTCACACTTCCGATATTTCCCTCTCCCGGCAGCGGTCTGCTCTCCTCGCTCCGCCAGAGAGAAATGCAATAGCTTGGCGAAGGTAGACGGAGCAAAATACAGAGAATAGTTGCTCCAGGGCTTTGAAACCCCTCAAGGCAAGGATCAGGATACAATTAGCTCATGTCTCTACCTCCAGTCTGAACCAATCTCCGAAATAAAAGTTAAATTAAATTAACTGGTCGCACGGGCATAAAACTGATCTCCTTCGAAACGTGCATATAGATAAATATATATATATATATCGCGTGTAAATTTTTTTTTTTAGGATTTTTTTTTTGGTGGAAAAAACAGTCTCATTCCAGCCTCCAACTTGCTTTTTACTCTCCTCTTGCACAGAAAAGCTGATTTTAATCGTTGTGATTAGTTTTGATGTAACGTTTCCGCAGGCGATTTCTGCAAATGGATGGAGTGTTTCTTTGCCAGAAGAGGGAAAAGCAGCAGATGATGATAATTATAAGGATTGTTGGTTGTTTCTTTCTTTCTGTCTGTCTCGCTCTTTCTTTTTATTCGTATTCAGATCTGTCTCCTCACTTTCTCGAGCTGACGTGACATTGCCATTGCACTGAGGTCGCGCAACTTGTTGATTAGGATCACCTCCCGTTTTGATCGAGGGATATGTGATAATTTGGCAGTGGAGCAACACATTTTCTGTTCCCTTGGCTATATAACTTCCCAAATGACGTGTATAAAAATAAGCACATGGAGTCTGCTTTGCCCCAATCAAGTCTGAATCAATGCCTGGGGGTGATACACAAACTCATTTCAAATGTTCAACCACGCAGAATTGCAGAAAGATTGAAGGAGTTTCACTGCATTTTTTTTTTTTTTTTTAACGGCAAAATTAAAAGAAAACAAATCCATGTAAGCAAATCCAGGAATTTGCCATCGAGGTTCATGTGACATTGCTAGCAAATGCTGCTAACTTTCTTTCCCCAATAATCGAATTAAAATGGAACCTCGCAGATTCCCTTTTCTTCAGCAGGGAGTTTGCATCTTCCTTTTCCTTGGGGGGGGGAAAAAAAGAAAAGAAAAAAAAAAAAAAAGAGGAAACCAGGGCTAGCTCACTGCACAAATTAAAAATCTTTTACTTCATTTATTCCGCCATTCTTAATCTCACACTCCTTTGTATATCGCTGTCTTCAGAGCCACAGTGTATGGGAGCTGCATTAATTTTTTTTTTGTTTCGATGGGCTATTTTGTCATAAAGCCATGGGTCACCTCCCATTAGTGTCACATCCTTGCAGTATACTTTTCTGAAACGGTATGTTTCTAAACTCTTCACAGTCCATTAATCCAACGACTTTGCTGACATTTCTTATGAAAAAGAGCAGGCTCTGAGGCCAAAACTACCCAATAAAGCCCCCGAATAGAACCAGACGGTCCACTCAATACCTACAATTACCTTTTCATTATATGTTTTTTAGTATTTTAGAGAAAGAAAGCAAAATAGATCTATAGTCTTTCTCCTAGGCATTTCCTGCAACCTAAGGAATTACGAATTCTTTTGCTAAATGTACATGCAAACAAATTCACTTTTTTTTTTTTTCTCATCAAGTGATAATGCATCATAACATGATAAGACTTCTCACATAGGAATCACATCATTTTCACATGCTTCGTCCTGGCAATATAGGGAAAAAAAAAAAAAAAAAGGAAACAAAATATGAAGCCTCACATACCTTAATTAATCTGCAACGGTTGACAGAAATCAAAAGGAAAAACTTTGATAAAAACAAACTTTTTGATAAAAAGCATTTGCATGCCCCAAAGAAATACTCAATGTAGCTTCATTTTCAGATTTTATTTCTAATATTCTTCCCCCAAATCAGTAGTGCCAAGAAGCAAAACTCCCCCTCAACCCCTTTGCCTTCCCGGCTTGGGTTTGGGTGGAATTCGCTATTGTAAACCTCAGCACTGTCAGGCAGCGCTAGCAATCAAGTCGTTTTCAAGCACTTAAGACTCATTGAGTAACTCAAGGATACTCATGGCTTTGTCAATTAAATAAAATAAAGGATTTTCTGAAAGTTTTCCCTCCAGATTAAATGAGCAGTCAACAAACTTCAGTGGAGCCGTGTCCTGACTTAACTTTACTCCTTTCTTAGGGTACATTGTGGCTCTTTGTATGTGACTGTTTTAAATGCCTCACTGCTCTTCTCTTTCTAATAAATAAATAAAGCAATGCCAGCAGCCTGGCACTCATTAGCAACCTGCATAATGGAGAGAAAAAATCAGTGCGGAAGAAATTTTAATTTTAAGCTTGGAAGTGGTAATTATAGAGAAAGGTGGAGAAAAAAAAGCAACGTAGCATGCTTTGAAAGTTGAAAAAAAAAAAGAATCTTTGTACTGTTATTTTACTTGCAGTGGTGAGTTTATCAAATTATGCGAGTGCTAGATAAAAAAAAAAATGTATTTTCTTAAGAAACTAGCAAATATACCTATTACATCCAAAAGGCTAATTTGCTAAAGCTTTCATGTCTGAGTCAGAAAATGACGGGTTTAAGTCTCACGTGCTAACTCTACACGAGCGGTTCCTCCCCGTGGTAACGCTGTGGTTTAGGGCACCCTTGGCCCAGGTGCACCGGACGGCGCAAATCCTCACTGAGCACAGGGGCAGACCGTCTTGGGGGGCAATCGGTGGGTTCCATCCATCAGATGGACAGAGCATGGTGGGGCTGCAGCCCTGTCCTTCCCCTTACATGACAGTCAGAAAAGCAAATGGAATCAAATAAAATTGAGAGATCTTCGAAGAAGTCAGTGCTTCCCTGAATAATTAAATGTTTCCATAGCACTTTTTGAGGAGAACAGAGGAGCACTCTGTCTTTGGTTATCCTTCTTTCTCAGAGCTTTCAATATTCACAGCTATATGCCTTAATTGCCTTAACTCAGACCTGAATTTATTACATTTATGACTATACTCTGATCTAGGGACATATTTTTAACATCAGTAGAGTCCACAAGAGATCAATACAAAACGTAAGAGCTGTCACATATATCTAAATAAGTTAGCAGTGCTTACCTTTATTAACTGCTTGGAGGTGATTTGCATAGAAAGGAGAATGCATTAAACTAAATTCTACCATGTTTTATTTGGAGTTATCTCTTTTTAAATAGGTTTACACAAAAGTTCATTGTGTTTGTGCATTATGAATATTTTACTGATGCCGAATAGCAATTTTAATGAGCTCAAACTGAGCTCAATATTTGGTTTCTGAATTTTTCCTCAAATCATCACCTGTTCATAATTAGCCTCTAGAAAACCATAGAGCTTTCTTTTTTAACTGTATCGTTGTCGATGTTAACAGTTTGGAAAATGGCAGCTTTTGAAGAGGCAGGTTTTCAATGGCTGCAGATCATACGTGTCCGCTTGCTAAAGGGCACGATTTCTGATTTAGTTGTAATCCTGTTTGGAAACAAGTACAAGGGCTGTTCTCAGGCAGGCCCTCGTGTCAGCTTGACCTTCTTTTGAAAGTTTCCTCCTGCCCTACCACAAATTTTGTCCTTATTACAATCTTGTTTCAGGAATATTAGTAAGAACAGGTAGATGGGGAGCTAAAGGCTAGCAACAGTTGCTGCTTTAGATATTCTGCAGGTGGTCAGGGGGTCTCTGCTTTTCTTTCTTTTTTTTTTCTCTTCTTTTTAGGGAAAGAGAAATCATTTTAAATTGTATTTGGAGAAGAAGCCACAGGTCTTCTGCAGCAGGGTGGATGAAATACTGCAGCCACAATTTATTCTGCCCTGTTTTTAAGTCACCTTGTCGCTTTTAGAAAATATTCCAGAATCTGAATGAAAGTGTTTCCGTATCTTACTCTGCTTATAGATCATGGGTTATGTTAGGCAAAGGTATATAGAAAAGGAAGAAGTAACGGCTTTCCAGGCAGGTGTTCTAGCTCTGCTGTAGCTGTCGAGATGCAATGGATGTGATTGCTGATCCTAGTTGGAGGAGGTGGCTTCTCTCTCTGTATCTCAACATCAGGGTCACTTGGATGCCAAGTTACCCATGAGAATATAACCTGAGTCTATGGGCATCTCCCAGGGGATTTTAAGAAATCTGCAATGCAGCTTTTTCACTGCAGTGAGAAAGGAGGCTCACTTCACCTTTAGTGTTATCGTTAGCGTGGTAATCCCCAGACTGAAGGAGGCTCTCCTCTGGGAAGAGAGCAGATTTTGATGTATCATGATCTCCTGAGGGTTTCTGGGTTCCCTGTGGAGACATGGATGAGCTTTCAGGCTGAATGGATAATAATCAAGGCACCACATAAAAATTTCACAGAAAACTTCTCTTCTCTTCCTGGGCTCCTCTGTGGGTATATTTCCACAGCCATCAGCACGAGTGCCTCCACCATCAGTGGTATCTGCAGATACCAAGATCCCCAGCAAATAATGTCACTTGCAGGTAGGCAAATAAAGATGGATTTAGAAGATTGACTTGGAGGGTGCAAGGAGACCCCGGCATCACAGCCTCCTATGTATATGTGCACTTATAATGAGCTCCAGAAAGCTCTCTGCATTTCTGCAAGGTTCTGCTTCCTTCTTCCCTGCAGTTTTCCATCCCTGCTGTGAAGGACACCCCTCTGCTTGCCTGGTGATAGCAAGCCCCAGGGCTCTGCGGTGCTGCTGCCTGCTGCTGCCTGCTGCTATTCAAACTGGATTTGCCCTTTGCGTATTGGAACTACCCCTGTGTATGTTATGGAAGGACTCGTGCACCTTCATGGTCACTGAACGCTTTCCTGGGCCTGAAATCTTGTGAAATACTGACAGGACTGAGCATTTAAGAATCTTTAGTTGGTCTGATAGTTGTGAGGCCTGATGTAAAGCAGGCAGGATCCAGGGCATAACTGATAATGTATCTCATGAGATTGTACAAATTGCTCTAAGATCGCTCCAATTTAACTGCTCAACTAATTCTAATTAACGACTACGCTGAGGCAAAGACGACAGAGTGTGTCTGTGTGAGTCTCTGCATATGTTGGGGGGAAATTTGAAAGGAGCAAACCAAACCTCTGATATTATATATTCATTTATTTATTACTGTTTTTTATTTCAGTATTCTAGACCAAAACCCACAGTATCTGGAGGTAGCATAAGCTGCCTCATTCTCAGTTCACCTGGTTCAGAAACACTTTGCTTTGCTTCACTGTTCTATTGCTGGAGCCTAAACTGTTCACAGGAAACCCTATGATACAATGGAAGCACCTTCAGGCCACCATATACGTTTATGTAAGCGTGTCTCTGTGCATGCTTCGGGTGTCAGAATCTCTCGCTTTATTTCCTATAAAAAGTACTCCCTGAGCACACCTATACACATAGAGAGAATGGAGTTATTTGTTTTGTTAAATAACAAAACAAACAAACATCTGTCCTAGATTTTTAACATTAAAGGCACAGTTTTCAGAAATCTTTAGAGAGAAAACATTGAAGGTTCAACACTTTCTCTCAATATAGCTTTTATACACACTCTTTCAAAACTGGGAGATACTAGAATAATATGGTGAGACATTGAGTTAGTTATCTAAAATATGAAATTATACCTAACAAACCATCCAATTCAACTGAGCAAATATTTCGGAGGAAAAAAAAAAAAAGTAAAATCTGCGTTAATGTTTGCTTTGAGGAGCTCAAAGTCAGGGAATACATGCATGGATCTGGGATTGTCAAGTAGCTGATCTGGATAAGGAAAGGGATAGTTTGTAAAATGTGGATGTGCTGTTATTTTTCCACTGCTCAGAAATAATAGTTTCCAAGATTTCAGACCTATACACAAAGTTGTTAAGAATAATCTGCAGATTTTGGAATGAAACAGGATTCCATATTCCTTTTCTAGACTCTTTTTAATAAGATAACTGAAAGAGATACTCACTGCGCTCCTGCTAAAGCAGCATCAGTCTGGAACACATACTTTCCAAAACAAAAGTGTATTATAACTTGCATTATATTTTTGTATGACAGCAAATAGTGCACACTGTCAATGTAATTCATGAGCTTTGAAAAAAAATGACGTTGCTGTGATCTCTTTGCTCTCTCTCTGAAGAAACAGAAACCCATGGAAAACATCTGTACTTGCCTGTTTGTAGAAATTTGGAGAAATCTATTTTTAAATCAAGTGGGCATAATCAGAGAGACCTCTCCTAGTGTTTTTCTCCTAGCCATTTCATGAAAAGTAGCATTTTTTCAGCTCATACTGATTTTAGATCATTGTCATTTCTCAGGCTTGCAAGGAATTACAGGAGCTGAGGTTGGGGCCCTGCTTGATAGATGAATTTATGCAAAGAAGGAACGGTGCACAAATGTTAAGCTACTGTGCACTGTGTCATTCTGGGTTCCCTGTGTAGTGTGCATGTCCCTGCTGCAGTCGTATGTTAGTTTTCATGTGTTAATTGTGGTCCAATACTTTGTTTCACACAAGCAGCTTGCAAACCCTGAGCAGCAATAGGCAGCGGCAGGTCTTTGGGCAGTGATAGCAGGCAGCAGGACGAGCCTTGCACCCTCAGCACTGCTCTTCTTTGTTTGTTTCCTGGTCTGAAGCCGTGGCTTGCCAGAAGCTCATGGATATTTTAATCTATGCCCTGCTGGTCCTGTCACAGCTGCGAGGGGGACATGAAGAGACCCACAAGTTTAAAGAGGATTTTAGTTGACTGCCTGTGAAAATAGACACAGTCATCTCCTAAGGCAAAGGTTGAAAATGTCTGCCAGGGAAAAATGCCCATCAGGAAAAACTCTCCCTCTCATGCCACAGTCACTGAAAATTGCTGTGCTAGTTCATGTGAGGGCAATACTCCCGCATTAACCTCCAGGCAACCCTTTCACAGTCCCACCACCAGGAGACACATGTCAAGAGGAGTCCTACCTTGTCAGCCAACTTCCTGCTGGCCTGCTTTTGCTCTTGCTGTTGTTTTTCTCTTCAATTCTCGTCTCCTTGTGAGTGACTGAGGCAAGGAAAATGCATGCTAAAGGGGAGCCCCTAGAAGAGCGAGGACATGACACTCACCATACATAAATCCGAAGGCTGTCCAGGGAAGGCAACATGACATAGGCATCTCACAAGGGCACATAAGCAAGAGCGCAGTGCTGCCGAGGCCACATGTATATGAGGAGTGCTCCCCCAGCAGATATTGCAGCAAACGGAGCAGCTGGCAAAGAGTCCATGACCTGATGCAGCTGCTGTAGATCCTGGTGCAAAGAAAGCAACAGGGCTCTACAGCAAAGCATTTGACTGCGTCTTCTCCCCTCTGTAGCTGCCCTACCTGTGCATGTTGGTAGCGCTCCGGCGTGAAGGATTGCGACCGTGTGGGCACACACTGGCCAAAATTCCTTCTCCTTCTGCCCCTGCACTTGTCCTCCCCAGCAGAAAAGCAGAGTTTTGCTAATGTAAAAACGTCCTTCCTCTCACTGTGATATCAGGCAGCAGTGTGAAAAGCAGTATCCAAAATGTTCTGGAAAGGCCACAAATATTCCTTCCCGTTGCCTGGGGATTTGCTGCCACTTAGTACTGGCGTGCCTGTGTTATTGTCTTTCTTGATTTCTGTCTCTGTTTTGAAAAAGGGTGATCTCTATTTGCTTTGTTTGACTCACTAGTCAGGAATCAAGCTAAGCCAAGCATGCTGATGCCTAACACAGGAGCGACCCTCTCCCAGTTAATTTTCCATGTCCATGTATAAATGAGCTTGGAAATAGACAGGTTGTTACTGTGCAGTGAATTCCTGCCAAACTTAAATCAAATCAGTCAAAAATCAATGAAGTTGCAGAAAGGATCTTGCCAATGTTTGTTTATTTGTACTTGTCCAAGATAAATTTCATTTCATCATCAGTTATCCCAACGTCCCGGATACATCCAGGTATTTGAATTCATTTCATGCTTCTCACAGTCTTCTTCAACAGCGTGGGGCAATGAGCACCGTCAGCAAGTGTCATTCATTCCCTGTTTATTTTCCTCTGCCAGCTCATTAATGCAAACATTTGCTGAGGGCAGCTTCAGCATCCCCTTCTGAACTATTCCTTTCTCCCTCCTTTCCCACTGCCAGCTAAAGTCCAAATCCTGGAAGAGGCCAACCACCTCAGGAAGATACTGATTTCCTTGGCAGCCAGGCAGAGGGGGAGTTGGTGCACTCCACCTTTTGCAGGAATGAGTTGAACTAAAGCAGTTATAGTGGTGTCAAGGCTTGGATCATTATTCTTTTGGTATTTATTTTCTGTAATGTGCCTTAGAATTTATTGGTCATGACTCTCCAAGAAGTTGAGTGTCCTTGCATCCCTGGGATAACTGGGTCAATACTCCTCTTTCAGCTGCTTTGCAAACATCGGCTAACTAATCCATGCAATACCCCTCGGGATAGGAAAACGAGGCAGAGAGATTATATGACTTGCCCAAAGCCACAGAAGGAATAAGTGTCAGGCTTATTATGAGCAGGGCATATAGATCAAAGGAAATACAATGAGAACTCAGGATTTCCCATCTCCCAGTCCAGTTTATGCAACACAGAACAACACTTCTTTCTCGACGTACAGTTTTTACATTTTTTTCCAGTAAGGGATCTTGTCAAAAGCTGGGAGAAAATCCAAATAAATCATCTCAACTATCCTATATTGGTGAAGATGACTTGTATTTGTGAAAGGAACTTGCATGCTTGCCAGCTTTCAGTGCAAAATGATGCTGTAAGATCACAAAAGCAGAAACTTTTTTCTTAAGTAAAGTTAATATATCAATATTCCTCTTTAGCCTTAGCTATAAAGCTGTAGGGTGTTTTTTGTTGTTGTTTGTTTCTTTTTGTTTTTAATATGTGTTTTAAAGTTTTCATTCTTAATTAATATAGTTGCAAATCTGTACTAACTGGAAGTTTAAACTGCAGACTTTCCTATAAGGAATGCTTTGGGTTTTTTTAATCACAGCTTTTCTGGGAATTAAGGTCTTTCAAATAGATGTGTATATATAACACATGCTACCTTCTTACAGAGCTTTACAGAGCTTTACTTACTTAATGCACTTCCATGATTTGTATGACCAAAGAAAATTCCGTGATTAGTCCAGCTGTGCACCTTGTCAATGGCAAAGTACCTACAGATTTCCAATATACCAGGATTACACTTCTCATTTCTATTTTGGACTGAAATTTAATTTTGCTGTATAGATCATATCACAGATCTCAGGTTGTAGTTGCATCTTTCTTCAAGGACCAGTGGCAAACATGCTCTGTTATATTGCTCAAGTTTTAAACATTATTTACCTTTATGGGAAATCCTTTATCAGAATAGTACTACTGAACTAATACTGTGCTAGCTCTGTGTGTATAAACATACATCTATATATGGGAGAGAGGGGACAGGTTTAAAACTATACAAATCCCCTACCTCTGCCTTTCCAAGCTTTAAATTAAGAGTTATCCAAACCATGTTGAGTTATCCTATCCATGTTCCATTTAGAGTGGTTTTCATTGAATTAGTTTCAAAAAAAATTACTTATTTAAAGAAAAAAAAAAAAAAGGAATATAAGTAAAATCTGAGCAGATCGTGAAAGAACTGTGGGATGCAAACGCCATAGTTTGAAACTGCCGGTTTGGATGAGCGACGACCAGCAAGTCCCGTGCCATGCACAACCACCTGCTCGGTGTCGGGGCGTTTCCAAACGAGTGCAGCCACCCCTCTGTGAGGGGGCAGCTCCAGGCAGGGGAGCGACCCTGTCCCTGAACATCACTTCACCCTCATCTTGTCTCTCAGAGGGTGCTTTCTGAGCACTGTATGACTTGCTGAACTCTGCTGCGTGGCGGGATTTGAGTCCTTTTGGGAAGTAGTGCTTTGTGCAGAAGTATGCCAATCAGCTGCTCCTGTGAGAGCGTGCTCTTAAATAGCTTCCAATCGGTTCCTCAGTTTGAAGTGTTTTCCTTTGCCTTTCAGCCTGCTAATTCTCCTGCACCCTTACATTTATACTTGTAAGTTTTTATTCAGATATTATTTTACGATGTCAAATTATGCAGTAGTGTGTTTTAATCAGTGAACATTTATTCCTCAATTCCTATATTAAGTCACTGAACTAGCTGAACACTTTGGCATAGACTTAAGTCTCATTAACTGCAATGATACTTAAGCACATGTTTAAATGCTTTGATGAACTGAGGCCTAAAGCCTCTGTATTTTTATTACACTAGATTAAGCCAGCAGTTAAATCTTGCCATTTGGAAAAATGAGCTATTTCTTACATTACTGTTAGGATGAGTATTCATTTAGGCATACTTTCCACCATATGACTTGACAGAAATACACATTACGTTCCCCCAGCATAAACTGAAAATAAATAGCAGTGAAAGGGTAAACCCTTGCTTGTGGGGATGCTGGTGGTTCAAGAATGTTGGATCATGAGGTTTTGGTAAATCAAACCAATCATAATTCAGCTGGCAAAATAAGATGGGAGTAGGTAAAATAGTCCGTTAGATGCTATCATTGCCATATTGCGTTTTGCAGATTTAAAGCCTTACCATGTTACCTTCAACAGCAGCAGATGTTACCACCTTCTACTTTATCCCTTTTTTAGAGAGACACGTGTCCCTTTAGACCAGCTAAAAAGGGGGAAAAAGTATCTCAGCCTTATGGATACACAGAGTAAGAAAGACAGATGTTAGAAGGGAACATTTTGCTCGTTTTGGGTGAAGTTGTTCAATGTTGCTTGGCAGGATCTTTGAAAAAAACACTGGGAGAAGTCTCTCTGATTATGCCCGCTTGCAGTATAGCCTGACTTCATAGGGAATCATTACTAAGTTGACAATGCTTTGAATTTTGGATAGTATTTCAGTTGTAAATGAGGCTAATATGCGCAGTGTGAATGTGAAATGCTGCTTTGTTCCTCACTCCTGCGCTGTCACAGCTTCACTGGTGACATCTTCCAGCAATCAATAAAATAACCTAAAATGAACTAACTGTGAAGACTCACATGGCAGAGAGCTAACAAAGTGAAAAGGACAGCAGCATCAGCTGCACTCGGGGCCAGCGTTTGCAGACACTTTGTTTCCCTGGAAATGTATAAACGATGGTAAGATGAATTTATTCGTTAGGACGACAAAACTGAAAGTAGGAGCCAGCTACCTGGAAGATGCCCCAGGGTAATGGTGAGCGCAGGATACAGACAGCCCTGCAGGATGGAATATCCTCATGTCTGGCTAATGTCGGTGACAGCACAAGGTTATCAGCACCATCAGCTGTCTGTCAGCACGGGCAAGAGCAAGCCAAAAAAGAAGAGATTCTCCTCATTGTATGAGAAAACAGCTCAGTGTGCATGATTGCCCCTTTGAGGCGCGTGTGCTGCTTTCACGCCCCTTTTGCCTCATTATCACCATTACTGGGACTCAGATATGAGTTCTCATTCACGGCCGACCACGGGAAATGACAAGGCTGATCTCCCAGTGCCGCAGTTATCTCACCAAGCAGGGACTGCAGCAGCACAAGTGCAGGCTCATGGCCTTGCTTCAGGACAGAGCAGAGAGGGAAACGGCTGGGACTCAAATCTCGCGAACCCAAACAAACGTGGTGATGGGGAGCATCAGTTTGAACTGAGCTGCAACCTCGAGTCCAAAGATTCATCCTCTCATCGTCACATCCTGCTTGGGTCCTTAGTCCTGAGCCGTTTTTTATGATGTTAGCTCTACACTGGATGAAGTAGCTCACAGCAAATTAAACAAAACACATCATAAAAAGATGGAATTGCCATATATGGCTCCAGCTGTTCTGGCCCAAAACCTCAGGGGCCAACACGCACCTTCTGTAAATGAATTCTTCAGCATGTAGCTAGCTCTTACTGTTATTTTGGACACCCTAATAAATAAAGTCAATTGGCCACTATCTACAGAGGTATGCTGTAGATAAAATGCTCTGGCCTCATGAATTTCACCAGAAGATCTGGCCAGTATTATTTGTGTTTAAAAAAAACAGTCTGGAGAGAAGCCCTACAACTCCTGCAATCCCCCCCAGATGATCTCAGGTTACAAGGAGGTGGGCATGGGGGAAAGAGGAAGGAGGGTAAAAAGGAAGAACAACTGTCATGGTGGTTAGCTTTACCCTCCTCCCTCCATCCAGACTATCCTTAACCTCGAGTCTTTTGGAAGATACAATATTGGAAAAGAACAAAAACAAAATGAAACAAAACAAAACAAAGCACAGAGCAGCCTGCTGTAATCTTACGGTAGAATATCCTGTACTGCTTCTGTGTAGTTTCCTAGTGGAATCTACAACGTGATCATAAACCAGCCTTGTTGTGTCCTAAATTTCACAGCACAAGGATTGCTCGGAGGAATAACCCCTTTTGTTTGGCACATTGGAGCCCAGATTGCCATGACTGTGGCTCATGTTTTGTTCATGTGTATACATATGTATATATTTTCACTTTCCACTCCTTTTATTTCTCTTGGAGCACTGAAGCTTGTGTGTTTGCTAGTTTTAAATTTCTGTTGCAGAGAAGCCAAGGAGCTGTTTTTCTTTTTTCTTTTTTTCTTTTTTTTTTTTTTCCTGTTTGTTCCCCAAACTCTTCTTGCAGTTTAACAAGTCAAATAGAAAACACAAGGGGAATAAACATCCACACGATGGTAGTGTGCGTGATATCGCATCATTGATTGGATATACTGCATTGGAACATCACACAAAAGAGCCTGTAACCAAAAAAAAAAAAAAAAAAATTCAGTTGCCTGGAGCTCTGAGCTTTCAAATTAGGCTAAAGAGGTTCCCCTGATAACCAGCAGTGTTGAAGCTCTCAGTATTATTTAGCTGCCCAGGCATCAGTAAAGGCTTTCGGTTAGGAAGGCCCGGATTGCTAGCACGCCAGCGAGGTAACCCACCCACCTGCCCACTCAACACTTTGTGATCAAAAAGTCTATCTAAAAATCTTCAGTTTACTGAGCATAACTGGGAGCAAACGCTGCTCTCCCTTCTTCAACGCTATCGCAGCCTGTGCAGCCTATTTTGCATCAAAAGATCCATTTGAAAGTAGAGATCCCTTAGAGCTAAATATTCTAAACTGACAGAAAAATTTCTAGTGGCACACCAGCCTAAAGCCATATTTTTATGAGGACATCACTTTCTATTTCTAAGCTTCAGTATGCACTCATGCTTCCTCATTGCTAGGAGCCATGCCACATCAAGTTGCCTCCTCCCAGCTTTTATGTTTTTTTAATGGAGTCCAGTTTTCTGCCTAACTTATGGCTATCTCCCTGACAAATTGTCAGACACCTAAGTCTCTAGGATGGAGGTTTCTTGGTGTGGCGCAAGCCAGAAAGAACATCATACATATCATTAAAAAAAAAATTATCGGATTATTTTCAAGAATTGAAAGGTATTTGGAAGAAAATATGAAACCAGATAAGTCAATATGCAATATGTTGTCCTTAGGCACAGGTGATGAGCTAGAGATAGGCAGGACATTCCTTTCCCCAGAGACCTTGGAGTCCACGGGCCTCGTTCTGTGCTGCTGCCTCCCAGTGACACTGCGAATGGGACCTGTATTGGACCTCTGGTACCAGCGATGCCCTGTGTGACGGCCCTTGCGTTGCAGACTCCTCTGGGCAGCCTCATGGCCCCCTTGTACCTCTCGCATTGAGTACATAAGGAAGCAGCAGCTGCTCCAGGGTCCAGCTGGAGGCAGCCAGGTCAAGCTGCTGGCTTTAAAGAAGTTATGATGAACCACCCTCAACATTGTGCCACGTGAAAACATCTTTTCTACCAAAACAGAGACCATTCTTTTCCGAAGGAAGAGGTGTCAGGGTTTAGCTGTTCTCTCACAGGGCAGGGGAGTTCAACATGTTAAAGCATTCCAGAGGAGCAGTGCAGGATTTCAGTCCTGAAAAATCCCGCATCCATCAAAGAAGGTCGGAACCCTTACATTAGGAGGAGATGGGCTGTTACAAGCCAGTAGCTCAGAAGCTTTTGTCCACATGGCTTGCGAGACATCTGCAGAACACCCAGCAATGAAATGTGTCCCCAGCTGGACAACAACATCTCTGCTTGGTCCACAGGTAAATGCAGGGGTGCCGGGTGGGGGCTCGCAGGGCTCCCTGGTGTCCATGTCCTGTGCCACGAGTATCTGGGAGTCACAAGGGCAGCTGCAAAGGGCATGCGTGGGGCTCCAAGCACCCTTTTCTCCCCCTGGGTGCTCAGACGGCTGCAGCCTGGGCCATGGGGCCCCATTTTGCCAGCCGCTCATCCATCAGAGCCCCAAGGCAACGACTTGTCGGGTGACTTGCACCTTCCTCGTGACTGTAGCACCTTTTCTGCTCACATTAAATTGCCTGGAGATTAAAAGAAAAAAAAAAAAGAAAGAAAAAGCAAGCGTTTATCTTTGCCTGTTGGGGCATATCCACCCTTGGAGCAGCAAATGCTAAATTTGTCTTGGAAAGAGAAAAAACCTGGCTTGCTTTCTGCTACGTATTTGGATAATCTGAAGAGCAGAAGGAAATGCACAGCTAGGGAGCACAACACCTTGCAGGTGACCTGGGCTCAGGCACATGTAGCTTTATAGTAAAAAATCCAGTGTGATCCCTCGTGTGCCAGGTCGCACAAAGAAAGAGCTGCTTAGCCTGTGACTAGAATCTAATTTTAATAGCTTTTTTTTTCTTAGCACACAGAGTATCTGTTTTCTTTCAGCAGTGTTACAGCAAAAAGCAGCTCAGGCCACTCTTCCACTCTCTTTGGGAGCTTTTTTTCTGTCTTTTTTTTTCCTTTTCTTTTTGAAAACAAGCTCTGAATTTAGCCTAGTGCAAAAAGCACTCGACTTGCTAGCATTGTTATCCTGGTGACTTACAGTAGGCAGGCCAACAGCCGTGCATATTTTGGTAGCTATACAAGCTTCTGGGAGATAGGTACAGAAATATCCAGAAGCGGTAAATATAGTAAGGTACGCACGGGGCAAGTACAGACCGTTAGCTAGGGACCCATAATAGAACATTGCCATCTTTAAAGACATTTTTGTTTCTACAATTTTATGGCAGTTTTATGGCAATTCTGTAACTACTGTACTTCGCTGCTTCACAGTGATTCCTTTTTATCTCCTGAGATTATTCTAGGATGTTAGGATGTAATATATAGAGAGAGGAGCAATCATTGCATAGCAAGCTACACATAAAAGAGTCATATAAGCAATTGCTCTGATGTCATAAAAGTCACAGTCCACTGATCTGATGTCACCGTGATGGATTGGGACTTTTAATGCTTCATTTACGGGTCTAAGAAAAAAAGAACAGGGAAAGGGTGTTATGTCAAAACACATGCCATTCTTAATGTGACATTAACAGAGCTAAATGGGATGTGGTGATATTTATTTGTGTGACCACAGAAGTGGAGACGAGGATCTGATTACGCTCTTAGGAGCCTCGCTGTGTTTAAAGTGCCTCAGAAACTGCATTCAGGTAGGTTTACAAGAGTCATCAAGCGTGATCCAAGTTCGATCTTGGTGGCATAAATGTGGGCTCTTCTGTGTGCTTTCAGAAGCCAGTGGGCGAGGGCCAGCAGCTACGAGCGTGTACTCCAGCTGAGGATCACATCCAGTGTTTTAATTAATAATAAGGGCTCAGCCGTGACTTGGCCCCAGGTCAGGGGCAGCACATGACGGCACTACCCAAGGAGCAGCCTGGAGGCTGTGACTAGTCAAGTTGCAATCTGCTCCTGCTTCCCACATGCTTGGCACGGAAATACCCTGGACTTGCACTTCCCCTCGCTCACGGTAACTAGCACACAGGGGAAAGGAGGAGCAGTGGGGGCTGGAACGAAGCTCTGCAAGCGTTTCTGTGGGCAGTGGTGAAAGGATGCAGCACTCGAAGGGAGGTGGCTTCCCTGGCTCCTCTGTGATCTGCGAGCAGGGAGAACTGCTGGAAGTGGACTACATCATAGCCCTTAGTTTCCAGGTGAGACAGGCTCAAGGTGGGTCACGTGTGGCCATAAGATTCAAGGCCTCCGTAATTCTCACAATGTTAGGATTTGGGGCTAGAGGAAATCTGGGGAGATCAGCTGTCTCTCAAACAAGAATTGCCCATAAGTGTTTTCAACAGGTAGAAATAAATAAAAATAACCATCAAAGTCACAGGAACTAAAGTGTGAACACATACTGTATCTAGCACAGCCAATATTTTGCATTTAACTCATTTGGTTTAGAAGCATCTTCTCTTAGGCAGCCCTTGGTCCAGATCACTTAGCAGAGTGAGCCTTTGGCAGTTCCTGAGGAAGTTTGCTCAAATGGGATACAGGGAACAGGGAATAACTCACAGGAAAACCCCCAGATTTCCAAGAATAAAATAGTAGCAGAAAGTGAATTTTTGCTCAATGGGCAAAATTCAGGGGTAATTGCTGACTGGTCCTCATGACATCGGAAATGACTAACTCACGCTGCGTATTGTCAGTGCATATTTAACCCCCACAAAGACACTGTTGACACCCGGCATGCAGCCACTCCCACTTAGGGTTTTACACTCCAGAGGCAATAGGACTTTCTGGAAGAGGGCAACCTGCTACTACTTTCGTAGTCATTTTATGGTAAGGAGAGAGAGTATGTTATAAGAGAGAGGTTTTAGGCCACCTTTTGCTACCCTGGAAATCAGTCACAGCGCTCTTCTGAAACACATCAGGTGGCTATTTCTGAGAAAATATTTACTGGGGACCTTTGAAAGTGCTGCTGGGAGATTTCAGGATCTGTTTCAAGATCAGGATTAGTAGCTCACAGTTCCCAAAAAGTGACCTAGGCAGACAAGACTTGGTCGGGTTTTGGTGCATGTTAGGGAGATTCCTCTCAACCAAGAAGACTGCAAACATACAGTTATTCTTTAGCAAATACCACATCCATGAAATCACTGAATATAGGGGTGTTGTGAGTAAGAACATCTTGCTTTGTGATAGGTATTCAAGTTTTTGCACCTGGCCAGCCTTAAGTCTGGAAAAAAACAACTTGAGTCATTCCCATGCAACATTCTTGGTCGCCCTGGCTGCAGTTGAAAGGTGATGCTTGTCACCTTGCCAGAGAGAGACATTATCACAGCTCTGCCAGTGCTGCTCCCAGCTCCTCCCACCTCCACCTCTTCCCAGGCTCTGCTTTGCTTTCGTGTCTTTGGCTATAAAGTCCCCCACATCACCACACTGTCTCCTTTGGCTCTGGAAAAGTGCAGGGGATGCCCTTGGGAGCAGGTCAGGCAAATTCTCCAGAGCATCTCAACCCCCCTCTGCCAGTAGGGTGACACCACCCAAGTTCCCCCAGCACCGTGAGGTTGAGCAGGGTCCCTTTCCCTGCACCCACCAGCTTGCAAACCAGGAGGAAGCACTCAGCCTTGCAGCAGCATCCTCTGCCTCCACTTGGAAGCCCATTGCTGACTCCCTGGACCAAAGCAAAACTCGTTTAGTATTGCATCCTAGCAATGTGAAACCTTTGAGGATCCAAACCAGGGTTTACACTGTCACCAGAAATCCTGATGGAAGCATTGTCTTGTGCTGTACTGCATCTTTCCATCCATCCATCCATCCATCCATCCATCCATCCATCCATCCATCTATCCATCCAGTCTCTGGAAGAGACATCACACCAAGGCATTCACTCCAGATATTTGTGCTAGGACTTATTTTTCCCACCTTCTTTTTAAAAGTAGCATACAGTCCTTTCCCTTTATGTTGAAAGTAGAGTAAGAGAACTCAAATTTCATGCCCCCAGGTCTGAATAAAAGAATAAAAACAACACAATATTTGCATCTGCTTAACAGTCTCTGTTCTAGAAGTCTCCATGCAGAAAAATGAGGGGAAGAAAAACTCTCTCTCCAGGTTAAATGGAGTTGTTCAGAAATTTCTACAGAAAGCAAATGCAGAGAAGAAAATGATTGTCATAAATGACCTGAGAATTCATGGCCAATACGACTGGGAACACAAAGTCTAAAAAGGTTACATTCTCTTGCTTCTCTGCCTACCCCCGATATCAATGAACATCAGCTAAAGGTGGCTGAAGAACCAATTTCATGCATCTACTGTAGAAGGAAATGAACTGAGCCAAGGGCAAAAATAAAATTATACAAATGTTATTATAGACTAGCCTGCTTCTGTCCTAGTTTAATTCAAATTTCAGTGCTCCAGGCTTAGCTACTGGCAGTAGCCTTCCTGAATAAATCAACATTTGCTTACATCTAAATTATTAGGGAAACATGTGACTTTGTTTATTGTATAAATTATACGCAAGGTTAAAGCATTAACCGTTCAACTGGCTTTGTACAGCCGCAGCATCCCCCCCAGCCCCCCTGAAAACCTTTATTGCCCAAGCACCGGTGGTGAACTGCTCAGAGAGAGCCCTCGGTGCCACGCAGGGTGCCAAGGGGAGGCACCAAGCGAGGCCCCGGCCTCCTGGCCGGGCAGTGTCGGGACCCGCTTGACAGGGCGCCCATGGATGCACGAGGCGATGGGGAGAGAGGCTGAGCAGCACCCATGGCCCAGGACGTGCGTCCCCTTTTCCTTTCTGAAAAAGAAAGAAGGTAAAAAGCCCCGTGGAGCCCTTCTCCTCCAAAGCCCGAGCCGCCTGGTAGCCTGATCGCTGCTGTGATGTTTGCTACGAGTCTGTCAGTGCACGGCAGCTGAGTAAGTGACTTCCACAGAGTATGAGATGCCATTAGCTCCGTGTCCAGGATATGGCATCCAAATATGTGTCTCCTGGGTTTCTGCACTGTCAGGAGGTGTCTGCGGCCAGATTGAACTGCATATTTTATTTACATTTCATTTACACTTACAAATTAATATATGCTCTCAAAGCCATTATAGGGCCATTGAACAGAGCTGTAGTTTTATATTCAGCAACAAGATGTAATTTCCCTCTCAATAAAATTGTTGTTTGTTTTTCTCTGCACTCCATTATTATGGAAATTTCACAGTTTCTCAGCTACAGTGATGTCTAGTGAAATGAGCAGGCCACTTATGTGGATTTTTTTTAAGCGTCCTGACTCTTTTCTATTTATGCTAATGTTATTTCATGCTAATGGTAGTCTATATTTTGCTTTGATACTATTAAAACCTGGCTGGCTTGAGTAAAGGGAATGTTTATAAAATGCTTTCTGGAAATGCTCTAATATAGCAAAACCATCATCAATAAGAGTATGGTTTTGGAGGGAGCTCCATTTCCCCGCCCTTCAATCCAAAAACTGAGAAATCCTTTAGATATAAATTAATTTTGCTGATTCTCTTTCTTATTTTCATTTTTTGTGAATGGTAACTTACTGTGTAATTTAGCTATGCTGTGAGGAGCTCTTCTTCCAAGAGGAATTCAGGAAGCATATATTGTTTATCTCAGCCTGTGAACATGAGGTTTACAAATCCCATTACCAAATAATGGGATTGAAATTCCTATTTCAATTTTGCAGGCATCCCTTTGCAAAAATGTGCCCTTCCTCTCCCTACTGAATAGCCGAGATCTTCCCTCACCGTTAGATGGGCTCTGCTTTGTGATAACCTGTCCACGCTGCCTTCGAGAGCATTGCCACAGACCTCCATGGGGCTGTGCCCACAGAGCTAGGGCACAATCTTTCAGCTTAAAAAGTCACTTTCAGCCTACAATGAAAATGAAAATGAGCTCCATCTCCTTTGCCTGAAATATGCATCAAATCCATGAAAAGGGACTCGCTGATTGAAATAACTCAGACCAGAAAATGTAATTAATATTTAGGCATCTGTAACTACAGAGTGAGGCTGTCTTCTATAATCATTCACCTTTGTGCCTGCCTTCTGATCCCACCTCCCTATTGGCACTGAACACAACACAGAAGGAAATGAGTTCTGTTTCCCTGCACGGACCCATCCAGGAAAGCCGCATGCTTGTCCCAGCCCTGCGAATCCCATGGCGTTTTCACAGGAGATTCCCCCCACTCCAGGGAAGCCTTCCTCGGTCTCAGCCCACTGCCTCAGAGTTCCTGCAGCAGGGACAAATCTGGCACGGCCACGGCTTCCCTCAATCGGAAAATTGTCCCCATGTGAGTGACAAGCCCGGGCGCCGAGGTCAGCTGGGAGGCCTGGCTTAACAGAAGGCTGTAATGAAGACATTTTCTCTCTCCTGGCTGACCTCCTACAGCCGGCAGATTTGAATAGCCTCTTCCCCAGCTGACAGCATGAAATACAGGCTAGCAAAGATCAAAAGCACTTGCCATTTATCTATCTAGTTATTCATAACGTTCCCTCATCACCATGGTATCTGAATGCCTCCAATGAGCTGGGGAAAGTTCCCCGGGGCCAAGAGCCTCAAGTGCTTCCTCAGAGCAATCAGAATTGCTTTCTGAGTTTTCTTTCTTTTTTTTTTTTGTGTCCTTTTCCCTACTCTGAATTTTTATCCATTACTGTGGATCATTGTGTGGATTAAAGGGAGGATTGAATCAACTGGGCAAAAGGCTTTGACTGAATTTGCATAAACTCTCGGCTGGCTCTGGCGTTCTAGCTTATGATCAAAACACTTATTTTAAGAATAAAAAGGAAGTGGCTTAAGAGAGCAGTTAAAAGTTTCTGACAACAAAGCTGCATGTAAGAGCCCTGCAAATTAGCAGAGACAAAAATACTATTCTAAAACTAAGGCTAGATATCTTTTATTCACTGAAAAGATAAGTAAGTTCATGAAATGTGACATTTTTACAGAAAGAGACATAATTTCACAGTGGGATTTTTTTCTATCCTCTTAATTTGTACAGCACTTTAACTGTCTCTCACATAAAGCCAATACCTCATTGCCATTAGAAGCAAGGGAGCCAAGTGCAACAACGAATGTTGGATCAGGGACTGACCAAATGAGACCCCATTAGAGACAGAGGCCATGGCAAGCGGATGTTCATGGAGAAAGGTGGAAACATCATTTGTTGTAACAAAGGATTTAATAATTTTGGCCAGGAAAATAGATCTCAAAATGTGTTTCTACTTGGTCAGTAGTGCCCCGTTCTGTACTCATTTGCCTCCCAAAACATGTCAGACCAAATGGTGGTGGCATATAGTGCAGATAGTGCTGGGCTCCATTCATTTGTCTGAGCACCAGGGGCTGTGCCATGAGGAGCATGGAGAGCACCATACTTGGCCCCCAGCTGTTACTTCAGGAAGGACAAGGCTTCTGGAGTCGTGTCTACCAATTGCCCATGCCAAAAACATCTCAGGGTCATCAGATGGTTGTGCGTGGGCACCTGGATCATGCCCCTTGTGTCAGCACCACCTATCTCACCTCAATTTAATGCCATCTGTGATTGCACAAAACCCAGAGGGGTTACAGCTCAAGTGCTTGCTTATCTGAAGCATCAATGCATCCAGACTGCCTCCTTTTTTTTCTGGGTGCCAAATCATCACTTTATAGATAGAGAAGAGCTAACAACACTAGTAACACTTCTTTGGAATCCAACCCTGGGTCTTGACTCTAAAGCAGACAACTCGATATTATTGAAATTCTGTCTAAAATCTTCATGTTGACCTGCCACTAAGCTCCATAAGGCATAACCCTTTAAGTTAGTGGAATTAATTCCCCTGAATAATCAATGATATTGAATAAATACAGTACCAAATCTTGCATTTTTTTCATGTTTTTTACAACATTCAGCATTTGTCTTCAAAGTCCAGCTCCTGAAGTGATTGTATAGGCATTTCATTTTTTTTTTAAGAGCAAAAGCGAATGAACAATCAAAATACAGAAAGAAAACAGTAAAGATATTTTCTTCAAAAACAGTCCTATAACTTCTACACCAACCTCAGAATTTATCAAAATTTGATTTGTGATTTCTGAATACTTGGTCCTGGCATTGCTAAAATAACACAACACAGATTTTTTCCAACGAGGGACTCAAACTTCACACAAAAGTGAATACATTTTCAATTTCTTATATTGAAAGCCAGACTCCAACCAAATTTGGCTCTTCATTCTCATTTGTTCTTACTTTTGTTCTTCCAGTCTAGGATAAAAATGAAAACAGGTGCTGTCAAAGGACTATAAAAAGGTGATCAGGTAAGACTAAATAAGGAACAGCCTTCTATGTCCTGGCATTAATGTCACTAGTTTCCTTCAAGACTGCAAACAAGTCTTTTAGTTAATCTGTGCTCTATTCTGTATCTGTTAGCATCTTCCTACATCACTTTTCCATTTCTCTTTGGCGTCATAAAGTCAAATTCATTATTGTTTGGGAGGCATTGAGATACTTCAATGATTACACATCTATCTACCAACTGCAAAGAAAGTTTAGTGAAGGGATGCCAGTAGTTGCATCTTCTGAATTGCACTGAACAGTCAATGATTTGTTAAGGACTTACTTACTAATAATGTGGCCAACCTTACGATTAAAAGAAAACCAAAGCAACAGAGAGGAGATCCTCTACTGGATTATCTTATGGAAAACTCAATCACGCTATAAAAACAAGCTAAAAATAAAACTAATATGTACTCCATTGACCCCAGGCAGTTGCAGTTGGATAGTGTTCTTCAGTCTGTCCCCGGCAGTCTTGTGTGGTGTGGCTCTACGACAGGACTAGCAAGTGCATTCTGCTTGGGGGAAGATTCATTTCAGCTCTCTGTAGGGGGAGGGACTTTGAGTTCAAACAAAGCCTAAAAAAGAATCACATTTCAGGTGTCTAAATTCTATACCAGAGAGTTAGAAATGGTTACTTGCATGGAAGTACCTACCTATTTCTTTCTTTAACCATATAAATGACAAGAGATTCTGTAGAGTGCATTGCTGTGCCAGGGCAGAAAAGACTATTTTAAAAAAAATGCCTTTTTTTTTGCACAGATGGTAGCAGGCATCTCTGTATTTTTTTAATTCAAGCTATACAATAGACTGCTCTAGTAGAGCTATATTTCAGTAGACCACTTTGGGCTTTTAGCACAGAATTTGTTGTGTTATTATAAATTTATAAAACTGGTTTAGGTGGAAGCTAACACTGAATCTCTGCAGTAAATTCAGTAAAACTATGCTGCAGCTGTCAAAGTGAATGAACCTGGTGTCTGATGAAACATCACATGCTAGTTTGTTTGATAGACTTTGGTTACATACTTGTTAACTTGCAAAATTCAGTAACTGATAGCGGGGTTTCCACTTGCTAGTGTTAATTAGCCAGGTTTTGTGGGATGTGCAAAAGCTTCTTGCAAGACTCGTCTGAGTTCAAAATTCTTCTGCCCAAGCAGGATATTATATTAGTCATACACAGAGCAGTATAAAAGGTAATACCTCCAGTGTACTGTATGTATAAACAGTCTTGATTTTTTGGTTAGGAGCATAACGTTCTATCACATAAGAAACCTGGGCTGTGGTGTTAACCTCACCTAGCTCAGAGTTTAGGAGCATCGCAGAGGTGATATTCTCAGCCTTAGAGGGATAATGTATCATACTTGAGCACCTTGTTCACAGCAGTGCTGCAGTCCTGAAATAGGCTATCATCACTTCTCGGGGCTGATGGCTTTGTGCTGCAAGGGAGCAGCAGCACCTAATGCTCTGAGGAGGGGGGACCCGGGTATGGAAGAGCAGAATTTAATGAGGAAAAATAGTTCTTTGCAGTAGTGCTTTCTAGTTCCTCAGGCTTTGAGTCCCAGTCAGTTCTCGGTAGGCAAGGGTAGGTGCAAACGTCTTGGAAATTCCACACACATGCACACACAGATTATGTGTTTATATGGATTAGAATTATGTAGGGTTCATTCAAGGGCATTACTTACAAGAGCTGTTTGCAGGAGCTGCTTCAGTGCTACACACTTACATGTTACCCTAGCTTACCTTCGGGTGGACACATAAACCTTGTCCATGTCAGAGGGCACCAAGTGGTGACATAAGTCACCAAGATTCTGTCTTCAGTTCTCCACCTTCCTCTGTCCAAGAGTATCTAACCACCTCTCTCATTTCTGCCTGCAGCAAGCCCTAATGATGTGATTAAAAAACGGGCTCTCTCCTTTGCTAAATGAGGGTTGTGGCCAATGCTGGCTCCAACTGAGGACATGATCTGCTTCTTTTCCTGCTGTGAGTTGAATTAAAGTAGTGGTACCTGATCCATTTGGAATAAGCTTCCAGGCAGTGAATCCCAAACAGGTATTAACTGTATCCTACAACAGATTAAATACCTCAGCCACAGATGGAGGCACGGATGAAGATGCACCTGTTTGCCTAGAGCTTTCTATCGTGTTGCTCGGTTCCTGAGGAGGCTGCAACTGCACTGCAAAGTGCGCTGACTGTTTTGGTTCCTGTTCTGAGGTGTCCAGCTTTGTGCAGGGTGTTTTAACGCAAGATTTTGCAGTGATCAGTCACCCGAAAGATAACCACTGGCAAGTAACATCGCCTCCTCAGAAGTTCAAGAGGACTTTCATGCCTCTAGAGATCAAACTCAAAGCAGCCCATAGCCACAGGAGGCGGAACTGGTTTTGCACTGATACACAGGAGTGGGCTACCTGACTTGTCAGCACTGCAAAGCTAATCAACTTGGGCACAGGAAAATGGACACAGCTTCCAGTAAAGCTGACCTGAACATGGGCACATGGGCAGATGGAATCTTATCTGTTCCCACATACCACTTTTCATTGTTTCTTTAGGGAATTCCACCCCACTGTTGATCAGGTTGGATTTTGCTTATCTGGTAAAAATGATAAATTCTGAAGTATTATGACTAGAAGGAAAAATGATTGCATGGTTTCCATCTTGGCTCACTTTCCATGTTTGTCACCCCCTTTCCACCACCATAAAACTAGAAACAACAGAGTAGAGTAATGTTGATGTGAAATCTAGAATTCTCCATTCTTGTAGCTAAAGAGCTTTTGGGATGTCCACAGGATGCAAGGATGGAGACATGTATCAGAGCTACAAGTGGTAGATATGATTGGGAGAGAGAATCCACGTGGACCTCACCTCCACTTAAATACAGATTAGTTTTGGTGTGGACATGAAATTATGAATGCCTCCCTCTATCTCTTTATCTGTGATGTTGCTCTTTTATACCCAAAAATTAAGGGCTGAGCCTACCAGCTTCTGGTCTTGTACCTGCAGCTGGTTCTGCAGCGTAAAGCTATAGGTGCCTGTTCTTTCTCCATTGAACTGTGTAGGTTGGAGATGTTCCTGCCCTGGTTGCTGGTTTGATTCCTGCCAGAGGACATAGTCTTGTGAGAGCTCTTGGCCAAGTCAGATAGGTGAGGTTACGCAGATGAGAAAAACAGTTTTACTGTCCAACTTGAAGCAGATAAGGAAAGGCTTGCACATCCTTTTCATGGCAGAACCAAGATGAGAAAGCTTTCTGTTAGGGGCATGGTAAAAAAAAAATGGTTGGGAAAGATAGTCTTTGACAGGTACAGATCTTCGTGGAGTTCATAACCTAATATGAAAACATCAAATGTCATTGGAAAAATAGCCAGAGAATGTCAAGCATAATATTTACCAATAGGAAAAAATCTATCCAGTCTTTTAGGCACTAGAGGACTATGGCACATGGTGTTGGGGCTGCCAGAGGTCGCAGGACTCCTGGCTCTCATCTGCCTCGCCCAGCTTCTCCCTGCTTCTGTCTCCCAGCCTCCCCCAGAGGCATGGTCAGCTGGAGGGGTGACACAAGGGATGTCCTTTCCCCGTGCTGGCAGCCAACGTGCTCTGTCCAGCAGCAGGGCTCAGCAGCTCTGGAGCAAAAGCAAGCACGCATGCAGCATGTGGTTCTGCCTGCCTGCAAAGCAAGCGCTGGCCCTCAGCCCCGGCAGCAGCAGTGCGGAAGTGCGAAGTGAAAGGAGCAAAAGCACAGCTTCCTTTCTCTTCTCTTTATCTATTTATTCAGCTAGTTAATCTAGTTTGGGATGCTGACTGCTCTGTGGGCAGCCTGTGTCATCCCTAAGCTGCTGTAACCTTGATTAAACCCAAGTACTCTAATAACGTGAGAGCTACAGCTTTGTGGCCCCACACTGTGCAGGCAGCAGTCGGAAGTACAGTTACATGTAAGAGCAGATGCAGAGTGCTAACATATATGTTAAGCCCATGTGCAGCCCCAAGCCAGCAGCGCTGGCATAGCCAGATGGCTTCTCGAGGTGAATGGGCTGAAGAACTCAAAATTGAAAGAGCTCGTGGGTCTTTCAGAAGATGCTTTAAGACCTGAACCCACAGCACTTTTCATCCCAGTGGAGATTTGCCTGGCAAACTTCAGCTGTGATTCTTCCTTTCTTTTGCTGTCCTTTCTCCCAGATATTAGTCCTGGTTTTGTGACACTTTGGGCATATCATGGAAAAGAACTTACAGGAAAGGGTTCTCTTACAATAAGAAAACAAGCAAACAAAAAAGTACATCTCAAGCGCTGAACTTTGCCAGATCACTACATTAAGCCCCCAGGAGCTTCGGTGCTGAACTTCTTGGCTCTGAGCTCTCTTCTTTTATGGTGTCTCAATTCCAAGATGCTCACTCAGCATTAGCAAGGCCGAGATTGATGAACTAGAGAAGGAGAACAAGAGGGAGTGAGAAGGAAAGATAGAAAACCACCCCAGATATACATATATAGAGGTATATATAATGTACATATTGATAATATATACTTTTGTATATATATGTTCCAGTGACTTTCTTCTCATTAGTTAAAGGTGTAACGAGTAAGGTTCACCATAGCTGAATAAGCTGGTGTTTCTTCTGAGGATCTGTAATATGCACGCGAGGAGAACGCAGAGAGATGCGAGCTTTTAATCTAGGAGTTGTACACGGGGTTTTATTGGCATAAGTACAGCTGTGAAAGACAAAGGGTTTGTTGTTCAGCATGCCCATGTTTCTCGCACAGCCAGGGAAGTGCTGACGAAGCAGCCACACTCGGGGGAAGGGGACTGCTTACCTAGTAGGGAAATTACAGAGCCACAGAAGAGCGTGGCTCATGCTCTTCAAAAACTCAACACCGCTCAGGCGGCAGCATCTGAGGTCATCTATTAATAGGATTTACACTACTGAGCAAGCTGTCTGGGGAATACAATAGAAATTAGTTCCAGGGCACCTTTGCTTCCTGATGCTTTTGCAAGCAAACAACACATAAAAAAAGAGTCCAGATTGCTATCTATACTTCTTTGGATGTGAAGACTTATTCCTGAAATTTGGCTGAGGGTAGATAAATGCCATCCAATTGCATTTTTTTCTTTCAGTCTGTTTAAAAAATGGCACAAAGAATTCCTCCCTGGCTGCTGTAAGGATCTGAGGAAGGGAATAGGGCTGGGAGGGAGTAGTTTTCCGGCTCCCTCAGCCAGCGAGCTGGCTGCTGCTCAGAGCTGAAGGCAGCGGGTGCTGCGCGGCCCTGGCGGTGCTCTGCCCGGGATGCTCTCCTATCTCTGGCCCATCTCATGAACTACTCTCCTCGGGAATGCATGGGGGTGCTGCCGGCAGCAGCTGGGTCACGGCACTCCCCATAGCAGTCCCTACCCTCTTTGCTCCCTACAGAAAAATGCTCCCATATAAACCTTTGCTGCAGCTAAAGAGCTGCCAAATGCCTCTCTTTTCTTATTTTTTCTTTTTTTTTTTTCTTTTTTTTTTCTTCCAACTGCTTGAGCTCTGAAATTCTGGATTTCTACTCGACTTTCTCAGCGTGTGCTGGGGGGCAGGGGAGGCCACATGAAACAGCTCTGCAGTTTGTGCCCCCAGGGTATGTCTACACAGTCTTCAGCAGGCAGATGTGGGCTTGCTTTGCCCATTCTCTGTAATCAGCCAAAAGCCACACACAAGGGTTACCCTGCTGTGTCTCTCACGCCTCCAGCTATGCAGCTTCCCGTCAACCTAGAGCTACCTGCAAAATAACAAAGATGCTCCTTGTGAGCAAAGCAAGGCTTGAACCCTTGATAAATACCAGAATTTGGTATCACCAATGGAGGAACCCTTCTCTCTCAGGGAGGGGACATACAAGCAGACCTCATCACTTGTCACTCCGCGTGGGTGAACAGAAGCTTTGAGAGAGGTTTTGGAGGAGCTGTTTCATTAGAGGGAAGGAACTGACGTGTAGCCTAGGAAACAACTTCCGGACTGCCCGTAGAAGGCCCGTGTCCTTTTAGCTTTTAGCTGAAAGACTGTAAAGGTTCCTGGAGCACCAGCAAAGGCTCAGGGAGAAGATACACAACTGGAAATATAAATCTCATGCCATATCATCCTAAGACAGCAACGTCACAGACGGAAAAGGAAGATACAAACAGAGAAAATCCATGGTTTATATATCCACAAGGAGGAGAAAAAAACATGGATACTTTAAGGATATACTTCAACTTTTTTTTTGTAAAAAGCAAAATTTGGAGACAACTCTGAATGATAAAAACCAGTAAGGGGGAAATTACTCGGTATTTAAATTCTTTGGAAGGACAGGCCCATTTAAACAAGGTGCATTTCAATGCTAGGAATGCAATAAGAGTGGTAGTGGTAGGAGCCCATAGAAAAAGGTAGTGGAAGAAGAGAGCATCTGCTGAGCCCAATGTTTTGTGAATTACAAAGACAATGTGGCAAAACTGAAAAGAGTGCACAAAATAGAGTCACAGAAATATTTGAGTGATAGTTTACAAAGACCTTGAAAGAGAGAAAATATTTGACATTGAAGAGCTCCTCAAACAGCATCAGCGGCTGAAAAATGAAATTGCACAAATTCAAACAGGAATTCAGGTACAGATCATTAATGTAGGTGATTAAATGTGAAGCAAGGTAGCCAGGGTGGCCAGGCAGAGTTCTTATTTCTTGGTATCTTTCTTTACATCAAGATATATTGAAGGATAAAAAACATGGTCAAATAAGTTTTTTCTTGTCTCAAACTTGATGGATCTCGTATCTCAGGTCAGTCATCAAAACCTGTGAACGTAGGGAAATCTGTTACTTTGTGCTTATATGGAAGCACAGTGCATCCATGGTTTGGGGTCTGTGTTGCTCTAGACAAGCATTTTGATTCTGTGATTGCAAAAGGAGGCAGTTAAAGAATATAGGATACTAGGTGACCTAAGCCAATGTATCACAAAATGGCACTGATGCACTTTGAACTATTCTGATCTAGTTGTAAGGGCAATAGCAGACTCTTCATAACAGAGGTAATGCTACAGAAAATTTTCACATGTGCTGATTTTTCTTCCATGCTGCCAAAATGGCACACCAAATGCTTTCCATTCAGGAAAGAGGCTATCCCAATTGCAGGGAAGGAATCACTGCTTCCCCATTTCCTTCTCTTGCATTTCAAGCACAGGAATCTTGTGCTGGGTCTGCCCGAGTCTGCTGTGGTTTTTGGTGCTGAAGAGAGAACACTGCAGATGATCCTGAAGGTCAGCTGAAGGGAGAGGAACTGCAAAAACTGCATGACTTTGCACCCAACTGCAAGCTAATTGAGAAAGAAAGAGTCACAAACAGACAGCCTGTGTCCTGCTAACCTCACCCTCCCAGGGACAAAAGCCTCTCTTCACTTAAGAGGTTAGTGTTGCTTATTGGAACAGCGCAGACAAAAGAAATGAACCCCCTCGTGGGATGCGATGCTCTATTAGCAGATATTGCCGTCTTTGTTTATCCCCTCCTATGCCACAAACCCTGAACATGTGCTACATGCCTTAGGCACTCATTGGTTAATTTATTTGTGCAGAGTAAGGCAACAAAATAGTAATAATGAATTACACAACATGGTACAACCAGAGAAAAGATGCTCTACAGAATTTCTTTCTTCCTTTTTTCCTCAGTCTTTCAGCTACAGATAGAATATAAAACTACAGGTGAAAGTATGGTCTGTTACATTAATAAATCTTATGAGAAACACTAAATAATTCATTAAAACAAATTAACAAGTTAATAAGAGCAGAAGTGAGTTAAAATGCAATAAAATACTATTAATACATCTCAGCCTGTATCCGGAGCCTGTTTAAAGTGAATCTATGCACAGCTGATGGAAAGGTGAGCTCCAGCTTCTGCATGATTATGTATAGGGCACATCATGCAATATCATCCAATCTACAAGCCTTTTAATCTCTTTAGCACTTCTTAAATGAAACTAAATGTGATCTGGACTTCAGGCTGCTCACATACTGCAATGATGAAAATTTTAGAAATCAGAGAAAGCAGTACTCAGAAAATAGCATGTATTTTGTGAGAAGATTTCTTTCCCCTCACAAAAATGTTAATTTCCTTTCTTCAAAATTTTTCAGTTTAAATAGAAACTCCTTTTTCTTGGACAAAAAAAAATCTGTTTTTTTTTAAATAAGAAATTACGTTTTTAATGGCAAGAAAATCATCACACAGTTGTTTTGAATGGACTATTGGACCTGCTATTGCTGCAGCACTGATTCAAGGTGCTTCCATTTGTTGCTGTGGTATTCCTGCAGTGGCAAAAAACCTCAACAAAGGAAGCTGTGCTGAGAGAAAAAGCTAAAGGAAATTTTGGAGGCCAGGAAAATGAATTACAGTGCAATCCTACTGAGATTTCAGGTGAGAACTGAGATGCAAGGTCTGCTGAGGCACCCCATTTCTGTGCTTTCAGAGAGCTGTGATTGCACTGTAACTTTCCAGGCTTGGAATAGAAGAAATGGAAGAATCTCATGAGCTTTTTTTTTTTTTAATTTTTGAATAATAATAATTAGATATGTTGGTGTAGGTGCTGTGCCTTTTTTTTTTGGATGCAGTTTATCATGCTTTGTCCCTTTCACATAGATAGACAACCCAAGAACTCAGAGAAATTCCTAATTCAAGCAAGAGCAGGTGTCCAGCCGAGCTCTGTGAAACTGAGTGAAGTGCCAGACCTGGCCCTGAGAGAGCTTGCTGCGCATTCCTCAACTTCTCTTTTGAGATAGGAACTGAGGAGAAAGAAGGGACTTTCCCTTCCCTCCTGTGACGGGGGCCGCGGCACACTTTGTTGGGAGTCTGCCACAGCATCCATTACAGCTATTAGGAAGGGGAGCAACATCAGGAAACCCCTCCAGCCTAAGGAGCACCCTGGAGGGCATCTGGCCAAGTGCTTCTTCCACTGGTGTCTGCACACACTGCGCTGTTCTTCTCAGGAACATGCGACAGTGTTTTGCCTTTGACATCTCAGAACAATATTGCGTTCCCCAAACGCTCTTTTAAAGGCTATTACTTGGATTTTCTTTTTCCTTTGGTGAATATTGTGGAGGTCAAAAAATTGTTGCAGCAGGGAGAACTGAGTTTGCTGAGTTTTCACTGCCACAGAGGAGACCACAACAGGAAGGAAAGCCGAAGCCAAATCTTGGTTTCAATGGAAAAGGGATATCTTCCTCTCTTGCTGTAATGAGCAATGACAGTTGCAAAGGCATGCCCAGCTTTATAATGTGATAACTTGTTTGCCTTCCCTCTAGCCTCAAGCAGGGTCCTTCCTGACTGCCTGAACTTAAATATGAGTAGCCCAGCCTGGAAGGAAGCGCCACAGTCAGCTCTAGGCACCATCTGCAAGAGAAACACGTGCATCGACTTGGTGAGGTGCGAGAAGCAGGCAGCTCCTGAGAACAAAGACACGGGAGCAGGGAGTGCGGGGACGGGAGCCTGGAACTCTGGGCGAAGCCCACGTTGTGCATGTCAGCAACACCTTCAGCACCATGGAAGCAGTATCCCCAGCAGAGCAGATTCAAGCGAAAAACAGGAGCAGGAATGCTTCTCCAGGAGATCTCCCAACTTTTCTTCCTCTCCTCCCAGAGTTTTCATGAGGTACAGTTGAGCAAGGTGTCAGCAGCTTTGCTGTGACAAAGCCCCTGATATTTCTCTGAATAAAACTCATCTCTGTGCAAGCTGAAGTCAGAGTGATGGTTCTGACTTCCATCCACACACCAGGTTGGAAGGACCTCTCTCACCTTCTGGATTGGTTTCAGTGATGGATATGACAAATCTGCTCTGAATGAGCCTGACTTTGTGCCACTGGGCACAAAGAGGCTCAGCTATCCAAGTTTTGGATAGGTGAGGAAGTTCCCACCATTTGTCGCTAGTGTATTTTTAACACTGCCTCCCTCAAGAGGTTGACTTTTCAGCAAGGGCTCAATCACGATGCACTTCAAGATGAAGAAAGCTGAAAAACAAGCCAGGCTTTGACTAGTTCTTTGCAATTTAATGACTGCAGGGCAATTACCTGTTCCAGGTTACATTAGTACTTGAGTTAATGGTTAATATTAAGATATGATAGGAACAGTTTAAGACTTTCTGTAGGCCACCTCAACATCAAAGGAGCAGCTCCTGCCTGAGTGGGAAGATCAGGACTCCCCCACTCATGGGTGGCCCTGTATAAAGGTACTTTGTGGCATATCGCTACTTGACTCATCCCTACGGAAACTCCCAGGACTTCCCAGACCCATGGTGGGAGATCCCCTTGGGAGTTCAGCAGTTTGGGACAGCAAGGGCAGGCCAAGACACTGCAGTGAGAGTCTCCCCGCAGTGGTGCTGACCTGGGCCAGGCCTTTCTCTGGTTCAGCCTTCAGTCCTGCAGTGCAGATGTTCAGCAGCCTGCATTCTTTTGAAAATAATGGGTTATTTCCAGGGCACTGATTGTCCCTATTTAAAAGAAATAACCCCTATTTTCGAAAAAGGAGAAATATGCCTCTCCTCCTCTGTCATCTCTCCTAATGCATTGCAGTGAGGGTTAAAGGCGTGTCTCCATCTCCTCCCCAAATGTCTTTATTAATAGCTTTCAAATATTGGACTCCTTAGGCCATGGGCAGATGCAACTCTGGACATGCTGGAGGCTGCATAGCACTCAAGGAGATAAGACAGTTTAGTTTAACACAGCACGAATGATTCCAGCCTCAAGTCCCAATCAAAGAGATTTACAGCTGTTTTAAAAAGACAGTAATGTTGACTTGACTGGTGAAAGAATGCATGAAACCACTCTCAATAAAAGGTCTAATTTTAACAAATAAATAAATGTTAGAAGCACAACATACATAACTTGATTATTATTTCCTTAAAAATTAGTGTAATATTCTAATTATAACGCCTTAGTGATATTTGTACATTTGGAATTGTCAATACTGCACAAGAGAGACACATCCTTTAGTTAAAACAATTAATAAAACAGACAGTGAAACAGATCTCCTTTGTCACCATTTAGGAGCAATTTAATACAATCTGTCCCTAATATTTTACGATGGAGAAATCCTATTCTCTAATTTCCTTTTCAAGCCTCTATCCCAAAGTGCTGTTAATTTTGTCTCTTTTATTTCTTTAACGTAACAGCCCTTGCTCAGCACTAATTTGGATCAAGCCCTAGGAGAGGCATTAAGCGGCGAGAGCAAGAGAGCCATTCCCCCCTGAAAAGAGCGCACGGCGACCCCACCCCTTGTAGCAGGGGGCTCTAATGAAGTGACCATCTGCAATCTGCACCAAGTAATTATCAGTTGCCTCCCCTGACTGCACTCCATGTGCTGGCACAGCCTGGTGGGAGGCGCACCTTGCGCCGTGGGCGCCGCGGGGCCGTGGGGGCTCGCGGGAGCCGCTCGCGTTTAGCCCTTCACCACGAGGCACGCAACCTGCTGAGCAGGCAGGTGCTGGCTGGGCCGATGTCCATGGGCGATGAAGCCTGGTTGTCCTCGCAGCTGACATCTATATCTAGATCTATCTGGATTTTTAAACTGATACAACATGAAGAATGTCACTCTCTGTTACTGTACTTGTGTGTCTTATGGATATCCTTTAAGCACAATGCCTTGACCACATCTGCCCTGTTTCCCTCAGCGGATGGATTTTTGCCATTGTAGTGGGCCATTGTTTTCTGTTGTTTTTCTTAATTTATCACTCAGTCCAAATGCTTCTGGACGTGATTCCAGTTAGACACTTTCCCCAGTTTTGTAACAATTCGAGTGTTTCTACTTATCTTTTGAAACGCTGCAAACTTTCCCTCACCAATAAAGCTTAGTTATTGAAACCAACGGCAATTCTGCCTGAACTTCTACAAGAGCTTTAAAGGGATTCTCCTGCACTAAGTGTACTCAAACCCTATTGATGTCAGAGGAACAAATATCACTACATGTACTACAGCACCACAATAAGTTTAGTGATTCATTTCTTTTTGCTCTTTCAGCCTTGTTTCCAACTGCCTCTCTGTCGGTACTAAAAAGATATTGTTGGCTTTGCTTGGTCCAAAGTCTAAATAAAGTGAACATGAGTTTTTATAAAATCTCTCAAAAAATATGTTCCCAAGATATTCTTTAAAAGGCCAGGCTGACATGTATGTTTACATCAATGCGTATTCTTCACTTGTGTTGGAGAGCCAGCTACTGTAGCACTAAAAGCCAAGTAGAGAAAAACACTGTGAACAGGAGAGAAATCCATTTAATTGAGTCTTTGCTGTCTTGTTCACAAGGGGAGAAAATTAAGCTGTCTGTTCAGAGACGTTTCAAAGAGGTATTGTGGGTATCATCCAGGGCACGATCAGTACGGAAGTGCTTACCTCGGTCTTGGTCCCTTTCAAGGAAGCAACATCGTGTAGCAAAACCTTTTCTCTTCAAGATCAGAGTTGGACAAAGGAGAGCCTATTTCCCTTTAGAGGCTTCCCCTGCATTCCTGGTCCTACAGCTGCCCGGCCTTCAGTCTCTCTTCACTCTCTAGGACTTTCCAGCAATGTTGTGACAGCCTTCTAGCAGTGTAGATTGTGCTTTGAATACAGGCAGTGAGGTCCTGGTCCAGTTAAACAGGTTTTCTGAGGATAGGGCTGAATGGGGACTCTATGGGGTACTCCCCACTGTCAGTGGTATCTGACTAACATTCAAGGAATTGCAGGAATAGAAATTGCTATGATACGTAGAAATAGCAGATAGTCTGTTGGAATTACAAAGGCATTTTCACATACCTTTAAAACTGTTTCATTTTCTGTCTTCAGGCTCTCCTCAGCACCCTTTATAACCTCGTAGATAAATGAAGTCAGCAGAGCGGCCACCTCATTAGGCAAAAGAAGGTTTTGTTTCTGTTTTGCAGGGCAGCTGCCCCCCATGCAGAGGCTCCCGTGTCCTTGCAGGTTCGCAGGGAGGCGCCAAAGTTAGGCCTTTAAACCTACGTTTTGACCTTTCAGGAAGACAGCTTGGCTTTTGCTGGCACTGAATAAGCACAGTTTCCAGTGATCCTGCCATGGTTTACACGTGCTAACACCCCTGACAAAACATCTGAGTGCTGAATGTCCTGTTTCCAGCTCCCTGTTTGGGAAGACCAGGTCTCCCAGCCCTGTATGGCTTCTGTAGTGGTTGCTCAGGCTTCCCAAGACCGTCATGCCGGAGCTCTATCGGTGCAGAAATGTCACCTACAAGTTGAGGAAGAAAACAGAACAAACTCCTCATTTCAGTCATGCTCAGTGGTGCAGGGAAAAGTTATTGAGGTGAAAGATGAAAGGATTTTCTCTCCTTCAGCTGAGGTTTTAAATTAAAATGAATGGTTTTAGCTGGCAGGAGCCAGGTCTTGCAGACCTGTTCCTCTTGCAGCTGCATCTCATCTGCCACCATCATGCAGATGGAGGCAGAGGTGCTGTGATAGACCTGGCAATGAGGCAAAGGCTTTGGGGAGAGTTCGGGCTGGAGGCTGGCACTTGGGCAGAGGAAACAATTTTACATTGCTCTTTGCACAGAGATTTAGGATTTTCCTTTCCTTGGTGTTCTGCAGCCTCACTGGCTCTGCCAGGGCTGGATCTACCAAAAATGCAGGTAAAGGCTGTCCAGGCAGTCCTTACATGATAAAAAGCATATACTGTACTGGGCAATGCTAACCCTTGACGTCCTCTTGACCTCCCTTCCCCACCTTTCTCATAAACACACATCTAGGACTAAGCACTGAGTAAGGTCAACCATCATTTTTTTTTGTCTTTTGGAGTAAAGATATTAATAAGATGTATTCCTGTTATTTTATGTCATTTAGCTAGTGCTCAATAGTACTTTTTTTTTTTTTGCAAAAGCAGCAATAACAGTAACATTTGTCACTGGGAGGAGTTACTTATTTTGGGCAAGCGTAACTGTACTCAGGATACTGCTTTTTAAAATTGAATCAAGCTGAAAGTGACTTTTCAGCCATGGATTCGTACTGCCAGGGCACCAGGCCTTTCAGGGGCCAAAAATGAGGGAGAAGTGATCCATGAAGTGCTGGAATAAAACTACCTAACTATCTAAAAAATTTTCAGAGAATTATGTAAACCAGAAAGAGAAGAAAAATAGTTTGACATTTTTATTCGTTATGTTCTTGTCCTTGTAGATTGAACTATGGAGGACTAGTGGTGTCAACCAGCCCTAATATGGGATGTAGCTTTCAAAGGTCTCTTTTTTTTTTTTAATGGATATATCGTCAACAAAGGAACTGTACTTTAGCAGCACTAGATAACCTCAAAGATCTGCAAGTCCTAATTCAGTCCACTCATATTAGTGGAAATATTTCCATTGACTTCAGTATGCTGTGGATTAGGCTCTTGTTACAATACTTGTCTGATCAACAGCACTGTGCTTCAGGCACCTCTGCAACAACTAATCCTTATGTGGCCTTCCAGCAAATGGAATTATCATCCTTGTGCTGGGGCTAAAATCCTAAATGATGCGTGGGGGAGGAACTGGGAATTTAGGGTGCAAATTAGCAGAAACAAGCCTAGCAGCACTTTTGCCACACTAAACCAGCCTAAACTAGGTGGAAACAAAATGCAGAGAAAGTAGGCAAGGATCTGACTTGTAAGAAATCAATGCATCTTCTGGGCAGTATGCTTGTTTTGCTTTGATCCAAATTCATAAACTCTCCCTTAGAGCTAGGTGTCTGTGTGAGATTAGCTGATAATGCATCCCACATCTGCACTTCCCAGATTAAAAAAATCAGAGTGGTTTTAGCCTTTTTTTTTTTTTTTTTTTGACTTACAGAAGCTTACAAATTTTTTTCATTGCCAAAATCTATCTAAAAAGAAGAGAAACTTATTGAGAAAGGTTTGCTTTTTTTGGTCATTTTTTTTCATAACTCCACTGAAACATTCCCTCAGTACCCAGAAGTGCATGTGCTCAGGTGCTAACATGCTGTCTAAAGCTATACCTGATGGCAGCACTGTTGCAGGATATTTTCTGTCCTAGCCTGCTTTCAGAAGAGATTTAATGTCATCAATTGTGATTAAAAGAAAGGACTTTTTTCTAACCTTGAGTTGGCCTGCTTGCTACACAATTAGCTTGCTCCTCAATTAGCTGGACTTGTTCCGATTAGCAGGAACCGTTGCTTTATTTGGGTTCCTGGACATCAGAGTCACCAGAGACTGCAAGCCTGATAGATGGCAGAGTACCCAAGAAGAGCAGATGAACTTTCTAGGTATAGTTTTGGTGAAATTCTAGACACTTTGTACTCAGTAAAGTTAGGTAGCAGCAGAAGAGATTTAAAGAAAGTCCACAGTGCCTTTAGAAACTTCGAGAGGTAAAAATACCTACTTTTTCCAAAATAACCAAAAGCTGCCAGTCCAAAAGCCTATTAAGTTATGTATCACTGGAGATCATGGCTCTATTGGATGGTGTAGCCATCCAGGATAATTCTCTTGGTCAGAATGGATCCTCTGTGTAAAGGAAGGCTGAGGAACCTTGTAGATAGGTTATTTGGAAGTCAGTGTATTCCACACACATCTTTTCTTTGCACTGTATGTTCTTATATAACCAAAATATATTGGCACCTTGCTTGGGAAGTACCTGTTGTGGTAGACCACTCATAACACCTCTGTTGTTTCTCTTTCTGTATGTATATTTGTATGTATATGTGTGTATATAAATAGAGAATGCACATACTGCACTGCAGAAGATTTTAATGGCTAACTGCTTATTTGGGGCACTTAAAGACAAAAAAAAAAAAAAAGCCATTAGAGAGAATTCATTTGTCATAATGGACTGTCAAGATTGTCAGAATCTGTGTATCCAAAATAGCCAACAAAGGAAGAAAGCTCAGCATACTGGAAGAAAAAAAAAAAAAAGAAGAAAGTTGGTGACTTTTCTAAAGGTCCTCTATTTTTCTACTCAGCAGAAATATGAACTATGCACCCAATGTTCCAACCAAATGTTCAGAAATCAGTTTGACTGAGGATTTTGAGGATATTGCTAATCTTTTCCACATTAGTACACCCCAAAGTCAGTTGTACCAATTAGTCAAGGTGAGTGTCTCAGATTTCATCCACTGAGCTGCAATATAACATCTGGCTTTTACTAACAAATAGCAAATTAGCTTTCTGCTTTGTAGGCTATATTTTTGTAGAAGTAGCAAGCTCAGTAACAACAGGACATGAGGTCTAATTGTAAATCAAATCCTAAAAATAGTCTCTGCTTCTTTTAGTGAATTTAATTCTTATGAGAGGTTAGGGAATGGCAATGTAAAACAGCAAGGACACTTATCTGCATTCAGAAACAACAGCAAGATAGCACCATCCCCCATCTGCGTAGCCAATAGCAGGTCCTTCCCAACGGAATGAGTAAACCTCACCATCACTTTCTCCATGATGGCTCAGTCTTTAGCTTGTCCAGTGAGATGGACATTAAAGGGGTCAACAGAGACAAATGTGTGTTTTTGAGATGTAAATATCTGCTTACAAAGAACTGGAAGGAGACCATCACTTCCAATTTAGAACTAAAAGTAAACCCTACCAGGTGGGGATGACTGCCAGTCATAACTGGTCCAAATCAGCGAGCTCCAGGGGAAAGTTTTATCCTTGTTAATACACAGAGCCTCTGCATGACACCAAGTACAATTAAAGAATCTGAATGCCATTGTCCTGAAATATCTTCAAACACCTGAGCTATATACATACATTTTTCTATCCAGTGGGAAATATTGGCCGTATAATGGTTTGCAGCTGTATTCCCTGACTTTGATGTAGCAGCAGGAGCTGGCAACTTGTCTCTAGATGTCTAATCTGTTGCTGGTATTGATTGATTTGCCTGCTACTGCTTCCTACAGTTATATAAACATACATTTCTCATCCACCTTCTCTGATATTAAAATTTTATAAAATTTAGAAAGACAGCCTTGCTATTTCATGAGCTATAGTCAATGCACTCCTGAGCAGGAGTTTGTTAGCCAGGTCCAAGGTGTTTCCTAAACCCAGACATTGCCTATGCCGAGTACAGGGAGGCAGTGACAACTGGGATAACTAAAAATCGGATTGAGGCTTCCCTGTTATGGATAATAAACATCTCCTATGCACCTGAAGTGCTATTCATAACAGCTGCTTCCCATTTGCAGATCTCTGGAGCTCTGCAGAAGCAGAAGAGGAACTAGCCTCCAATTTCTTTCTGTACACAGTTTTGAATGACAGCTCCAGCTCATTCCATCGTAGCAGGACCTGATACTCTGTAAGTAAATATTAGAAAGGAAGAAAGAAACGGAGATGCTGTTTATATGCCATAAGGGAAAAACTAAAAGCAACAGGAATATCCCTTCACCAGCATTTGCAATTCTATGCCCAGCATAATTTGACATAAACATGTTACTTTGATCTGACAATTGTCTTTTTTTTTTAGTCCAAAATGTGTCTGAAAGTGAGCGTTAGAGTCTTTTGTGAAATTCTTTCCTATCTGGCCAACAATAATTTCGATCAACAATTTCTGTGGTCAGGAAATAATTAAATCACAGATGTTCTGACATGGTAAATAAGTACTTATTTTTCTTCCAGTTATTTAAGAGGGACTACCTAAGCCTATCTCAAAAGATTTGCTTTCTGTCCTCACAGAGAAGACAATCTGATGGGTCTTAACATTCAGGTTTTTCTCTTCTCTTTTTTTTTGTTTCTCATCTATATTCAAGAACAATTAAGAAACTGACTGGCAAGGAGGAAAAAACCTGCCATAACCACATGAGCTCCTGATGACAGTAGTAAAAGGAACAAGCTATTAGTACAGAGGGGTCACCACTGGTTTATGCCTTTACAGTTTTCTCTAATGAGGTACAATGTTGGGTAACTGGTGTCATGTGTCATGTCATAATGCATCACACTCAGAGTAGGTTCTGTCATGTCACAGAGTGTAATAGGAGATGACAGATACAATGAGATGCTGTCAGCCTAGAAATCTTTTTTGGAAAAATCTTATCTATAAAGATATAAAATTTATCAAACATGTTAAGTGTAAGTCAGAATGAGGAGAAGGGGCATGGAAAAGCGGGAGGGAGTGAAAATGATTTTTACAAGGCAAAGCAGGACAGGGCAAAAGGGCAGGTCTCAGAAATGTCAGTCAGAAAGTCAAGCAAGCTGAATCTCTGTCACCTAAACCCACAAGATTTGCTTAGCAATAACGCAAGAGATACTCAGACTTTGAACCCCAATGTTTGGGACTGTTCGGAGCAGGTTCTGGTTCAGCCTGTTGTTTTTTTGCTTCATCCCAGCCTCTGGAAATCTGGTTTTGGATGCACATTCATATCACTGGTTCCCTGGGAGCTCAGGCCTCTGAGTCTGGCTCTGAAGAAAAGATTTCCTGCTCGACTTGGGAGAAGCCGTGGGGGAGGAAGGGAGCAAAGTCATCCTTGCACGACTACCCAGGGGCTCGGAGCCGGCCAGGGCTGAACCAACGCTGCCCAAGGCGTGCTCACTTCTGCCGCTCATGGCACTTCCCGGGTCTCCTTAACCAATCTGCAGCCCCTCTTGCACGGGGAACGTGCACGCCAGTGTTGCTAACTGCTAACTAAGCCGGCACTGCGCCACGCTGCCCTGTTTCGACACGTGCACCGGGAAAATCCGGTCAGACTCGCCATTGCGCGTGGAAGGCAAGACGATCGGGGCACGGAGCCTCTCCCAGCACAGCCCAGGGTACATCTGCTTCTCGTGACGCAGCCCACGCCACCGCCCAGGTGGCAACATGGAGGAGCCGCTGTCGCGTGCTCTCACACCCGTGGTGACGGGCACCATGAGGCATGAATGCCCAGAGCTGCAGTCAGGCCGCGGCTCAGCGACTCGGGACACCATCAGCAGAGCCTGGAATCAAGCGTTTCCTTGGGATTTTTACTCCCCCAGGAGCCTTCAACTTCAGCGTGAGGGCAGGTCCTGCTCTCTGGAGGGCAGGGTGCTGCTGCTCGCCTGAGCGAGTACTGAGTACTGAGTACTGGGTACTGAGTACTGCAGGTGTCAAAGATCACACCCCAGCACACTGCTGAAGAGGTGGCCTCATAGTCCAGGTGACAGAGCAGCCTCCACGGCCTCCTCCTGTGCGCCAGGCCTCTAATGGCACACATGAGCCTAAGCAAGGAAATTCTGCCGTAGCCCTATGTACACGTAGGGCTGAAAGATGGATTGAGGAGCACGATGTTAAAGCTGAGGGCTGGCAAGGAATCGATACACCTCATTTTGACAGCTCCTTCTGCCTTGCAAAACTTAGATGAGACCAATTCTCCCCTTGCAGTGTGCGCTTCCATGAAACACCACAACTGATGGGGATGTTTCGTGCTGCTGCTAATGATGAAAATGCAGTGTATGTGTGACTCTGTTTTGCCTTTAATCCTGAATTTGGGAGGGCTACTTTTTATACATAAGATCAATTTTAAAAATATCATGTTTCTTGTAGCGACTTTTGTTTACCTTATGTAGATATTTTCTAGCACAGGAGGTTAGTGTTTTAATGAACTAGTTAGGAATCATAATTTTAACAGATGTTTTCAAATCATCTGTAACAATAAATAAAATGAAATGTTAGATGCAGAAGAAAACATGAGACAGAAATAATAGAGTATTATCTTTATTATCTTTATACTAAAGATTTCAACATAATCACTTTTTAAAAGAGTGCAGAGAAACAAGGTTTTTTCAAGGTTAAATTTATGTCTGTACCAGATACTCAGGAATGTCCTTTGTGTCTTAAAAATAATGGGAAAAGGGCCCATTCATTCTGGAATAGGGAATAAAGTGTAACTCTCCTCAACCACTTTCAAAATTGTACGCATTTTGTGGTTACAGTTGCTACCCTATGCATCTAGCAAAATAGTCTAGCAAACACGTTTCTGGTTGCTGGAAAGAAAGGTTTATCCCCATACCTGAAGGAAATGAGGACAGGGGGATGGAGCACCTGGAATTCATGGCACACAACTTGACTGAGCACGGAGCAGCAGCGCAGCTTCTTACCAAGCAGAAATCACAGTTTGGACAAAAGAGATACTGTCTTTTTTTGCCTTATTTACCACCGCTGGCTGTCTGAGGTACAGTGGGTGCCAACACTGATTTAGCACCTGTCTCCATCCGTACTGGGATGAAAGGGGGCTCAAGAGATGACATGCTGAAGGAATTTGCGTGTGCATTCCTGAGGTGGATAACGGCGGAGTGGGAGAGGCGGCAGCACTGCCAAGGAGGGTGCCTGGGGAAAGGAAAGTCTCTCATCTCAGAGGCACGGGTGTGGGGATGCTGGCGAGAGCCATGTTGCATGAGCATCTTTGCCTCAAACATTTCTTTTTAGCACCTCTGCATCAATATCGAGTACGCAGAATGCTGTGGTAACCCAAAGGTGGGGAGTGGCTGTGAATTTATTTAAAGCACTTTAAAACAGGTTTTGAAGAAAGAGGGGAAATATTCATATTGAATAGTCAGGTCTCATAAACCCCACATCAGCTCATCAGTACTGGAAGCACTTAGTGAAGCTGTGAGGCACAGAAATTATCTCAATGCTTTTACTTTCCTGCACCTATTGCTGCAACAGAAGCTCTTTTCATTCAAAGTCCTATCTAATCTATGCAGTGCCACTCTTTCTGCTAGAAGTGCAGTTGGTAAAAAGGGGTTAGGAACAGGAGAGGAGAGAGATGGTGCAATAAGGACCGTCAAAGTGTGAGTTGTTCCTGACAGCAAACTTACCAATGACTGTATAATACCATATAACATGGTGACTGCATGTGTATGTGTTATAGTATAAAGTAAACTCAGCACAGTACCTACAGTACAATGCAATGCAATTCGTAGCACAAGCTATGGACTCTAGGTCTAGTTAAGGCTGTATTCAGATTAAACAGTTTGCTATTGCTGCTCTGAACTGCAAAGTGAATTTCCACCACTCTTTGCTGTTTGTCAGATGAACTTTCCATAACCTGTAGCCCAGTTAAGTTCTTTTCAGATTTCTGTAGCACTGAGCAGAAACTTTATTCTTCTATGATGCGAATAACTGTTCTTGATACACATTTTCCCCATTTGTATATTATTTGCTATTTAAGGAAAACCAAAGATCTCCTTATACTGGTACTAACAATTCCATTTTATTTATTTTCTACTTTACTTTTAAAATAATGAAATATAATTTAGGAAGCATTATGTCTTTTTTGCAATCAATAACTGGGGTATACACTTTGGCAGATAATATTCCTGTCCAGTGAACCTGTCTCTTTCCTGGTTACTGCAGCATTTGGACTGGGACCACGAAATGAGGACAGGGTAAGATAGGATTTTGTCTTGCTAATTAGTAGCTGTCTTTTGTGTCTGATGGACTGATAGAGCTTTGCTTCGCTGCAGCTTCCTGCTTACCTACAGTTGATTTTTAGCAGTCAGTGAAATATGCAATGGGAATAGCCCCCCCTACAGCTTGAATTGGTGTGGGATTCAGCTAGTGCCTCTGGCTATGATTCCTGGTGTTTGGGGGAAATTTCTGGGATCCTCTGTGCATCTAAGTCATAAACTGCAGTCAAGACTACAAGATCCCAAACTCCAGGATTGCTCTGCTCTGTTCAGGCTGACAGTGCAGTGCTAGTGAGAGAATCCAAAAAATAAAGTGTCTGGATAGTAGGAACTTTCCTGGATGGTAGGATCTTTCTTTATATATTTGTGTATATCTTTGAAAGACACTGTCTCTGAACACCAGGTCCTGAACTTCCTCATAGAAACCCCAGTGTATTAAGAGACCTGTGGCTCAGCAAGTGGGGTTGGGCACATCAAGAAACCAAAAGTAGATGTGGCATGTTTTTAAATGGAAATGGACAGCTCTGAAGCTGTGGCAACAGTGTGATACAGGAGGCAACGTGACACTGGTAGATGCTAAAGGGATGGAGAAAGGCCTATGTCCCAGCTTGGCATAATTTTATCATGTTTTTGGAATCACTATTCCCAACAATTGGCTACAGAAGGTTTTTGGCAGCCAGGTAACATCTTGCCATCAAGAAATGTCTTGCTTGTGAGATTCTTCTCTTGGTCACCTTGCCCTAAGAACACTTGAATAATTAGGGAATGTGGCTGACTGATAGACATCTGCAGGAGTATTTTTTTTTAATGTACAGTCAAGAAAGAGAGAATCAGAATCATTCAGATGAAGTCATTTAGAAGGGCATATATATTTATAGAAAAGTCTAGTTCCTGCTTTGAATTGATTGCACTGTAAAAGTCGCTGATCTAAACCAAAATATCAGCTTCAGAGAAAAAGCCTGATTAAATAACCTATATTGTCCTCTCTCTCTTTGTGTCTTTCTTTCTTTCTTTGCATCTTTTAGCATTCTGGGTACAATATGTTAATTATCTTAGCTTATCTGTATCAAAAGTAAAGAAACATATATATATTCTGGAGACACATTTGACTTTCTCACATCTTTAAAAAAATAAAAGAGAAAGTGCCTATCTCTTAACTGCCTAGGTGACAGGTATATATTCAATCATCCAACTTCAGTCCAGGTCTGGTATAGGTATATACTATTATATGGTAATAGTATAACAATAAACAGTATACTTTCACTGATGATTTAATGGCTGATTCCAGGTAATTTAGTCCATTGCCAGCATTTGATACCAGTCTGTAGGCATTATAAATCTGTTAAGATTGCATGTCGTATCTAATGAAGGCAGAAAAACATTACATTGATTAATACCTTGCAATGTATTGTATGCCTTATTCCAGAAGTTGTTTGGGCTGATTGTTCTTCACTCCTCTGCCAAATATGAGTCCCTGCTCCTCGACAGAACTGCTTGTGTGTGCCAGGAATTATGTATGTTGTAATGAAAATAGACTATCCAAAAAAATAGACTATTGGATACTTCAGTAAATTCCTCCCGCAGTGCCATGATATCTAAACTTAATTAATATATTTATCTTTGGCAGTACCCCAGAAGGAAATAAAATATTATCTTTGCTTCATACAGGAAGAATTGAGGAGTAGAGATATTAAAGGAACAGGCAGGATAGCTAGGATGGAGAGCAGTTAAATCCTGATTTCTCAGATGTGTCCCATAACTAGTTACACTCTCCTAGTTATTCTAATGGATCAGTCTGGCTTTAGAAGCAAAATTGCAATAGCTTTATATGATTCTAGTGCTTTTTAAGTGAATAAAGAGCTTAATAAATAGGAGGTATTCAATAGACTTATCTATGGCTTTTTGCAGGTGGAAGAAACGTTTGTTTAAATGAGACTCTCATGATAGATGAAGCCAATGTGTTATTCTATCAGTCAGAGCAAAGGCATTGCAATAGAAAAGCGATTTTACTCCAAGGTCTTTGCATTACCTAACACAAGAGAATTCATTTCAATCGTTCATGTTTTTAATAGCCTATGTTATACCAGGTGCTGATCCTTTTGTGGAAAATCTTTCTGATAGGAAAAACAACCAACCAACCAACCAAAAAACAGTTCTAGCGTTACCAGCAGCTTCCCTACCGCTACCTGGCAGAGAGCAAGCAAAGCAGTTATCCATTCAGCTGGCTGTTGGCTGAGCTTCACCCTCCAACAGCACAGGGTCTGCGCTTTGCCTCTTCTTCCCCTCGTGTCTTGTTTTGAGTAATTCAGCCTATCACCAAGTCCTCCTACTCACTTACTGGCAGCTTGTTCTCCTGGAGTATTGCTGTAATATATCTTTGGAGCTGAACCTCAGAGCTGAGGCTCTGTTAGTGTTATACACTCCTCCTGCTTTATAATATGCTGCTATGAGAAGAGAGAAAGAGATGGAGGGAGAAAAGGAAAGGTTTTGTACAACTCAGGAAAATTCCTTACAAGAAATAACAAATACACCAGAAGATTAACTACAGTATGAAATCTATGTTGATACAGCAAGGCTATATCTTGAATTTAACTATATATTCTGCCTCTCTGTTATATTGTAAGAGCTTAACAGCCTATTTGTAAGAATTTTGCATTTGTATAAAAGATGTGTGGAAAGAAATATCAGCTACATTGTAGAAATAAAGGAAGCTTGTCTCTCCTGGAAAAAAAGCAGTTGCAAATGTAGAAATACCAAATGCTTTTCAGGAAGAGTCCCATGTAAATATGCATTCTGCTCTGCTGAGGAAGAAGATTCTCCCCCACACCTTTTCTGAATGGGAAGCAGTGATTAGAACTACTAGAAAAGGGACAGAGTCACATCACTATTCTCTATGACTAAGCATTGTTTCTCCAGAATTTGGGATATTTTTCCAAGAATAGAGCAGGTGGTTCTGGCTGCTACCATCACTCACATAAATATTTATATATTTAGAATAGATATAAAATTTAGAATAGATATATTTAGAATAAATATATCTATTTATAAATAAAATAAATAAAATTTAGAATAAAATTTAGAATAGATATAAAATAGATATAAAAATAATAGATATAAATATTTATATATTTAGAATAGATATAAAATTTATAGATTTTTGAAGAGTTTTTGTCTGACTTTTTTTACTTTGCTTTGCTTTCTAGCTGGATCACAGATAACACAGCAAAAAAAAATATGTGAAAGACGGAACTGATACAGATCTATCTGTATTTGTATCTATGTATATATGGAGAAGTGACCTAGACACAATAATGAGAGAGAAAGAAATTCAGATTTCTTCTCTTTAATAACGCAAAACAAGAAATTATGTGTGATTTCTCTTTAACCACTTTGTGCATGATTACCTAGCAAGGGGCAAGATAACACAGTCTGAATGTAGGGGAGTCTTCTGTCATTTTTTAAATCCCATTTATTTTTTCAATGAAAAGTATGGGAATACTCTGGTGACCAAACACCTCCTAATCCCCTTTTAAGGGTAACAGTCCAATAAGAGTCCCAGTGAGCCTAATAAGCACTTTGCTTTTGACTTTCAATCAAAACATGCTCAGGGTCAAACTAAATACTGCCTAGACTGCTGCGTAACAGCCTGCTATGCTGCCTTTGGAGTCAGCATCTAAATTAGTACTCACTTGACTGCAACAAATCCAGCTCAAAGGGTTGAATGGGGATGTTCCATGTCCACTAATACTTTTTCTGTTAAACATACTTTCAGAGCTAGATGAGGTGCCCTTTCAATTTCTTACGCCTTCAGCTAATATGTAGAGAGACGCAGAAGGAACTGGTTTGTACTATTTTCAGTTCCTGTCCTAATAATTCCCAACACTCTATTTGCCTCTTGACTGCCATGGAGATGATTTTTTCCGAATGCTATCCATAATGACTCCCAGATCTCTTTATGGAGTAGTAATAGCTAATTCTCCTAGCTAATAGCTAATTTAGAGTTCATCATTGTGTGTATAGTTATGTTGATAGTTGTTTTTTTCTTCCTTATGTGGCTTACTTGCATTTATTGATATTTCATTTGTGATCTTCATTGAATTTCATTTGTGAGTTTATTACTTCATCACTCAGTATTGTGAGATGCTTCCAAGGCTGCTCACAGTCATTTTAACATTTCAATATCCCAAATAATTTTTCATCTTCTGTAGACTTCACTACCTCATTTTTAACTTTCTTTTCCACACGATCTCAGACTATTTTGAATGCACTGATTCCATTACAAGTGGAACCCTTTTGGTAATATTCTTATTAAGAAAACTTATATTTTATCCTTGCTTGTTTTTTTCATTGATTTTTTAAACAGACATTTATCCACAACAGGTCTTTCTTTTCACTTAGAATCATTCATTTATATCACAACAGATACCTCTTTTATATCTCCAGATATTCTTGTGCTATATCTTAGGAATTTGTGACATGCATGGTAAGTCCCTGTGCACCTTTAAAATCTGGAGAGAAATTATGGTTGAAGAAACTATGGTGTCCACAAACAGTGGCAATGTTTAGGATTTTGTCATGAGGAAGACTCTACAGAATCTCAGCATCTTGGTAACAGTGTTGCAGCAACATGCTACTATGCAATGTCACAAAAACACCGAGAAGCCTATAGGAATTTGATTTTCATGTGTTTCTGTCTAAAGGAGGTGGAGAACTTACCAATACTCTGAAGAACTGGATGGCTTCTTGAGCATGGTGCTTGCAAAGATCTTCATTTTGCTTTGAATGTGGCTGGTGGAACAGAAAATGACACTTTAAGAGCAAATATAAATAATTCTAAATTAATTTTTAGGTCTTTGTGATTCACCGAGCTCCCTTTGTTCACAATATAAGAAACAGGAATATATGAAACCTGTAAGATGTGATGATAAAAATGAATTCTTTATGTCTCTATCATACTAAGGTAGATATAAATAATACTCTTCTTTGAGCTTTAATTTTACAGCACAGGAGAATTGCTATGACTGCCTTTTCTGGACACACAACATATTTTCGTTGTAGAAAGGCTACATTTTTTCCACTTCTACTGACAAACTAGCTCTTTCCTGAGTGCTTTGTACCATCAATATCAGACTCAGCTGTAGTCAATACATCCTTGCTACAGAAGTCAAAACAATCTAGAAGGAAAACAAATTGATACAGCGATTGAGAGTAATTGTAAGCTGTGACAGACATCCCAGCCTCTTTGGATCTCTATGCCAATCTACATCATACTGCAGAGTGGGCAGGATTAGTTCATTATTTAAATGCCTTTTAGCTTTTGACACTCAAAATGGTAATTGATTAGTTATTGTTTTTTCTGGAGAAAAAAAAAGTTAATCCAAAATATAGCATGTTGGCATTACTTTATATGGCTGGTCCCTTCCAAATGCGCTCTTCTAATGTGTTACATTTTAAATGAGCTCCTCCTCATTTAAAGCCATGAGCCAAAGTTCCAGCCATGAAGGGCTAGAACAAGCAAGCAACTATAGCACAGTCCGAGTGAAACAGCACACCCCATACACTCACTGAAACGTCCAACAATGGTCTTAGACTAGGCTGGAATTCTCAACACTTTTCAATTAATTATAATTGCCTGCATACATTACCAAGGGAATCTCCTACTAGACACAATGAAAGTTCATGTTCTGGCCTGGTAACCTTTCTTCCAAATGTACTGGTACAGCACAGAAACAGTCTTTCCTCCAAATGGTACAATATTCCGTATTTCTTTTCCCTCTGGAATCAGAGGGGTCAAAAGTGGTTGGAAATGTACTGAAAATGCTATTAATTTATTTTTTTTTAAGTGGAAAGCAGTCCATGATGCCAGGATGTGACTCCATTAGTGCTTTTTTTCCCATGTCCCTCCAGAGACACACTCCCAAATGATGTTTTGCCTAAGCATTTTCTGCATTTTGTCATGAAAGAAATATAAGCCTAGAGAATGAATAATAAGCTCAGTAACTAAAAACATGTCTTGGCTGTTTGTGTACCAGAACCAGCTGCATATCCAGTGAAGGCAATGGGAGTCTCTCTATTAACACTGGGGAAAAACAGCTCAATCCTTAGAAGTTCCTAATACTGAAGTGAATTAAATACTAACTAATACTAGTAATAAAGAAATATCTGACTCTTGGGGAAAATTCCCGATGCTCTTACTACAAGTTATAGTCCTTTCATCACCAGGCAACTGATCTGAGAGAGAAATTTGTTTGGAGTTTCAGCTGCTGCCCGAAGCAGCTACTGGTCCTTGAGAAATGCTGGCATTAGAGAGATCTTGTATAGGAGGAAGGAGATAATTTTCGTGACTTTGGGTTGCCCGCACTCTGTGTTTTGATATACCTGTCTAACTTGCTGAGAATCAAACCAATGTGTGAGAAAATTAAACCTAACTCTCCCGAGTTCGCTGTCATAGCTAAGAGGCTGGTTTTCATTAATTCAGTGAAAACTGTCTGTGTCCTTTGGGGTTTGGCTCCAAGTAGTAATTTCTTTCTATAGGGGTTTCTTGTAAGAGTCTTTTGCCTGGCCTACCAGGTCTGCCCTCTACACACATCTGTAGCAGATGTGGGTTGGGATGTGCTGCGTAGGCATAAGTAAATGGCTGCACCCATACATGAATACTGCACCAATAACACCTGGAAGTATGTTGCATTTTGTGACATAGGAACATATAAATGGACTTGATCTACTACTGCATGGACTTGCAGTACCTGAAGAAAAACAACAGGACAAGCACGTCCTATTGTTTAGAGAGACTAGTTAAAATATGCCATGTCTCTGGTTGTAGAGCAACCACGAGAGGTTTCCTTCTTCTAACTGTTCCTAATCTTCTCTACGTCTCTATTGTTCTTCCTTAAAACTGTGGGGTTTTTTTTCTTTTTTTCTTTCTTTTCTTTATAATTATTTTTTTTTAATAAAGCAACAACCAAAATACGTTTTAGCTGCAAACGTCCTTGGGGAAAAAGAGTCAGAAAAACATAACATTTAGAAATATGTTCCAGCCATCTAGCATTTAGCTGACCTAAGCCACAGAGAGCTTGGTCTTTTTAACCACATAAAAATTATTGACTATGTTGGAACATGAATTAAGGCAGCAGGAAGTTATCTCAAGCTCAGTTCAAACACATTTCTTCCTCTGTGCCTATGCGTGTGCACTATGTGCGTGCACTGTATACCTTTCAAACTGGGTAACTGTCGTTGTTACCAATAAATTCATATGAACTTATCATCTAGGTCTGAGAGACTTCTCCTGTTCACTCCATGGCAATGCTTTCCTCTGCATCTTCTTGACTCAAGCCTCCACTCAACATCTCACCCAAAATCTACTTTATTTTTCTTTTGCCTATGTCTTTTAATTTCTCTCTATTAAGCACTAACTGATTGATTTTGCTGTTTACTGTAAATAATTTTTTAAAAAATCCCTTCTGTTAAGACTGGGCTAATAATTTATTGTCGTCCTAGGGGATGCTTGTGTTTTTCCTCCACAAATAAAAAAGAATATTGTTCCTTTCATGTTAAAGGAAATATGATCTTATGGATAAGATGTGGGACATTAAGGAGACTTGAATTTCTTTCTGAGTGCTGCCATTGATTTTCTGTGACCTTGGTGAGTCAACTGAATATGATGTACCTCAGTCACACTAGTGGTCAAAGGTAGGTACAGAAGTCAGATATACCAGTGTTTCATATGGTTGAGATATGTGGATGAAAAGCTTTAGGTAAGTACTTTGGATATCCACTAATATCTTTTTAAAATCTGTTTTGTTACAGGAATAAACACTCTCATTTTAAAAATGTGTAAAGAGAGATTAAAGAAAAAAAGAGAAGGAATGAAGAGACCACCAAAGTCCACACAGAGGTGCCCTCTGTTTTCCACAAATTTGTAAGCTGTGTGTAAGAAGTAAGATATTGGGGTTGAGTGTATTAAACATGTTGTAGTAGGTCAAATATTTTGTATGACAATGTCCACTGTCCCAATCATCCCCAAATTGATGTCATTGAATTAAAATGCTCTAGATTATTTTTCATTTTTTTCCTGCACTGAATTCATGTGTGCCACATGCTCTAGGTGACCCTGCATGTGCAGAGGGTTTGGACTAGATGACCTCTAGAGGTCCCTTCCACCCTTAAGCATTCTATGATTCTGTGATTCTATGATCTCCACTGAATTTATGGAAGGAAAGAAGCACCAATTTCAGGATCAGGAAATCTGATTATCTTTCTGACACATTGGTTGGAGAAATACCTCTTTGGGAGAAAGTGAGTGTTTAAATATCTCCAAAAGCAGAAATATTGTAATTCAGAGGCCTATTGTTTTAATTAGCAGAAGAGCACATTTCATCTACCTTCAGCTGAGCTATTCTTCAGTGCTTTGTTTGGCTCTCTGGATGTTTATTTTATGAACATTATAAGCATGTGTGTTCTTATCCTTACTTTAAAAGCTTGTTTGTGCTTTATTATGAGCTATTGGGGAGCACACATCAAGCAATTGTTTTGGCAGAGATATAGGAATTTTTCACGTTCTGGCAGGAACAGTTTTCTCCTACTGAAAACTAAGGCTTCATGGTTGGATGTGCTGCTTATTTATTGAAGAAGATGGCAAAGTGTCAGTCTCAACAAGACAACTGTAGCTTTCATGTGCAAGTTATCTTCTCCCGCCCTCATATGCCGAAACAGCAGCACAAAAATAACTTCAGCAAGTAGGAAGTTCAAGATCTACAGATTGAGGTGTAGGTATTAGGATGTTTTAAAGTAAAAGTGTTGTCCCACCAGCCTTGGGAAAAGGATTGACTGAAGAATACTACGAGATCAGTGTTAAGAAGCTTGTGTGTGAGACCAGCATAAGTACTAAGCTGTGCAGAAGCAGTTATTCCAGTTGTTATACTCTCCTTCACCTCTTCCAGACTGGACAAGCTCCAAAGTGCATGGTTTTCTGTCATAGAACGGCCATAAAATCCTGTGAGCTTTGGCTCAGGCAACTGCTACTTTCTTGGCTAATAAAGGCTACTTAACTGTAGATACTTTCCAGAGCTCTCACACATTTCCCCCAAATGATTTACTTTTTGGTTACTCTCCCAGCAGCCCAAGTAGAGCCTGTAGTTCTCACCTGTGCAAGTAGTGTGATATGAACAAATTTCTTCCTAATCATAAAATCATAATCATAAAATACCCAGTAGACATTGGTTAAAATAGATTGAGTAGTCCTGGCTAAAATTCTTGACAGTGAATTTCCCAGGGTAGAGACAGTATCTTTCGTGTTTGCTCAGAGTTCAGGCCCAAAGAGTGCTAATTCTCTAAAGGAACCTGTAGGAAACAAATAACTTCTTGGAAGATACCAGTCCATAATATTCTTGTTCTTAAAATAATGCCCATTTCAATCCCATCTCTTCACTCAGGTGGGAGGATGCGACTTCAGAGAAATCTCTCTGTTCCTGGCCCTTCTCCACTGATAACGGCACTCCCAGAGATGCTCATCCCTTGGCTCAGGAGCCTTTTCCATGGTCTCCTGTCTTGTGCTGAAAAGAGTGAGCTGGCCAATTTGATGAGAACTGTTCCTTGATTGCAGTGGTACCTCCTGCACAGCAGTTCCCAGATGGGGAAGAGTGACATTGGTGAGTATCTATCTGATTCATAAAACTGTTTTTGTGAAGACCCTCAGCTACTACAGCCCAGACTGCTGTATAATAATGATATATATAGAAAGCCAATTCTGAAAAACCTATAACAAGTTTTTTGATGTCCTCAGAGCTTGACTGAAACTCACTCAAGCTGGTTGCTATTAACTTCAGCCAGAAGTTAGTAGAGACTTTGGTAGGTACTAGGATATATTCTGCAACCTAAAAGCCAGTCATTTCAGCCTTTAATTTTGTTGCAGATTCAACAAGCTAATGGTTTCAAAAGTTGCTAGGTCATTTACAGAAGCTGCAGCTACAGCGAGGGGCTGAGCACTGAGGACAGATCTGGCAACTTGACACGATGCAGCTCAGTATCTGCTTACCAAGCACCTGTGAAGAGCCGCGCTTATCAGGGCTGCTCCTGTGCCCTTATCACTCTCCTGTATGGCTTCTGTTTGTGTGGAGCAGCTCCGATCCTTGGGAAATGCTGGGAAGCGTGACTCTTGCTGCCCTCAAGCAGCTCAGAGAAGAGCAGGAAGGTGATGCATGATGCAGGGAAGGTCTGCAGGGCTGGGCAGAGCCCACGGGACAAGGTCGCTCCCCTCCTGGACAATCTAGTTCCCCTACTGCTGGCTCCCACGCCACCAAAGTCATCCCCACCTTGCTGCCCGGGCACTCCCTTAGGGAATTCCCACACTGACTGAGGGTCAGCAGCTTGGAGAGTATTATGGCATGCCAAATATTTTGTTCGATAAAAATATATAATAATATTAAAGGTTATTCAATGACTGGGCAAAAGTTGACTCTACTCTGCTTGAAGAAGTACGCATCTCACCTTATACAGACCCTGTTATCCTGGCATCTCACTGCCAGGTGAGAAATCTCATGTTAAATAATTACACTTAAAATCACATACTTCTGTAAGGCAAGACACCAGCAGCAGACCCTTCATCCTGCTTGCTCAGAGGGCGGAACTGTTTGGTGCTGGGGAAGGAAATGCAGATAAAATAAAGCCGGTTATTCATGTATGCCTTCCGAACCTGAATAAATAAGAAGCAGGAATTATGACCTGTTACCGACTGGAATCAGCTCTCCATAGAAAGCGAGCATGAACTCTGTAAAGATGTGTGGGGTTAATAGGGTAGAGACAAAAATAAAGCAGTAGGTGAAGGGAGTGGGCTGCAGGTAAATAGGCTTATCAGGAGATTAATTATCTACCAAACCACACAGATCCTTGTTTACAGTAAACAGGCACTGCTTAACATTCAAGTCATTCACTCTGCAAGAACACCTCCCCTTTCTGCCTAGCGGTAGCAGGCACTAGAACCTCCCAAGTTGTTGGTTGTTTTTTAAAGTTCTTAATTTTGCTAGCTCTCACTGTAGGCAGAATCTGCCCTCTCCCCAAAACTGCAACACAAGCACCATGGCCACGTGCTCAAGAAATGGCTGCATAGCACAGATATTTTGTCTCTGTTACTAGAAAAATGAAAACAAGAAGTCTAGTGTCCTCCCTACCTTTTTTTTCTTGTTTGTTTTTTTTTGTTTTGGTTTGTTTTTCCTGCAGCAGGCTTCCCAGAAGAAATTTTGGGACCGAAGTAACACAACATTACCTCAGAGATTCTCTAAGGTTCAGAGAAAGTCTCTGTAAGCCTCTGTGGTCCCTTCATTAGCAGCCCTTTAACGGCAGAAGTGAAGAGCCCTATTTGATGCAAGGGTCAAATCTTCATTCTGCTTCCTAAAACACATGACAAAATTTGCTAACAGATTGCCTTTCTGTTTCTGCACCTAAGTGACTATGTGGAAATTGGCATTTGGTATTGACGTTTACTTCTTTGCTCAGGCAAACAGCCATTTTGTGGATGCATTTGCGGCATCTGCACACCAAGCAGAAGTGCTCACCAACTGTACATGTAATGGTTTCCATCTAACATCTTATTTCCAGAGGAGGATGGACACCACTTGAGGAAGCTACCTATAAATGTGGTTCTGCAAACATCACTATCATGGGCTCTACGGAACTTCCTTAGTGTTCATCTTCTTTCTTCTCTTTTTTTCTCCACAATTCTCTCTATTCAAATGCTTGCTGTCAGCTTGACCTTGATTCCATTAAGTGTCTGCACACAGGTGATGTATTCAAAATGCTCAACTAGAGGTAAAACTGTACCAAGTTTGCCAAGTGGCATACTTTCACAAGTCTCAGGAATTCGGAGAAATTTTACTTAGTTGCAGTCTGCAAGAAATTCCTAGAGGCTGGAGATTTCAGAACAAAAATGATGCTTCAGCTGCTAGATGCTGCTTTTGGTCATCCTGAGTTGAGAGTGTTGCTCAGATTACTACCTGCTCTCTTAATATTATACAAGGCTGAAGGTTACTAGATATGGTAACAATAGTGGAAGGTCCTTCCCTGTCAGCTCCCAGCCATAAGCAGTGAAAACGAAAAGGAAAAAAAGGAATATATGCCCAAAGCCTTGTCACAATGTGTGTAGTACACCCTCTCTTGTTGAAGTAAAGGTGGCAGAGATGAAGTTTGGTAAAGGGTGATGAGGTGCGGGGAATATGAAACAGCTTAATGACAGCTGAAGAATATTAAGGGGTAGTCTCCAAACAGGGAACACAAGCCAGCACTTTATCAGGAATCAGAATCTCTTTACTCTTTCTAGTAGCTTCTCCTGAATATTTTTCTCCTGAGAAAGTGTAAGGAATGAATTAAAAATTAATAATAATCCAGATACCTAAAATATAATGACGTCTTAAAAGAAAGTATAACATTCCCACTGGATTTTTTGAGTGCATATCCTGATTTTTCAACCAGAAAGCTTTGCAATATTGATATCCCATTAGCAGATCCCTAAGGTTTCTAACTGTTTACCTCAAACTAATAAATGTCCAAATTCTCTGAAATTTTTCAAAAAGCATAGTTCTTTATTTTGTCATATAAATGATATCTTTATCTCAAGCTCGTTTCTGACTCATGGAGTAATGCAGGAGGACAGAGAGACAGGCAAAAATTTTTATGAATAGAATATCTGAAAGCAAACATTTAAATGTAGGTTGAAGGTGACAGCATTTAGGGGTTTGGTTGTGGTTAATATATAGTGTACACAGACTAATGACTGCTGCTGTATTACATCATGATTCAGTTAGCTCCCCCAGCTGATGCCCTCCTTTACCAAGGCTATTACAAATAAAGCTGGACCTTAGAGCTCTGCGGGTGGGAACTCAGTAGTGGTTTAGGAGGGGTTCACTCAGGAGAGGAAACAGTGGTTGATGGTGGTTGCACATCACCTGCCTTTGCTCCCGAGATGAGATTTTTCAAAATGCAGCAGCAGGGCTTCAGGATGAGGACAACATTTAACACGAAGAGCTGCTTTCTTGTAGCAGCAATCAAAGGACAGCGTGAGACAAAAGAAACGTCACTCTCTCTAAAACAACTTTGTCTGTCTGTGCCTCACTCCAAGTCCTGGTGTGGGTGCTTCCCCGCTCCTTTCAACTTCTTGCTTCCTGAAGTGTTTCTAGGAAACCAAAAGGTTCCATCTGGAATTCAGACACATAGGAAAGATCTAACTTCTCTACTCTGCACATCCCATTTGATATTTCTTATTCAAAACAGGAGAGGCGTTGGGAGTTGTTGGGCAAGAGGCCTAGAAATATCCCAATGCAGAGCCCAGTTGCTGTTTCTGAAGCAGTTGTGTTTCATTATGGGCAGAGCCTTTCCTGGGTTCTGCACACGACCTGACAAACCTCAGCATAGCATGTCTTAAAATAAGACACCATTTCTTAGCGAGCTTTATTTAAAAACAAAATTACCAAGTCTCAACATATGGTCTGCGAGAGCAGGTTGATCAGGATTGTGTCCCGTTGACAGGAGTTGTGCCCAACTTTAGAGACACACAGTCTCTCTGCACAATCTATTCCAGTGTCCAATCACCCTCAGAGCACAAGAGCACTTTCCTGTGTTCGAGTGGAATTTCTTGAGTTTCAGTGTGCGCCCATTGCCTCTTGTCCTGTCAACAGACACCAATAATAGTGTGTACCTGTACACTCTCCCATCAGATATTTATATACATTGATAAGATCACCTGTGAGCCTCCTTTTCTCAATAGCTCTCTCAGCCACTCCTTCTATGGAAGATGTTCCAAGCTGTTATCCCAGTGGCCCTTCCTGGACTTGCTCCTCTTTGTCTATGTCTCTCTCATACTGGGAAGCCTGGTAGTAAAACCAGCACTCCAGATACTGCCTCACAAGTGATGATTAGCAGAGAGGGATCATCTCCTCCCCTTACGGGCAAGGCTCTTCCTAATGCAGCTCTCAGGATGTTGCTGGCCTCCTTGGCTGCAACGGAGCACCTCTGTGCTAATGAACAGCTTTGTACAAATACATATCCTTCCTGGGAGAAAACTCCACCTGCTCATGAGGATTTGGTATGCAGCAGCTCTGGCATTGAGCTTCGTGTTACCCTCCACTTACTTACCCCAAATAAGAACACAGGAAAAAAATAAGTCAAGATACAAGTGTAATACCCGTGCATTAGAAGGCCATGTTCCTAATGTGTTACATATCTGTTTTTTATCTATTCCAGGTGTATCATTCACCAGGGCTGACAATTATACTAAAGTGTTTGTGCTTGTTTTCACCTCTCCACCTCTCAGATACAGAAGCTGTCGTTTCTATATATGTAAAAGAGGAGATATACATAAAAGAAAATTTAATACTTACAGGGAATTAGAAGATGATCTGAGAAGTAGCCCAGAATAAGTGAGTCTCTGTACTAAAATGTGGCATGATTTCTACTTGTGATACTCTGCAACAGACCCATGGAAGTGGAAATGGGACATTGAATCCAGCATGTAATGAAGGACCTAGTAAAAGACTGCACCCAAACTGTTGTATCTGCAGCATTTTCATCTTATGTTCTCAGGTATAGAAGTTTCTTTTTGTGGCATAGTATTAAATTTCTGTTTCAGCAGGCTCCTTAAAGTTACTTCCTGTGAACAAAAAACAAAACAAAAACCAAATGTCTGAGCTGAAGCTGGCAATCCACAAACAATAACGACAGGGTAGGGTTTAGAGTTTGCACTTACCTAATACCTAATTGTGTTATGGAGGGGATCAGGGTAGTATTTGGGTTTCTGCAGATGTTTGTTACACTGTCCTCCTGGTCTGAAAGATGGCCCATTGGAATGGCAGGAGTTAAAGAGAGGTTATTAAAAGCAAAGAAGCCAAACCCACCCAAAGCACATGGAAACACAGTTTCACCTTACTTCAAAAATGAAAACATGACTAATATAATCCATTCCAGTGTACAGTATGGAGTGTTTTACACTAAATATTGCAATTAGTTATAAGGATAGATTAATATGGACATTTTAGTGAGAGAGAAGGAGAAAGAAAATTCAGTGTTCAAATGCTCACAGCAGCTGATGAAGCCTAAGGTAACAATTCCACTGTCAAAACTCCCGAACTGAAAAGATTTCTTTTAAAGGTGGCAAATTTGCAATATTCTAAATCAACATTTACTTTGAAAACTTGCCATTTATAGGAATTCAGGTAACAAAGAGGCTTTTTTCAAGTCTGCTTTATCTATCTCATGCTGCTATACCATTTCTTTAAGACTGTTGTGGAAATGTTGGGTTTTGTTTCCCCTATGACAGAAGAGTTGTGCTCTTTATTGAATTGGAACACCTGAGCAGTTGTGAGAATTTCTAGAATACTTTTGAAATTTCCTCTAAAATAGTAATTCAGAGACAGGAGGGTTTGGGGCAGGGGGGCTGTTTTGCTTTTTTTTTCTTTTTGTCAACAGGAGCAGCTCATGCTTACCCTGCCAAGCAGCCTTTTGTCTCTGCCACTCCACCCAGCCCCAGCACAACTGCAAAATGCGTGTGCCCTTGCACAGTGCTGCAGCACGACATCATCCCCATTTCCTTCTATCTCCGAATTCAGTAACATCCTGTCCTCAAATCTCATCTCTTAAAAAAAAAAAGGCACAAAAAACTTCTGTCCTAACTTTAGAATTACTTTAGAATTTCTCTCTTTCCATGCTCCAGCACTACATTTCTCTTTCTGTGGGCCCAGAGAAAAACTTGTAGATATGCAGAGATTTACTTCTGTATTTCCCCCTCTCTTTTCCTCATGCACTCATCAGCTTGTTATCTATTAAAAAGAAATCTCTTTCCAGTCAAAATAAAAGAACGCCAGGCCCGCCTGACTTCTGCTTGACATCAAATTACCATGACACCAGATGTCTGTTAGAAAATTGTCATATCAAGATAGTCATATACTCAGTGCCTGTCTATACTCAAGTGTTTTAAAGGAAGACATGATAAGCCAGTGACATAGTAATGTGAGTCTCAACAATTATCAGGTCTCCAAATGATCCCCAGAGCTATAGGTGAAAAGATCTTTCTCACAGGGTCATATAGACATGCTGTCGCCTAAAGTCAGTGCTAGAGAGGGAAAAGAAAGGTTATTGTGAGATGCATGCATTTTACAAAAGTTCTTTTATATTTCTAAGGAGACGAGTCCTGCTAGCTAGACATCCTTTCATTATGGTGGTCAAACTTATAAATTTACTGTAGGCAAATGGGATTTCACTCTGACTCTCTCAAAATTCCTTTCTCATAGAAGTAATTTCAATAGAATCTGGATTTTAGCCAGACTACTACTTATTTATGCCACTTTTAATAAAAAATAATACACTATAAAGGTGTGCTGATTTCATTCTAGAGCACAGTTCTGTATAAGTAAATATGCTTTCTTCTGTGTTCAAAGATAAAAATCAAGAGTTGTTTTGGCTTACAAATATGCATCCTACTTCAATAGCCAAATCAATTAAATGACACAACTTGACCATAAAAGAGAAGAACTACATAAGAAGCACTAACCAGCTTTCTTGAGCTCCTAACAACCACAGCTGAAGATGCAGCAGACAGAATTAATCTAATTAAACTGTGCTAGCTGCACTTTTGCTTACATTAAGCCAACCAACACTTTGGAGATATTAGCATACTTCTATTAATCATTCATGGCATCATAATAGCAGTAATTTAACTCCTTTAGGGTTAAGACCTCTGCAAAAGACAAGTGGACGAAAGTCTATAGCTGCTGCCTTAGGCCTACTGTGGATGTTAAATACATGTAGGTAAATAGCTGATAAACCACATGTTCAAAGAGTAAATGCGTATTCATCCATTCTACTCATATTTGCATAGGACTGTTTTTAACTCGGTCAAGAAAAAGTGTTTTTCCTTTTCCCCTTTTTAAGTCTTGCTATTGTGTATGAGTATACTAAACTCGGCTTAGTGGACATAGTCTTAAGAAGAATAAGAAACGGTAGGGAGGATGTGCATAGCCAGATTACCTACAGTGTATAGGTGCATCTTGTGGGACGAGTTCACCAAGAGACTTCCTAGGCATCTAGAGGTTTTCTTTTGGCCCTGAGGACAACTGTTTTCAGCAGCTCTATTAGGGTATCTCTTTATTCCACATTAATTCATTTAGCTTGGCATAAGTACTCTTGGAAACAATGGAGAAGGGTGGACATTTTTACTGGAGAAACTGGAATATAAGATAATTAGCAAGGGAACTAAAGCTTCAGCACTAGGAAATCTCTAGGAGCAGGGTAGAAAGTCAATTTCCTCTGTGTTCTGCTCCCTGCAGAGGAGGATGGTTGCGACTGGTACCTCTGAGGTAGGAGATGGAGTTGCAGCATTCGGAGTAAGTGAGAAGACAAACAGCATGGAAATATCCCAGACTCATGATCATATGGTAGACAAGGGTTTGTTTTAGTCATCTCTTTGCAGCTGTCTCGTGCTCAGATAGCATCATGCTGATTAAACATCAGAAGAGTACGTGGCTAGAAAGATAAAGGACTTTCCCTCCAATCCCCATGTAGTCTAAAACATGTCTAAAACCCCGTGTAGTCTAAAACATGTCTAACTCATGTATTCCAGCTGGGACTGCAACAGACAGAACATAAAATAGAGAGAGTCAATTATTCTGCTGCCATTAAGTATATTGCAGCTGCCTCCTCAAACTCTGGTGGGGTTTAGAACCTCCTGTGACATCCTTTTCATGAGGTTTGCCCTGCTTTGGTTTTACAAAAGAAAAATTAAAAAAAAAAAAAAAAGAAAAGAAAAAGAACGACGACAACAACAAAAGGAAATCTGCCCATGTGTTTGTGGAAGAGCGGAATCCTGCCGTAGTTCTAGAGCAACATCTGTTGAGCCTGTGCTTCTTTATGGCAGCTGGGCCTCCAGAGCTGTTTCTAGTGAGAGCTCCCAAAGTGCAGCTCGTCCACTTATAGTCTGGAAGAACTTTTGTGAAGACTCTGATGATGAAGTTCTTCTGTGACTTTAACCAGCTGTCTTGCTGAGAGATTAGTATTTATGCAAACAAAGAATCAAGATAACAATTTTCTATCTGGATTGGCTATGGCAAGACAGCTTTTTGTGTCAGAATTCAAGACTTCTCTGGGGTACATGGTTGCCTATACTAATACCTACTGCAGTTCCTTCTAATCCCTGCTGGGATTTACCACAGCTCCCTCTAATCACTCCCTCTAATCCTTACCTCTAATCCCCAATCCTAATCTCTCTTGCTCTAATCCTAATCCCAATCCCTCCATCTAATCTCCTAATCTTAATCCATCACTCAAAACCCCCTAGTCTCAACCCCTCACTCTAATACCTTTAATACTTCACTCTAATCCATTAAACCAAATCCCTCACTCTAATCTCCTAATCCCTTGCTCACCCTCTCAATCCCAATCCCTCACTCTATTCCCTCACTTGAACTCCAAACCCTATTCCTTGCTATAATTCCCTAGGCATAATCCCTTGCTCAAATCTCCTAACCCTAACCCTTCACTCTAAAGCCTCACTCTCTAATCTCTTGCTCTAATCCTTCACTTTATAATTTGGAGTCACTGGAGCATGTCCAAAGAAAGAGAACGAAGCTGATGTGGGGGCCAGAGCACAGAATTTATGAGGAGCAGCTGAGGGAGCTGGGGTTATTTAGTCTGGAGAAGAGGAGGCTCAGGAGGAGATCTTATTGCTCTCTACAGCTACATGAAAGAAGATTGTAGTGAGGCGGGGGTCGACCTCTTCTCCAGAGTAACTACTGACAGGACAAGAGGAGATGACCTCAAATTGCACCAGGAGAGGTTCATGTTAGATATTAGGAAAAATTTTTTCGTAGAAAGAGTGGTGAAGCATTGGAACAGGCTGCCCAGGGAAAACTTTTTTTTCCTGGAAATAGCCTCTCTACTGAGTAGAAAATAGATCATGCTAGTGGCCCAAATTTATTCTTGGTTTCTATGGACATTTCTTAAGTTTATCCTTTTATAGCATCTCTTTTGGGGAATTGCTGGATTGATCGTTATGGGCTTTCTCAGACTTCCTGGTTCTGTTTCTTTAATTGTGCATCTTCCCTGATAGTACACTCTGGGAACTTCACGGCCATTTTTATTCTGAGTGGCCTTCCTGCTATTTCCCTGCATATCCCTCTCAGGAGGGCTGCTAAGCAGAGGTCTTCTTGGATCTGGAGAGGATACACAGCGGTCAAGGTCTGCTGCATACTTACTGCCTTGTCCTGGCACCCAACCAGAACCTGTGGTGCTCACAGCTGCTGCAGCTTTTTTTGCCTGAAGCATGTTCTGAATTAGCATGTACGGAGAATATTCGTTTCACAGATGTTCAGCTTCAAATTCTAGTGTTTTGAAAGCAAATTCTATTAGAAAAAGAGCAGATTTTAAGAAACGAATCTTCCCGTGGACAAAGCGGAATTTCTTGCCGGAGCTCTTCCTTTGCTTTCTTTTTGGAGTGGAATCTTCCACGAGCAATGCCGTCTGCCAGACATGTTTGCTTCATTCAGATTCATTGTTGCTTGGTCTGTCTCATGTTATGCCTACACTTAGAGTTGGTGTACCAGACCTGAACTAGTTAGATCAGCCCCAGAAGGATCTCAGCAGGGTGACTCATCTGTATTACAGTCTATACATTAAGCTCAGGATTCCTATCATGGTTTGGTTACCAATACCCAGTTTCTGTATCTCAGTCTTTTGATGATCTTCTGATATAAAATCAAAAATCCTAAACTGTTTGAATTTAATGGATATTTGACATTGATGTCATGGAATCAGGATTTCACTTCTAGCCTTTGTCTTTGCACAAGACATTTTGTGCAAGGCAAGAAAATCTCGGAGAAGTCTGAAGTTGTCTTTTTCCTTTCTGCTGCACAGCATAAATTTTACTCTTACCTTCATCACCAGGAGCTATCCTTTGGACAGAAGGAACATGAAAAGAACAGCAAAAATCTGGCTTGATAAATGTTTGCAAGGAATATTTTTAAATGTATTTTTCCCCAAGGTTCCTGCTTCTGTGTGCAATGGTTGTTCATTTAATTCAGACAGCACCTGTCTCTGATTATCACTTTTAAAAGAGTTCTAGTAATCTACAAACTTAGCCCAAAAAAGAAAACTTACTATTGATAAAATCCTCTGGTAGAATCACATTCTTACTTTGATTGACTTGCATAGTCTCTTCCCTGTCTTGCAGTGCTCTCCTTAGTCCCATTTCCCAATCTTCTTTCACTTCCTCAGAATTTTCATCCTGTTCTCAAAGTAGTAATTTCCCTGAGTAGTGCTTATTAATACCCAGAGCTTAAGATCACTCCAGGGAAGAAATCCCAGAACGTTGTAGACTGTAGAAGTATCATGCTAAAAACCTTTACTACCACAGTAGCCTTTCCAAGTCCCTTTCCCAACCTGGAATATCGCCCTTAATTCTGTGATGTACCCTTGGTTACATATCCACATAACGTTGAAATCCTTTACATCTGATGTTAAAACCATGAAAGTATCTATTTAAGGAGGGCTACTTATGTTTGTCTTCTGCTTTCCAAGCTGCTAACATTAACACTGCCATAAAGACAGTGGCTGACGACTACAAAGATGAAAAAGGCACTCATAAATTTCCCCTTTCTCTGCTAATTAGAAATGTCTAGTATTTTATGATGCTCGGGTAATTATACCAGCTTTATCTTTTTACTCATGTTTGGGTTAAAGAAAAGATGTTATGCCTTGGAATGTCTTCTGAACTGAAGTCATAATTAACTGCAAAACTCAAGGGGGGAAAGAACAAAGGAAAACCTTTTCTTGTATCTGGAAGAGCATCCCTTCAGCTGTGTTTCCATACATAATAAGATACATGTATTTTGTTACCGCTGAAGCTTTGATTCTTAGGACAAAAATCGGCTTTACAGCTATGAGTAGCACATACTGTAAAATATTACAAAACAGAATGCTTTGGTTCCTTAGCTTTTAAAAATAATTACTCTAGTGTCTTACAAAGCACCTAAGTTTGAGCTATTGAACTTTTATGGACAGTTAAAATCTCTATTGGAGAGTGAAATTATTTTATATTTATATATGTATATGTATATATATATACACACACAATTTTCCAATGGAAAGTCTCTTCTCTGTAGCTAATGGCATAAACCAGATCTAACGTTGTGAAAAGACAATTTTCATGAAAGAAGCAGTGTGGTAAGACAAAAGAAGAAGTGATCTCATTGCATTTAGCAATTAGGTGATATTTTGCTTAGAAATATTAAGATCTGAAATGAATTTTCTACCTCAGCAAGAAGCTGAATATTTATATTCTCCCTTCAGAAAGGTGGGTCTTCCAAAACTGAAAAGGAGGTATTGAACTATACCATTTACTGGGGCACTACTGGAGAATTTCAGTGCCAGGACTCATTTAGCTCTGCTGGCTAAGGAATGGGCACACACTTTTTTTTTTCCACCATACCGGTTACAACGTGGTGTAAACTGCTAAATAAATATGTGGTGGGTTGCTGGATTCAGTAGTTGCTGAACTCATTGCAGCTAAACCCACCTGTGATCAATGATTAACAGCCTTTAAAATTCAGTGGTAAAGTTTTAAACCTCTAAAAAATGTAGAACCCCATAAAGCTCTGTAAGAATATAGACAAGCAGTATTTTCTGAGCTCTGAATATAATTTTCTTTTCAACAGTCCTACAGTCCTGGCATTTGCAATGTTTCTTTTGGTACTGAAGTTATGGATAAAAGGATATAAGAAGAGGATAAGAACATGTGCATACTTGAGATATTAGTACCAGATAAGAAGTGGTTTACTTTTGGTAAAGAAGCTGTTTACTTTTGGTCCTTCTGGTCATGAACTGAACATAAAACATTGGACATAAAACACCTTCTTAAGGATCCTTATTTTTTTTTTCCAAAGGTCAGATAGAAAGTAATTCCATATTTTAAGTATGACACAAATGTATACTTTTACACTCTGATTTACATGTAGTTCAAGTTCAGTATTTGCTTGGACTCAAAAGATGGCTAATGAACTATATTAGTAAAATCTTTGAAAAACAGAATGGCCCACCACCATCCTCATCTGACACGGCAGCTTTCCTACAGCCTTACAAAGATACAACACATTTTAAAACCCCATACATTTAATAGAGTTGAAACACACTTTAAGTACAGACACAACAGCATCTATTTCATTGAATCCACCCAAGAAATACTGATTATGGTTAATTCAGTTATGTTTTCAAACTGACCTCTGACAACTTTCAAACTCTACAGATAAACACTATTAACTTACATCAATCCTCTGGAGTTGTTTGAAACCAATTTTCTTGCCTTTACCCAAATGAAGCCACTCTTTCAAGTCTTGCAGAATCAGGAACATTGTGCTGTACTACTGTTAGCCTCTAAGTGAAACCGCAGGCTCTGAGATCTTCAGAAGGGTTCCCCAATATGGGGGATAGTGAGAGAATTTATTTTGGCCCTCTGAAACTGTCAAGGATTCTGTTCCTCAGTAAAAACAGTGTAATAAATCACTCCCTTTTGTGGAAGCTTCTTTTCTGCTTTACTTTCTTTACTTTCTGCATAAACACCTGTGTTTTCTCTCTGGAGATCCAGGCGAACATATGAGAATTTATTTTCATTTTATTTCCTTCATCTTCCCACCACCCATTTTTCCCTTTTCCCCATCTAAATACAATGGCAGTGTGCTTATGCGATGCAGTTGCACAGTCCCAGCTACCTATCACTGCAAGCAGGTGTCCGGGTGAGCCACCCTCCGAAAGGGCCGTTGGGTCAAGCAGGAGGCCGCGGTGGCATCCTCTGTCCCCAGCCTGGCAGCTCTGCTGAACACACTCCTGCTGGCAAAGGTTCAGCTGGGTTACAGCATTTCTTGCCCTAATCAGGATGCTAACTCTGAGGTTTCCCTGGCAACAGGAGCCTGAAGTCCGGAGTGACATCTCATTTCTACTAATCTTTCCTTTTATTTTCAGAAGGTAATTGCAGGTAAATCCTCCTACAGCTATTCTGAGGCAGGATGAAATGGTCAATACTTTTCATTCTGCTGTCTACAATCTGGGGCATATTAGGGAACAATGTCAACAGATTAAGGCCTTTAGCTGAGCCGCTTAATCTGTATATTAATTAATATTATCTGAACAGAGAGGAGCTCTTTCCTTGTAAAATTCTGTGTGCACCAGCAATGAGATAATACTGTTGTCATTTTACCTAAGTAGAAGTGCAGATCCTGTTATTGAGGCCGATAGCTGTGTATCATTAGATAAGAGAAATGAAGACTAAATTCTTGTCCTGTGTCCCTGTCAATAGCTTTGTGAACTTCCATATCATTCAGGGAGTGACAATCCCTGCTGCTATTAGCAGAGAGAACAAAAGAAAGTGGCCTGTCTAATTCCCTTTCTTCTTTTTTTTTTATTTCTTGGTGGCACTAGCCGAACAGCAGCAGCAGTTTCTGAATGACAACTTTAAGTTCAACCAAATTTGAAAGAGCAGTTAATGTTAGATGGAAGACTTTCACACTGTCTGCAAACATCTGTCAATAACTGGAGGAGTGGGTTGTTGTAAAGCAAAGCGTAGTGCTCCTTGTTCCACGTTAGATCAACTTGCTGCCATGCAGCTGCTTGGCAAAGCGGGAGCTTTCCGTGTGGCTCTATCGTCTGCGCTGCCTCCAGTTGGTTTCTCCAGAAGTGTAAGGTACAGATTGAAAGGCTGCTTCTTGCGCCCTGGGTGAGAGCAAGCGGTTGTGACGAGCAGCTGTGCTAGGGCTAAAAATCTTAGTGGACGTGTAAAAAGGGATTAGGGGATTTTTCAGGAGGCATCCTTTGCATTAGAACTCATGTCTCTTGCTAGGTCTAACGAAATCCTGCTTGGTCTGTGAGATTTGACTTTGTTAAGGCAGAAGAAGCTTTCCTGAGGAACTGAATTAAAATGCACAGGATGATCTAATGTAAGCATTTTTTTTTTTTTTAAATACTGAAAAAGTGTACCCTATGCTTTTAATGAGAGATAAGTTTGGGTTTGAAACAGAAAATGAATCTGAGTAGAACTAAAAAATATCTACTTTCTTATATTTTTGTTTTGTACAAAGTAGAAACCTTGGTGATGTGATTTTAAGTCTATATATGAAGGCAAAAAGAGACAGACATAGGGGAAGAAATGTTTACCATATCTCTAGGTAAAATGAGGAATTTGTCCAAAAAACTGATCTCTCCTAATTTATTTTCATTTTATTTCCTTCATCTTCCCACCATCCATTTTTCCCTCTTCCCTGTCTAAATACAATGGCAGTGTGCTTATGCGATGCAGTTGCGCAGTCCCAGCTACGCATCACTGCAAGCAGGTGTCCGGGTGAGGCACCCTCCGAAAGGGCTGTTGGGTCAAGCAGGAGTCATCCTACTTGAGGAATTTGGAGGAATTCCTCAAGCAGGATGAGGAATTTGTCCAAAAACAGAGCTCTGCTAATTTAGTCAGCAAAAGACAAACGAGCAATTTCACTTTTTTGGTCAACAGTTTGCAATTAGTGATGAGTTTTGAGCTTCCTGAATGCTGTTTGAGGGGATGGAAGGAGAAGCAGCTAGGGGAGACAAAAAGAGGACAGGGCGTAAAGGGCACAGAACTTGTGTTTCTGATCAGCACTGTCTTCCAGAACAGAAGCAGCACATTTCAAGCTGCCTGCTGGGTGCTTTCAGCAATGGGAGTCCCCTCTGGCGTTTATGTCTCAAACATTCCCTTTGGCTGCTCAGTCTGAGACTTAATAAGCAAGGACACCAGCTACTAACAAAAGAAGAAATGTTTTACTTATTATTCAATCTCGAAGCAATACTTAGAGCACTTTCTTTGTTTATTCAACACAGGTAAAGCTAGTGCAGGCAAAGCCAGCATAGCAGATATATCAAGTCCCCCATATAATCTTTTTAATACAACTCCCTGGCACACGTACAGATCCTTAACTTAATCAGAGAGTAGCTCCCTGGAGTCTCCCCCATTAAGAATTCAGACAATCCATTTAGTCTGTCTGGAGGCACCCAGATTTCCTCTACCTGTCTCTTTTTTTTTTCTTCCTTTTTTTTCTTTTTTTTTTCCCCTACACGTTTGGATTCCCTCTACAGATCAGCTTACTGGCCAGGCTCACTATCTAGAAAAAGGCTGAAAATATGACAGGAGGTTTTCAATGAAGTCCATGAAACAGCCAGAAAGTTGCTCAAAAGGTCATCTGGTCCAAGGACAGTATCAGCTGTCATTTCTGGCCAATCTTCCTCTAAGTTGTTCACAAATGTCTAACTGGAGAACTCTCCAGACAATGCAGTCCTTATCTTCTATTTTTTTTCCAATATATATATATATTTTATATGAATTTTCATATTGCAATTCTTATCCTGTCCACTAGACGGAGTCAAGTTGAAAACAGTCTGCAGGGTCAACATGCTCACAAAGCTTTGTCTGTGAATTCCTCCTTAGAAACTAAAAGACCTGTAAGAGTCAAGTAATGGTTGACCGGTTTCTATTGTAGCCTGTAAAATTTGCAGTCTGATACCAATACCTGTGCTGATGTCAGTCTGTACCATCACCCCATCATGAGGTTTTCCAAGGCTTCGTGCAGTTGCTAGCAGAGCTAGCTGGACAGCCATCCTTGTCACAGCAGAGCAAAGTCCTGCACTGGGTGCAGTGTGGAGGAAAAGGAGAGCAGGAAGAGAGCCCTGTTCCTCGCTCATGAGTGCTCAGAGAGGCAGAGCTGTGTGTAGGAGAGGCTTCTCCTGAGGGCAGCTGGTCCTGCCTGCAACATGTGAAATCCAGGGACAAACTAACTGGTCTGTCAAGAAATGTAGCTGGAGAAAGGGCAGGCAAGCTGCTCCCAAAGGGCCTTTGTCCTCTCTAAGGTCATCGGTAGAGTCAGACTTTTCTCACAAAAATTGTTTATACATACGTGTCTCATTTAGGAAGAAAAGGGAAACATTCCAATCTGAAGGAACAAAGACTTCATTTGATTTGCTGGTTGCTGTCTTGAAAGGCTCTTGTCAGTCTGATTTTGCCTACGGGGAGAGAATTGCCATGGAGTGAGGCTTCCAGGCAGATGGCTGGAAGGAAGCACCCGGCTCAGCGCCTCCCCAGCAGCCCAGCTGTAACTCCCAGATTGGAGGGATCTCACACTCTTTGCCCCTAGGTAGAAAATGCGAATGATAAGAGCCTGCCAGAAATGTCAACCCCTAGCTGCGTGACAACTCCTCCCCAGGACAAGTTTGAAATAAGAGTCAGGTAAAATTGAAAGATTTCCAAAAAATATTATCTGGTGGATAGTTATTAAAAGGGCATTTTTTACTGGAAAGAATGACATTCCTTTCATTCTGACAAGAAATTGCCAACCATTTCTACTCATTTTTGTCTTAAATTTTTTTACTGTTCTTTTCCAGATACCCCTCTCTTGTCAGGGAGCTGTTGACCCTTTCTCACTCTTGTGACCCCTCCTCTCATAGTCTATCCTGTGAGCCAGATCCTCCTTATTTTACCTGACCATTTTCCCTGCTACCTTTTTCCCTTCTCTTCAGTGCCCCTCTATTTTTCTAGTAAGAGGAAAGAAAAAAAAGACAGAATTTACCAATCAGAAATATCTTGATACGAGTGCTTGGAAATCATAGTATTGCTCAGCTAAATGATGACAGCTTTCTTATTCTTTCTTATTTCACTCTAATCCAGTTTTAAAATTTTTGAATCTCCTATGCTCCGATAGTTATACAATGCCTTCCATTTTGAGATTTCATCTTCAGCAGGGGTCTCTAAATACAGATACAGACTTACGTGAACAAAGAAAAACTGGGGAATGAAGGCAAGGAGGAGAAGGAACCTTAAAGAAGCCATTAAAGAAGATCTCCATTACTTCAGGTCCAGCAATATGTATGATTACATGGCTGATACTATCACAACTGCACAGATCCTCCATCAGCATGTTACTGGATTTTGCTCCTCTTTAATGACCTATATAATTCTCATAAGTATATCCTTGTAACCACTGGTCTAGAATGGCCTGTCCTTTATCTCTGTCGCATTATCTGCAAAGTTTGCTGGAGCTGGGAGCTGGAGGTTGCCAGCACACCTCTTGCAGGTCTCTTCCTTGGATAACCTCCCTGCTGACAGCACATGCTCCCTGCTGGGACGAACAACATCTTTGATTACAGCTATAACTCTATTCTCTGTTTTGCTCAGCTACAGTTTGTTGCCAAAATCATGAGCAACCTGTTGCCTGCTGACTGCTTGCCACTCTTCATATCTGTTGACAATCATTGATTAGTACTTAGGGAAATATTGTTTTCCAATTCTATTTTTTAAAGGATGATAACTTCCTAGGAACTCAACTAACTTCTTGAGATATGTCAGTCTTCACGACTCACTTTGGTGCCCCCATTGGCTTTGTAGAGCTTTCCAGTGCTAATACTCCTGGGCTGGAGCATTACCCCTGTTTAGTAAGGTGAGAACTCCTATAGGCAGCTTGCACGATTAGAGGCAGAGCAGGGCAATGCTTTTTCTTCAGGTTCCCTCTGTATCAAATCAGCTTCTCTGGATCCCCTGCTGGTATCTTCAGTAGGAATTTTTAATGTGTGCACTGCAGGCCTCACCCTTATGCATTTCTAAATATGTATGTGTGTTTATGTGTGCTCAAGTAATGTGACACTCAGCTTCGGGGGCACGTTGCAAGCACAATTAATATGTTGGCTGACGCTCACTTAGGGGTCAGAGAGCTAAGCAAAGCTAGTGCATAAGCAGTGTCTCATCTCCCCATACATCCAGCTTCGCTTAAAAAATCAGCTGCAGACTTCACCACTTTCTGCTAGCTAGCACTGTTCCCAGTAATTGCAAAAGCCATTAATAAAAGGGAGGAGGGAGAGAAGCAAGCCACAAAAGGGAATAAATACTGTACATAGCCAGAAGGCTTTTCCCTCCTACACATATGATTCACTGTTGTTCCTTGCCTCACATGGGAAAATGTTGTCCTGCTGAATATGTACCTTAAAGGCAACTCTGCCTCAGAGACATCGCATATGCATATTGATAACATGCACTTTGTAGTGCCTAGAGATGTTTTTAACGAGGCTTGCTGAAATGTACCAACAACCTTCTCTCTTCTCCTTCTGTGTGCTGCGGATGATTTTTAAATGTGTTTCCTGGTGGTCCCTATCCCCTGTGAGAGAGTAAAAGAATGGCACAGACAGGGATGGCAGGAGAGGAGGAGAGGAGAGGAATGGCTTTCCACCTTCCTCACCAGGGCAGGCTGACCTGGGCTCAGGGAGCGCAGTTCCTTTGAAGCCCTCAGATAAGTTGCTGAGGTTTTCCTCACAGTGACTGGCAATACTCAGTGACACTGGTTAGCAGGATTCTAAGCAGAGGGCCACAAGACAAGGTCACTCTCCCAGTGTAGAAGCACTCTGCGCCGGTGACATGGGATGCCTGTGTATTCTGGGTCCATTAAGTTCCACTTCCCTAAAATAATCTGGTCTAGCTCTAAGGCAGGGGCTAACTTTACTAACCGACTGGCATGAACCTTGTACAGATTTCTTATTTTTTGAAGAATTGTTGAGCAGAGCAGTGGACAGTACACTGAATCTTTCCAAGGCTAAATTTACAGTTTCTGTAGGCCTTTTCCACTAAGAAACTATTAAATAAATAGAATTTTTTTCAACATCTCTATCATGGCGACATGATTAATTAAAATGGAAATTCATTAGACACACTATAGAAATCCTGAAATTCTAGTACAATCTATTCTGTTCTCTGTGGAATATCTGTACCCATAAGATACATTTATGGTCCCTTTCCACTACTGGGCAGTACTTGCTGTAGTAAATCCGTTGCATTGGTGCTCTGTAGAAGGTTGAAGACATGCAGTGCTTGCTCCAAAGACTGTGCATCCAGAGGGTAAACCTGGAGCATCCACCATCAGTTTTGGGGACATTGCTTTCACTGCTGCCACGAAATGTGCACTCAGTGGCAAGCAGACAGGAGATGATGTATCTGAGGAAAGACAAGGCAGGATGACTTTCCTTGCCCAGGACTGCAGTCGTAGGCAGACACTAATCCCCATTAACTAATGACTAGCTAGTCTAGGGGTATGTTGTCAGGCCTCATCTATAGGGCACTACATCACCAACCCCTTCAAACAGATGAAACAAAGTGTGTCCCTACTGCACCATATAGCCCTATTTAAAGATGTGTGAATTAGCTTTAAATGACTTTGTTGAGGTGTCAGGATCAGCCCAGCTGCAGCCACGTCGGCTCTACAAGATCTGCTCTTGTCTTTCATGGTGGGTTAAATTAGCCTGACACGAGCCTGCCAGTTGCTATTTGGTGGCTCCTGGTACCTGAGTGAGTGTTTTTAACTGGTTACGTCCTGACAGACAGGTCTGTGATGGAAGAGAGGTGGAGGGACTGGGCTTGGCTTCATCCGCCCCTCAGCCGTAGAGACAGTTACAGTGAGTGACGCTAATGGGGTGTTACGTGGGTTCCTCGTTCCCCTCTTTCTCCACAGAAAATTCCTCACTTCCTGAGAGTCTTGGTCTATTCTGACTTTTAACTACTGAAGCAATGCAGGCAGGCTGCTTTAGATGTCCTAGAAATAGGAGTTACGAAGGCTGCTAGATCATTATTTTTGTTTCTGATTTGGGTTAATTCTGGTTTGTGTCAGAAATTAGATGACCTGCTTAAAGTGATCTTTGCAAAACTTAGAGATCCACACTTTCATGAAAGCTCCCTTCTTTGATAAACATAATTTGTTGCTCTCAGTTTGTTCCTGAGCTTTGTATTGGGGATCATGGTCACACCATTGGGAAACCCCTCACACCATTATAGCAGGGCTTTTCATCTCATCTGAGAAAGCTTCTTTAGTATTGAGCCAACTTAGACATCCAAATTTTTATCTCAGTAAAACATTTCTTAGTTCTGTAGGAAATAAAAAAAGGAATAAGGTATTGTCTTTTATAAATATTTTAAAGTATATTAGAATTTCTATGATTTCTATTTCCATTAACATGCTACTTCAAATGATATTTTGGTTTCTAGGCGTAGTCAGATCTTTGGACTTCATCCATAAAATAAAGGAATTTTTTTGGTACCCTCAGATAAATTATTCTGTTCAGCACCATGAATGTGGACAGATCTACTACTATAGGATTTTTACAGCAAAATATCTTTGAGGGAAAGAAGATCTTGAAACAGCCACACAAAAGTAAAATACAGAGAGAGTCATGCTCCATCCTTCACTGGTTAAAGACACATGAAGAGACCATTTCTAAAAAAATAAAATTAAAATATTAGATGATTAATCTGTAGAATTTGGTGAAGTTTGTGAATCACAATACACATTTGATTGGAGGAAATATCATGTGTCTGAACCAGGACTATTAATAACTTGGGTGTTTTGTGAAGAGAAGGCAGCTGTGTGAATATTGAGTCAAACCAGGAGCTCCCTGGGAACTCCTCAGCACTGGGGAGGTTGGGGAGGCAGAATCAAGGCAGTGTTCCAGCACAACAGGAATGTCTAAATGTCTGCACTGTGCATTTGTGCACTGGCATTTTTTCAAGCAAATTTCCTAAATTTCCTGTATTTCTCCTGTTTCTCTGCTATTTCTCACTCTCCTAGGGAGAACTACAGCATAGTGGAAAAAAAGGGCTTTCTCCATGATTTTGTTAAGTAGAGATAAGTGCATCATTTCAGTTTTATATATAGCCTTTTAATAAACTATGCACACATGTTCTGCAAAATACACTTCAGCTTTCATATAGTATATTCTTCTGAGTGTTATCCAGCATCAGCTTATTTATATCCCTGCAGATATATGGAGTGTTTCCCAGCCTTGAAAGTGAAAAACAGAGACCAGAATTGGCAGTTATTGGCACTCATTTAGGTGAGAGTTTTTACTGTTTCTTGCAAAGGTCTATATTATTTTTATCCTTCTAGTACTGAAAGAAGAGCTCACAAATCATTCTTTTATTTTGGAAAAGGCTAGAGGGGAAGCTAAAGAAGAATATCAGAAGCCTCAAGGTAAAGTCTCAGGTAAAAGCATTCACGCTTTGCTACATATCTTAAAACAAAAAGGCAAGAATAAAGAAGACAAATACAGCTCTAATCGGGAAGCTAGAGCACACAGAGCAGAGAGAGATGCTGGGAACCGAGAAGAAAATGGTGCAACCAGATTCCAATTTGTTCAAACCCATTCGTTTCACTACTAGTGACTGGTCCTAGTGCAGAGTAATACAGCTCTGGTCCCAGAAAGTCAAGGAGAGAAAGACTGTACTTGGTGTATGAAGCATTGCACCAATAGTAGCATACAAGTAGCAAAAAGGTTACCGGGAAGGTGAATTGAACAGTGAGTCCGTGTAGCCAAAGGTAAAGAAAGAGCCTCACTTAAGAAAGGAGGGAAAAGATATGACAAATGTCTCTGAATACACCAGAAGAAAATAGAAGGAAGAGGTATTTAAACAATACTGGTAAAAAAGAAATGAATGTAAATTCGCTAGGAATAAATTTAGGCAGGAAATTAAGAGAAGTTCCCAAACTCTCAGATCAGTAAACTCTGGAGCAACCTTCAAATTACAATAGCTAGAGACAAAATACGTAGCATAATTGTAAGAAACCTTAATATGTTAGGTGAAAGGCACTGTGATATACAGCAAGCTAGGATAGTAAGGGACTGTGGCACACAAGAGCCTTTCCCAGTCTGCGTATGAAGTATGTGGATGCCACATACCATGCTGGGGGTGTGTGAATGAATATCCCAGAAGCACGAAGTCCCTTCTGTTCCTCCTAGATCCTCCTCACCAGTGTTCTCTCCTGAACACAGACCTCACCACAAACAACAAAATAAGTGCAAGGCTTGGAAAACAAATAGACATCCTCAGGGGGCAGGAGGATGAGCAATGAAACCCTCAACTCCTTCTGCGCAGACTCATGAGAAGGAGCAAATTCTGTCTGATGGTTCCCATCAGGACAAATCCCGCTCTAGCAGCGGTGTCAGCCACAAAAAGGATTTCTGCTGGTACAGAAAACCAAAACAAATTGACTTAATTACAAAATTATTTTAAAATCATCAAATAGAAAGACCAAAAAGAATATGGAGGGGTCATTTAACTGTCTTCGCAGAAGCTGTGCAGGATTGGTATCTACATAATTACAGACAGCATCATCTTCCACTCTCCATTTCTAAGTCAAGCAGTGCTGAAACAGTTGTGATATTTTAGATACCTTTATCATAGATATTTAGCACCATACCAATGGAATTTGAATTAGGAGAAATCCAAGCTAAGCATGCAGATTTTCTTTTTATTTGGTCAAAAAAACTCCACTTCTCTTTAGTAAATATCATACATCTTAACATCAATAATTGTAGGTATTCGAACTGCCTGATTCATATCATTTAAATGAAGGAGAGACTTCGATAAAATGAAAAAATATTGGATGAGCTGCAGCAGATGTCCTATAGATGGGAGAAAAAAGTCTTCAGACTGTTTTGTTTTTCACACTAAGGTGAGCAGGCATGCTGAAGTAAATATAAAAGGCAATGGGCTAGAGGGAAAATAGAAACACAAATACAATTGCAGTCAGAAATACCAGGATGTGCACGCATGGCTTCTGGGCACCATTACAAACCTGCCCCCAGAATGGCAGGTCATCCCGGGAATAGCTTGTGCTCGGAGCATGCAGAGCGACGGGTGAGGACTAACACATGCCATTATTTGGCATTATCAAGTTCTGTTCTAATGGAGAAACCAAGAGCTGACCCGTGGAAAGCCTTTATGTTCCTCATATTAATGGGGCTATGGCAGCTTCCGAACCAGAAGTTTGAAGTGGTCAACAGAGACTGGATCTCCAAGACTGAGCAGGAAACTGGGAAAGGGCAGTGTGAGTCCCACGACTCTTGTTTTGAAAGAGTGCCATGTCACGGCAGTAAGAGTCATTGATGCCACAGTCACAACTCTGGCCTTTAGTGCTCAGGAATTTCTATCTGCTTTGAAGCATTCAATAGACAAAGGAATAATATCAGATAAGCAAGTCTGATATAAAAGATGTGCAAAAATGACCTTGTTGATCCCCAGATTACTCAAATTAGTGTTCATTGAGGCAGAAAATGCCATGAAAACAAGAATACCCTTAGGGAGAATGGGAGGGCAGGCCTGCAGGGAATGGAAGTGAATGTTGGGAGCATCAGGTTGGAATGGGACCCTCCAAGAAAGGGGACAGGGCACATTGTGGGCAAAACACCAGAGCAAAAGAAGATATTAGATGTGGAAGGAATGGAAGACATGGGAAGACACTCTTTGGAATAGATCTAATGATAGAGCATTGACAAAGCAGTGATGATACTTCAGTCATCCTCTTAATGAAAATGCTGTAGCAATACAAAGGAGTAAGAATCAGGCCAAATTTGTGGTGGAGACAGTACAGAAACATTAATTCAACCAACCTGATAATGTCTGTTAAATGCCATGCTTTTAATCAACAATCCTGTTTCTGTTTCCATATGCCTTGGCATGACAGGCATACAGTGAACCTGATGACATACACCCTCTCTTTTTGGCACATAGTGTTTTTCTTGACACTTTTGACATGAAGCTTCAAATCTGTTTTCTAAGAATGCCGCAGCACACAGATTTATGCTTTCTTACCATATCTCTTTCATAGGAGAAAAAAAAAAGAAGAAAATAAAAATGAGGAAAGAAGAAATAAAAACTGAAAAGTAATGAAAAAAGAGGAAAGGAAAAAATGAAAAGGAAAGAGAAGCAAAAAGAAAAAAGAGAAAAAGGATAAAGAAAAAAAGAAAAGGAAAAGGAAAAAGGGAAGTGAAAAAATAAAAGGGAAAAGGGAAAAAGAAAAAAGGAAAAAGCAAACAAGAAAAAAATAAATGTATGTAGAAAAAAACCACAGCCCCCCGCTGCATGAACACCCCTGCGCGGTGCCGAGAGGGAAAGCAGGCGGCGTGGCCGTGAGAGGGCACACGGCAGCTGCGGCTGCAGCGCAGCCCCGCGCCTCCCTCCCCGCAGGAAGGCTGCCGGTTGCTCCCCCTCTGCCACCGCGCTGTGTTTGTGTCCCGCAGAACGCGCAGAGGGCTCCCAGCAGGTTTCCCAAGCGGCGGTTTGTTGCTTTTCCCTTATGGCTGCATTCATCCTTCTTATTTCTTGACCTTTGTGTTGGGTCTGCTTGTTATTATCTCTTGCTTCTTCTCCCTCCTGACCCACCTTCTCACCCTTGCAGACTTTTTGGGATTGTTTTTGAGTGAAATTTCAAAGCTTGTAGTACTGTTGAGCTTAAAGTTAATATTTCTGTCTACAGTTTCAGTGGCTCTGTGACTCCGTGTGCTCAATGCATTACAGCCAGGAAACGCACACAATGACTTTGGAGAGTTTGTAGCTGTAGTAAGAGGGCAGAGAATGCTGGGTGCGTGGAAAGACATCCTGAGTTTGGGAGCAGAGACCTAAATGGCTCACTGCTATCACACGAGTCATACCTGTAGCATTTTTACAATGAGTTTCAGGCCTCACAATGCTAAAAAGGAAGTGCAGACAAAAATAAGAGTAATGATTAATGAAGTTGAAGGGATCAACTTGTATAGTTTGTATAAAGAAGCATGTGTTCTTTGATTAAAATAATATTAGCCTACAACATGCTACTTGAAGGCTGCAAGTTTTTTAGATAGAGAAGAAATATATAGTTTTGTAAAAATGATGTAGCAAAACAGAAATAAGAGAAGACTATTGTTACTCCTGATTTTCCAAGTAAAGTATTTTTCCAGGTCATGTGGAAAATTATTAATACATAGCAGGTGGCAAAGGATATGTCACTGTCAAAGGTACACTGGATGAATCTAACTTTTTTTCCTATAGCTAGTGACTGTGATTTATATCCAGGGAAGACATTAGTGAAGAATTACCTTTACATTCAAGTGGTACTACATTCAAGTGATAGCGGCTAACCTTTTGCAACTGAAGGACCAAGCATGTCCTGGGACATTCTATTTCCTCTTTGCAAAACTCTAGTAAAAATTCCAATCTTTCTGTAGGTCTATAATATACACATTGACTTACTGTCATTGACTTACAGTCTCGGCAAAATCTATTGGAAGATTTCTTTTGTCAGTGGGATATTTCAGAACTTTAAATAGCATCATGCGCAGCTCACCCTTGTTTAGATTTGATCCTCATTTTCCTGGCTGACTCCTTACAGGTCTTATGCTCCCTCTTCTCCCCAGGGCCATTTCTTTTATCTTCTCTCCAGCCAATACCCCTATAGTTTGAGTGACAGGCTCCTGGGAGAGAGACCTTTTCTTGGTTATACTTTACAGTTTCTAGCACAGTGAAGACTTGATCTTTAGGTTATCATATAAGAGTTAATTCTGAATTATTATAATCCAACCTGCTGGTACAGAATGCCATGTAGTGATAAAGATTTCTTTCGAGGAGGAAGACTCAGTCTAGCTACAGAAGCTAACAAGGCTATTATCACATTTCTGACTGCTAGACATACCATTCTGTGTACCATACATTAGTGTCTGATACCAGGAGTTGCCAAAGAAACATTGAGATAAAATTAGCGGTTTACAAGACATTACACATTCTGAACACACTACATGTTGATTTTCAATCCAGCTGACACTGTGAGTCATCATATATCTTCCTGTAGAAGAGTTTAAGATGCTGTGGACCTCATTGGTGTATTGCTGTCCTTTTGTTGCCTCCTGAGCAAAACCCTTAGAATAGACTTCAGGTTATTTAAATGTATCAGCGCAAATTCAGTTGCCTCATTTTAGACAATTGTCACAGGGCATTTGGCTGAGATCTCATTCCCAGGATCGACACTCACTTGCTCTATTCCAGGTTCTGTAGAAGTGAATAATCTGGAGTGAAAGAGTAGTGAAACCATTCCAGCCAAGTCTCTGCAAAGGTGTATGAATATATGGTGAAGTCGCTTGGTAGCAGTCACCCCTCAGGAACACTGGGACTATTTTAACATCAGCAGAGCAAATGCTTTCGGTAGCAATCTATCCTAGAAGAAATGGCTAAAAACCAGTAGCTAGGAACCCATGCAGGTGAGCCTGGACTGGATCTATGCTTGTAGGACGATCACTCAGTGAAAACATGCATATTGACAGCTTCTCAGGACCCCAATGTCTTTCCTGCTAGTGATGTGGGAAAGGACCTGCAGGTCCCCAGGACTAGAGCTCTGACGCCAGATTTAGGAAGTTTGCTTCTTCTAAGGAGCTTGACTTCATTGTGGAGCAAACTTCAATTGGCTAAACTCAGCTCTAGTAATTAATTTGGACTCTAGAGCATATCATCTTGTTATCGGAATAATTTATTTTTGCTGCCACTGGACAATACTGTCTTATACTTGCAGTGCAACTTTACAGCTTTTTTCTTTACATTAGTTTTACTGGGTAGTTGACATCCAGTATAAAACAGAAATCTCATTTCTTAAAAAGATTAGAACCACTTATTGTGGCCTCTGGGACTGCAAGCTCATCTTCAAGTTGGCCTTACTAATTAGCAGCATAAACTGATGCTTCCCTTATGAGATTGGTCTGCAACAGGATTTTGACAGAAGTTCTGAGGGTCATATAAAGAATGTTCTGAAGGAAAACTTAGGCAGCTAAATTGAAAAAGTACAAAAATAGAGTGCAATTCCTAATGTGAAACACTTAATGCAAGACATTGCTTGCTGTGAAATGTCTTTTGAAGCATTTACTTTCATGCTTTTTATTTCAGCATCTATTTTTAAAACAAATTTTACTCTCAGCACAAACAATTTTTTCTGACAGTCTCTCTGCATTCGTGTTAGCAGGGTCACATTGCGCAGAGCACTCTACAACCTTTCTCTACGGCATCTCTGGCAAATTATTTTAAACATCATCTGGGATAGTTTACAGGTCATCTGAGGCCTGGCCAAGTAGTCCAAGACTTCTAGTATCAACAGGTAGCTCCCTGTGCAGGAGGTTTTTCCAGCTGCCATACTTTGCTGTGAGAGAAATGACAACCTTAGTGCCTTAATCCCTGACAGCATTCTGTCCCTGAGTCATTCCCAGTAGAGATGCTTATCCCGGCTCATTTATTACAAAACTACGTCCTCATTAAAAATGAAGGACTAGTGCTTGCAGTTATACCTTTTTCTTTTTTTTTTTTCAATGAATTATCATCACCAGAGGAGCTCTGAACAGCTAAAAAGATCTGTGTGTGGTGGGCAAAGATGCAATAATCTAGCTGAATCTTATCAACTTCCTGCTCTGACCTGGAAAGAGGCCAGGTTTGTCTTCAAGAAGGGACGAAGCAGACAAGATAAAACCACTGTGTTTTAGCAGAAGTGACTTGTATTATGTCTACTCAGTGCTGCTGTTCAATTTGATATTTACGCAGAGTAGTTGTACCTTCATGTTAAACCAAACCGTGTGTAAAGGTTGTTCCTTTAGCAATTGTGAAAGCCCCCCCCTTTCTCTGATTCATCTGCAAAATAAACAGTTTATGTTGGCTATAGAAATGTTAACAGTTGCTAGACAGAAAATACCATCATTCAGAAAACAAGAATGTGACTCCTGCTGTCGTATCACCTTCCCTGTTAAAGTTTACTATTATGCTTGTGGAGCACTCAGACCTCTTCAAGACTGCCTGAACATTTGTTTTTTATTTACATATGTGTGTGTATGTACGCATATTTATCTGTACAATCTCTATAAATATGCTCTAGGAGTGCATAATTTAGTAGTAGAGAGTTGTTTTAGATATGGAATGCCACAGGATTTACAGGTGAGAAGTGGACAAAATTCATTTAGGCTCTGTGAGAAATTTATTGCTGTGTTTGCCTGGCTCTGTGTGAGCTGTCTGGGGAGCAGCCCTGAGCACCACCACTTGTTTCTTTATTTCCCAGCAGCTGGTCCTCTGCTCTCCCTGCCCTCAGCTTGCCTCCCTGGTGACTCTTGCCATGCCTGGCCCTGTATCTAACTTCTTGCTGTTGTATTAAAGCCAGAAGGGGAGCTCAGGCATGTGACATTCCTCCTGTGCTTGATCTTTCACCCATGGTGATGCTCTGAAGAGACCGTACCAGAGGTCCTGATGGTGGCAATGAAATCATCCAGTGATTTCACAGATAAATTCTCTGAGCTGATTCAGCCCCAAAATATACAAGGTATTTTTTGTACGTGACAAATCATTTGAGAACCTTTTCCTGGTCTGAAAGTCATGATGGCGAATTCCTATCCTTTGACTGCAAAGCTGAAAATCAGTATCTAGGTTTTCACTTCATGTTGTTAGCATTATGTGTTTTCTACCTAAGCCCAGAATCTTTAAGTGATATTCGATTGTTAACTGTTGCTTGTGCTTGCAGGGATATAACATGACAGTTTACAATCACTTTCCAATATCCAAGACTTCAGCTATGTCATATACAAATGTAAAATAGGATTTCTCTCCTTTTAGGTAACATTTATGTTATTCTCAAAATCCCTGTCCTCTCAGACCCAACCAATGTCAAAAAAATAGAAATGAATATAAGAAATATGAACATTATTTATAAAGGCAATTGTATCAAACATACAAGTTTTAAGAATAAATTTTAATAACTAAATAAGATCATGAGAAAATGAATCAAAAGCAATGAAGACTTCAGAGGAGAAAAAAGTTTATCTTAAAATTCACAAAAACTGTGTGTTTTAATAGGGAAGATAGCTGCTAAAGTAAAATGAAGATATGAATCAGAAGTTCAGATGTTTGCAGCTTCATTGCAAAAAAAAATCCTCACCATTTCCCAGAGAATCTCAACAGCAGTGAAGGGAAAACTCTCTGTATGGAAAATACAGACAAATGGGAGCCTATGATAGAGGAAGCCATTGAATACTACATCACAACAATCAGAAACTTTAAAACATCGTCACAGTTTTTAACTATTAAAACTGATAGGGATTTTGCTGGGTGAGAAAATAAACAGCGATACTTAATTCTATGAAGTGAGGGTTCAAATTATGTGAAAGGTAAAATAAAAGCAGGAAATCCTGGAAGGAACACAGATATTTAAGGAGAAAAAGAAGACCAAACCTTTCACAAAAAAAAACAATAGAAAAACTGTATTTTCTGAACTAGAGAGAGAAAACAGTTTGCTTTGACCTTTTCCTCACCACTCAGACACAATAGCAATAGTTTCTATGTATAAACCTTAGATGCTCTTTAGCTGTGCTCATATGAGAGATATTTATTCTAGCTCAGGAAAGCTAGTGGTAAAAGCAGTCGGGGGATACTTTATTTACACAGTGATAAATTAACCTATGGAGTGTATCTCTAAGGATAGCTCTAGGAATGCCTTGGATGCAGAGGGATTCAGAAGGACTTTTTGACCTCCTCTTTTGCAGTTCCCTCCGTGGCATTTGCTGGGCTTTTTCAAAGCTAAAAGGTTGGAGGACACAAAGCTTTATTCTCACATTGTTGTCTTGAGGCTACAGAAGCTTCTGCATTTATGCCTGAGCAATGTTTGCCTCCAGTAAATGTGAACCGTGCTGGACAGCTGCGAAAGGAGGGGAAGAAAAAGCAGAAGAGGCTTGTGTCTGAAACATTAGTGTTTGTGTGCAGCCTACCCTGTACAGCTGGTCTGACTCAGCTCTGAGGAGATGCTGTGCAGCTGTTTCTCTGCAGCAATACCTGTGGGCAAACAGCAGCAGAGTCCGACATCTATGTTCATCTTCCTGATCTCGAGTTCATTTTGTTCCCACTCTGTCATGTTTAATCAGGAAACGCTAAGCTTTTTCTTAGTGGATATTCATGTGCATATGTTCAATACTTACAGGGTCAATCCACCATTGTTCCAGTTTTCCTATTGATGTTTTTCTTTCAAATCAGAGCCCAAGGACTTGCTACAAGCCCAAATCCAATCTTTTCAAAATCGCTTTCTTCCTTGTGGGGACACTGTGGACACTGTTCCAACTCTCTCAGACTGGGTTCAGCTGGTACAAACTGACTTCATCTCTCCAGCGATGCTAAGGAAGGATTTAGCTTCCCATCTCTGATGTACGCTACAGATCTGGCAAGTTGAGACTCATGAGAAGTGCTCCTCAGGGGGCGAATCTGCTGCTGCCTAGAGAAGAGTGCTCCAAATCTGAAGCAGCAGCAGCCACTCGAGGACGCCTGGAGAAGCCTAGACACCAAAACCTCTCACTCCAGTTCCGATGAGCTCATTTTGCCAGCAAAGTAGGAAAACAAAATAAAGAATAAAAAACCCATGTTTGGTCTGACGGCAGGACCACTTATCTTCAGCTAGACACTGGGGTACCAGGAAGATGAGGATAGTTTAAGCAGTGGAACGGAACAGTGCTGATATCAGTGGAATTATCAAAGGATTTTTTCTGAGAAAAAAAAAGTTCAATCTGCAGTGCCTTAAGCTATGCTGTTCCAAAGCTAAGCAGCAATTCCCACAGAATACATGGGGCTAATCATAAAGCAGGATGAGACAGCAGTAGAATATTTACAATGCCAGAAGGTTCCAAAATGTGTAAAGTAACCAATTTTTAAATTGTGCAGACATGGAGGAAAAAAAAAGGCTGATCATAAATCATGAGAGGAAGAACAGCAGAACCCAAATGACTCTATGGTGGTGGTAAGGTGACAACCAAGACCCCTCTTCAAGCTAAAAGTCATATGATTCAGAAAAAAAAAGTGAAAATAAGTGACTGTGTCGTTAGGATCCCTGCCGAGCGTGCAACAATCTCAGATGGCAACCAAACTCCCATGGATCCCCCATGGATCTTGTCCATTGCAGGGACTGTACAAAGCCACACGCTTGTGTGCAGCTTGCTCCTTCACATGGAGACAGAGTTGCTAATGCAAACTTTCCAACACCAAAATTCAGCATTTTCTAAGGAGAGAGGGAAGCAGAGATGAAACACTATACACAGGCAGTTCTTATGTGTGAGTGCAGAAAACAGGCTGGGTTTGCTACTTGCCAGGCTAAACCAGTGAGGCTGCTGGAAAGCTTGTGCCTCTCTGTCATACATAGCAAGGTGAGAGCCAAGCAATATAAGCTCCTTTCTCCCTTCAAAAGAACCTTGTGATAGGCTTTTTTAGCTAGATTATTTCACAGCCTTTGTACTTGTAAGGATTGCTTTTCTAATGGGGAAACAAAGGTCAAAAGACGTTAATAGCCAAGATAACAGTTATCAGTCTGATATAAATAAAGCAGCTTATGAAGTGTGCAACACAGCACAATCTGGAGCAGATAAAGGTGTTTAAAGCCAAAGGAGGGTTGTAAGGAAGCTGCTAATGGGAATGTCTACCCTCAAGTTTTCTTTTTAAGTAAGTGGAAGATGGGGCCACAATTGCCATCTAGAATGGTTGGTGTCGAAGTCTGTGTGGCTACTGAAGCTCAGAGTGGGGACATGACTCAGATCAGGATGTGTTGCGCCTTATCCTCTGCACCACACAGGGGCTCAGACACAATCCCTACAAGCTGACCTACATGTCTACATGCATCAGGGACAATATTTTTGTCCTGTGGTGACACCACAGCGCCAGTAAGCACTGTCGGAGCTACACTACACTGCTCTTCCTTGCCCATGCTGTTGATTTCCTGCTTCTCCCATCTCTTCTAAGCCTGGAGATAATGAAAGCACCTTGCCTTTCTAACTCTCCTGACACACAGATGCTTGTTTTTCAAGTGTCCCAAAATGTCAAAGCAGCTCCTGCCTTAAATGACTATCATTGAAAAGGATGGGATGCTCCCCTCCCCAGACTCCCTCGGTACCCTGTTTCAGTACAGTACATGCAGAGCACGTGTACAGTAAGATACACGTCCCCCACCTCCAAACACATCCCTAAGCCTCCTGTGAGATAAGGGGATACCAGGCTAGGCACTCATGGGCCAGGCTCTCTGCCCCTCATAAAGACTTAACATAAAGAATCTATAAGGTCTGCAGGACAAAAATGGAGCACAAACTTGTTGTTGCAGTTAGGATATTCTGCAGCCTGAGCACAGAACCCGGAGACTGAACAGTAGTTGCTACAGGGTCTCATTTCACTTGCCTCTATTCCTTATGGGAGCTGGATCTTAAAATCCATGGCTTACTTAATGAAAGGGCCTGTATTGCAAAGGACCTGCCCACTATAGCAAAGTGCTTATATTGTTTCTGAAAGAGGCATTGATGAAAATTTTGCTACCTCTTAGCTCTCCACTATTTTACATTAGTTTAAAATCATCTTGCAAAATCTATGACAAACATACACCAGCACAGCTTTTGCTCTAGTTGGTCTGACTTGTTTTCATAAAGATATTGAATCCCTTTCACTCATCTCTCCATTGATAGAAACATTTTCTCCATTATCAGCCACACACACATCCGGGCTCTTCTTGCCTATTTGTCCAATTGTTTCATCTTTTTCCCTTATATTTCAAAATACTAAAGCTCATGACCAAACACTTTCAGTGACCAAATGAAGCCATTTCTCTTTTTTTGAGCACAATTTATTTGCAACAGCAGTGTGAGATATAGTAGAATACAAGTGGAAATCAGATAAGCATGCAGTAATTTATAACATTCTTCAGTAAATTAGTCCAAATATCACATAAAGAAATTTAAAACCCTATAATATTAGTTTTGGTATTGTGCTGACATTGCAACAAGAAGCATTCTTGTGAAGAAAAAAAGATCATCCATGTATTCAGGCTGCTTTACCTCATTTGTCCTAAATTACTGAGAGTGAATGATTCTGGCTTAGATGATAGAAGTAGGTAACAAATATTTCAGTTTGCATTCACATCATGTCTGTTTGGTAAGTCCTCAAGACAAATCCTCAGAGAAACATAGGTTTGAGATACAAAAAAATTGTATGGTATTTTCATCTCTCACCTCAGAAAGACAGTCTCATAATGTAAATTCTCATATATTTTACTTAGATTATAAATATTGGATGGAGTATAACATTTTGTTAATATGGGGTAGAATAGGCTACAGACAAAATGTTGCAGAATACAACAGCAACTGTTCTGCAACCAATTACTAGAAAGATAGAAGTCTTATTTAAAGACCATCTAGACTTTTGAGCGGCTATTGTGCTTAGCTATGAACAGTCAGATATAAAACATATTTCAAAAAGCTCATATACTAATACAGGTGAGAAACCCAAGCCACTGTATGTGCTATGTGGCGTCTTGCTCCTGCTTCCACTGAATGAGTGAAAGATACAGCTCCCAGTTCCCAGTACTTTGAAGGAAAAGGGTGACAATATCTCAGATGTCATTGGAATCTGAGTTAATTACCCAACTTCAGAAGAGAAAAGAAGGAATTTAAAGGTGGGTTACACTGAGGTGCATAAATTCTTTTCAGCTTGCATGGACTCTATGGAGGTTATCAGCCAAACTCTAACTACTCTCAGGGGGAGGGAAAGCTAAGATTCTTACAGCATCTGAGATATCGTGCTTCTGCATTCATTTGTTAGAATGTAAAAATAATGTTGGAAACAGTCCTGCCTTCATGAAGGAGCAAGAGGCTCATCCATTTTTTATATTTCAGGACCTCAGAATTATGATAACATGCCTGGCATGCTTACTATGATATCCATCTCCTATCATAAACCAAAGACAGTTACCATCTCCCACCCCAATCAACAAACACTTTTGGAGCACATCAAATTACAGCACTAGATGCAATTTAAAGCTGAAGGCCTTTTAACATAAATCTCAGACAGTATTATAGTGTATGTTTTAAGATCGTATTAAGGCAAAAGTACTTGCAGGCCATAAAAAAGGTCACAGTGCTCTATTATTTAACTAAATGCAATTTTGTGTTGATACGACTGCAAAACTACTTAGAAAACAATGCAGCCCTGCAGGTTAAAGCTGAATCCAGACCTGAGGCATGCTGAAGTGTGGTATTTCCATCTATTAATGGTGATCTCTTGCGGTGGGCTAGAACCGACAGTGATGACAATTACAACTAAGAATTTACTTTAGGGTGGGTCATAAAACTCAAGTTGAATGCATCTCCTTCTAAAACTAAGCATTTTGCCCAAAGGCTCCAGTTTTACAGAAACCACAGTGAAATGTATAAGAGGAGCCATCAGGTCCTCAAGCATCCCAGGATCAAGAAACCTCTCCACGAGTCCTCCTCAGTGGGAGCAGGAGTAGACCTACCACATCTCTCCTTCCTGCTTATGCCAAGAAAGAACATCCTTTCTTGACTAATGTCCTGTTTATTTTGGCTTCCCCTCTTTCCTCTGATCTTTCCTCAGCAGCCTGTACCGTATCTCTAATACTCCTTCTGTGAGGAGTTCTTCTAGATCTGGTTCTGAGAGTTTGCCACAATTCATTAATGAAGAAAAAAGAGAAAAAAAGTCTCCTGACTTGGCTAATATTATACTAGTGTTATGCTCACCTTAGCAGTAGAATCAACTTGGGTGAAGAAAATATGCATCACACTATTTGTGTGAAAGGAGCCTTAAGCATAAAACAAGTCACAGCTTCTTATTTAAACAATGTCATGCAAAATCCACAGTTTATGAATTCTACAGAGTGTTTTTAAACATCAAAATATGAAATTTCTTAACAAACCACCAGGGCTACATGCATTACTCTTTACTTTGCCCACTGACGCCATGCAAAAAGTTTATCAATTTGTCCTTTTAACAAATATAGCATTTGGGGAAAAAAAATATAGAACAAATGCCTAAAGGAAAGAAAAAAGCTTAAATGTTATACCTTCTCACTGAATGTATTTAGCTTGAAATTTACTCATCCAAGAGCTAAGTTGGATGTCTAAACACCCCATTTTGTTGCCCTTCCTGCAGAAGACTTGCTCCATGCTAAAGGTAGGATGTCTTACGTGTTGTTTGAAAGAGTGCCTTGAAAGACCCTACCATGCTCGTGCCCTGCTGATGCTGTCATTGTGTCAGGTGTAAAAGTTGACAACATACACAGCTATTTTACCAGAATCCACAGATAGAAACAGCTGTGATGCCTAATCAGGTGTGAGATGGCTCATGCACTGGAGGAGATGGATGGTAAAACGAGTTGCTCTGGGAAGTGCAGCCCAATATCCACAGAGGCAACATGCTGTGGAGTAACTTAGGGAAGTGCATTCCTGCGCTTACATGTGACCCATACTACGTGACCACTTACGGAAGCCTAGTCCTGTGCCCACACAGGCCACATGCTGTGCTTGTCTGCTAGAGCCAGAGCTGCAGGAAGGAGGAAGGAGATCATGGCCAAACTGGAAGTCTCTGGGAGTCATGCATCTCACACTCAATCCGTGGAGCTTGTGTAAAACTCTCTAACAGTGCTTTCAATGCAAGAAAAGTGAGATCAGAAAAAGGAACATAACAGGATATGCTCTGACTATCTGTTGTTATGAGCTAGGATAGCAAAATTGGCCTTAGATCATAGTGCACAGATTTGAGTTTAGCAGTGTTTTATTTCCTCATTAAAAACATCTAATTCCCTCTATTAAAGATTGCATGTGGAGAAATGTCAAAGAGCAGGCAAGTCTGTTACAGGCCATTGCCAGATCCAATGCTTTTTCTTTTCCCCTTCTTGCCAAGAAGATAGAAATAAGCTTTCATTTGAAAATAAAATCTACACAATTACAGTAATAATGAGACTTTTGACTGCTCTGCAGCTGCATATTGTAAAACTCAAAGCAACTGATGGAAACAAAAGCCTGTAATAAAGTCAGCAACAGCTTTATAGAAGTGTTTTTTTCAGTTGATTATGTCTAGTGAAATACTTCTAGAAGAAAACCGTATTTCATTCCCTTTCACCCTAAAAAAAAATCTACCAAGTGCTTGTATTTCTTACTAACAGATTAAAAAAGCTTTACCAGAGATGTAATTAAGACTACAGCAATAAACAAGCACAAATCCTGTTCAACTAGAGATCAATTACAACAAAAAGCCAGAAGCCGTCATTTTTATCATCTGTTACAAAAATATTTCCTGAACAGTGTTTCAATATAGTTAACAGAAGTTTAAAAACCCTCTACATTACTAATAAATTAAAAAAAAATCATATCTCCAACCATCTTGTAAGAAGTAGATAAGTAATTTAAACCTTTAGTTTACATAAATTGGCACAGAAATGTGTATTTGAACAAGTGCACTGAAAACAGATATGCATTCTTTTCTTTTGATATCTCTAGAGTTATTAAGTAACAGGAGAGCCTTCATATTCTTTGCATGACCTTGAGAGTCTGCTAGCACTAAATGGTCAATAGTCAAACCTCAGGAGAATGTTTCACCAGAAAGACAGCGACACAAGCTAATTTGAAGAACATTCAAATGCTTTGCAGCCTTTTTACAATAGAGTTTAATTTTTGATTTCAGTATATTTACTCCTGGGAAGGTATAAAAGTAGTGTATTTATACTGAGAACCAAATGAGTGAGATTTGATGGGCTGATAGATTTTTGAAGTCTATAAACATTTTTTTCAGAGGTAGTTTGCATGGCATTAATGATGTATGCAGATGGAAGCAACACGTCTTTGCTTGACTTTGGGTAAAAGTCTTAAATACCATTGATGTTGTCCCTGGACCGAGCAAAGAAGGCTTAATTGAAAAGACACTGTAATCAGAGTTGACAACAGCCAATTAAGTGTCAGAAGAACAATCTGATAAGTAGGTCTTCGTGTCTATAGGCATTTCCTGATACGTCTTGACTGTCAATCTAGATGTTAAACATCTCTATCTTTGTCTTTTATTGACTGATTAAAGGAGATTTTTTTTTTTTCTGACTTTGGAGATGTTCCATAAAGAAGGAGAGGAAGAGAGTAGGGACACCTCTTGATTTGGAATAGTGTGTGGGGGAATCCTAATTCTGGTAAAATTCTAGTATTTCTCCTGATCAGATTAGTACAGTTTGGTGGTGCCCCTACGATGCTGCTGCCTGCATCATACCTTTTATGAAGTAGTAGTTGCTCAGTTTAGAGGAGATCTGTTTCTTTTATGGGTGGAAGGATATCTGAGGACGTGCTAGCAGGCTGCTCTCTGCTTTCAGTGCTCCTTGCTAGTCATACTGACGACAGTACCTCACTGGATGGATCTCTCCCCTTCTTGTCTTCGCCCCTGTCAATATCAACCACATGAACAACCCCAGGCTTCAGGATCAGGTCGTCGGTCTCTACATGGCTCCTGTTATCATCCACCTCCATGTATTTCCCTTTGGCTGGTTGTGTGGCCTTGCTGAACACATCTTTAAAGCGGCGCTTGAGTTCAACATCTGGGCAATAGACATACTCATAAAGAGCACCAGCAAGGACTGCTCCAATTATTGGTCCTACCCAATACACCTGCAAAGAGAGGTGGAAAAAACAAAGGCATTAAGCTAGAGAACAAAGAATCCTGGGTTCTCAGACAAAACCAGATCTGTACAGACTTCATTCGGAACACTTCTAGCAAAAAGTCCTGGTAAAGTTCTTTTAACCAACTCTCCTTTCTGTAAAGCAGTCACAGTGTTCCCTTGACATGATGAACCAAAATGAATTTGCCCTCATACTGTGTTTACAAGGCAGAGGAGTGTGACTACCCTAACTTTCACAGCTGCTGACTAGAGCTAAGCCGTCATGAGACTTCTAAAGTCATACAAGAAATTGGTCAAAACCCAAACACTTAAAAGAGTTAATGACATTATTCTCATATTGTAGATCAGGCTTCTTCTGTGTTCTTGTATTTCTGTCTGCACTCTGTCTCTCTCCAAACATATTTCCTCCTCTTCTTCCTCCCACATTCCCCGCAAAAAAACAACAAACCTAAAAAAACAAAACAAACAAAAAACCCCACATGTCCTCTCAAATGGGAGTTTAAGCAGCATACCACAACAGCACAACAACCCAGGTTAGACTTTTCCATCCACATATCTGGAAACCAGTCTATTAGGCAGACTGACAGAAGAACAGTGAAACTATCAATATGGATGGGTACACAGGTCTTCCATCAGAAGAAAGCATTTTTTTCCTCCTCTCTAGAGTTATTTAATGTATTTTCCTTTGTTCAATAAGACAAAATACAAGTCCTTCATCATTTCTCATTGATTCAACTATAGTTACAAAATTTCTTGAGGGAAAAAAAGCCATAGATCCTTATTGCATCATACATGACTTGTCCTATACAGCTCTGTTACAGTTGCTCTAGAATAGCTTTGCTTTTACACTGTCAAAGACAAGATGATAAAAGAAACAGGCCCATATCTTCAAACAGCAACAGTTTTGCTGAGCTTTATTGATACATCTTTTTCCATGAGGCCTTCTCTAAATTTTGACTGCTTATTTGTCAGCGGTAGCATATTTGTGTTGCTTGCAGGGTGACCAAAAAAATAAATGCCAATGCAGCAAACTGGTTTTCTTACTGCATTTTCACCCAGGAGGATGATAAAATTGCGAAGAAACACAATCTTTCAAAGTATATAAAAAACCAGGTCTACTTTAATGTTTAGGACTCACAGTTTGAGAAGAGTCCAACCTTTGCTTCTGATGCTGCAGAATTCAAGTGGCAGTCAGATACCTGATTATATTGTTTGAATAAGCAAATACAACAGACATACTCAACTCTGCAGGGTACCTATTAATTTTTGAAAAACCTGTAGCAGGTCTATAGGCAGGTTAGTAGGTACAGCTTCTGTTAATGGCATGCTAATATCATTACTTTCAAGGAGGAGAAAAGACAGTCTTTGCAAATGACCAGGACAGCAGTTAAGCTTCTCCTACAAGTCGCTACATGATGCATTTGTTTATTGTTTACAGCTTTAGTTATAAATTACAGGCTGTCTCAGAGTCTGTGTAATTAATCTTGTGAAAAACTACAGCAGTTTGTCATATGAACAAGTCATTCACTGATAACAGGGTAAATCTGCTTCAACAGGATAACTCTTGGGAACAAAGTTACACATGATATCGTATTTGCAGAATTAGAGCCTTAGGGCCTAAAGACAATGTTATTTCTGTTATTAGCTGCAGTGGAAGCAATGTGGACTCCATATTTTAAAATTAAGAAAATTCTTATATGCACTGTGGTATGCAGCTCTTTCAGGACTAACTATAAGTGTCTCCAGAAGTGCTTGTCATATCTTTAATTAGGTGAAGCTGAGCTGCAATCCATCTCCCCCTGTAAAATACAAACTTTTTTTCTATTTTTGAAGAAGTTTAATGGTGGGATGATATAGAAAATGACCGCATCATTCATGAACCATATATCAAATAGTTTCCTGCACAAACAGTTTGGTTAGGCTGGTGGTTGCCAATCAAAGCAGGTAACATCTAATCTATTTCACAAAGGCCAGACTGCAAACTCTTCATCTCTCACTCTTGAACATTTGCTGAGAAAGATTCTCCTTGCAGCCAAATCAAGGTGCCTACTTTCATTTTACACATTTGCTGCAATTTGCGGTAGAGCCAAGTGAAATGTGAATCCAACAGAATTATTTCCATAGCTTCTCAGCAGCATGACTGGGGGTTCGCAATCTGCCTCAGAGGACACTTCTTTCTAGTAGTTCAATTTTTTCAGTCAGACTAGATTGCTTTTATGTTTCAGGCTTCTTGCATGATTTTCTTCCTAACCTAGGTACTGCCACCACAAAAAGACCCTTGAACAGCAAGATGCTGTCCCACCAACCTGCATGCAACACTCAAACCCTAAGCAAGGGTAGAGGGCATAACTGTGCCAGGGCTTCTGTCAGGTCAGTGTCCACCTTCCTCCATGGTAGCCTTTTTCGGATATACTAGAATAGATAACTAAAAGCAGGTGATGTATGAAAAATCCTGTATGAAAAATGAAGGAAACATGAAAGCAGTTACCCATTGGTTTTCCCATTTCCCCATGATGACAGCAGGTCCAAATGAGCGAGCAGGGTTCATACTGGCACCAGTGTAATTGATCTGAAAAAAAAAAAAAATACTCATATTTCTAAGGCAGCTGTATAATTTCTGTTAGTTCACTGCCACAGCCGCATCTGGACACCCAGGTTTTGCATGGCTTTTAGTCCAAGTAGCATGCATTGCTAATCTTCAGGATGTTGTCACAAAAGTAACACCATGCAAACAGGTAGCTGTTCAAATCAATGTCCCACCCAAGGGAGCCCTCCCACTCCTTTTTAAAATGTTTTGCTTGGATCTGTAAAGGAGTATAGTTGAAGTTGCCACCTATTTCTGAAGTAGGCAAAAAGAGATAAGGATTTTATTATTTGAACAGAAGCCATTAACTTACAGCAAATAAATGTCCAATAGCAACAGATAATCCAATTGCTAGGGCTACCGAACCAGTGACATCACTTCGCTTTGAATCACAGCTAGCAAAAATAGTAAAAACCAGCTGGAATGTAATTATCAGCTCCACCAGGAGTCCGTGGCCAGCGGAAAGATCCCCATGTACCTGGAAGAAGAGAAGGAAATATCGGAGATGAAGCAACTATGAGCTTGTAAATCAAAAAGCCAATTCCCTCCTTTTTTTTTTTTCCCCACCAAAGATAATTTTGAAATTGTACACAGTGAAAGGCATCAGTGAACAAGTACAGATGTTTTTTTTTTTGAGTGCCATGGAAAATTCCTGCTGGACAAAAGAAATCTTGACAGAAGCATCCAACAAAAACTTCAAAGTTCAACTGCAGAAGTATAGTTTACTTTTTACATAGGGATTTGCAAATGCTGCACTTCTTCACCATTTTTTTTCTTGGGAGCACTGTAATTTACTATTCAATTATAAATTCATTAATTAGCCCTGACTTAATTAATTTAAATTTCAATTAAAAATTAAGCAGTGTGCGGCTCAAGTGCATTTTTAATAAGTCCTGCAACAGGGCTAACTGATGGCATTCCTTATTAGTTTAGAACAAAGCTGAAATCTAAGCCACAATCTATTTCAAAAGTGTGTCATTTTAAATTGATGTTTTTTCAATCCCCATCATAATGGCATAGAATTAATTTCCCCCTCCCTGATCCAACTGGAAATGGCATTTCACACATATATTATTTAAGTGGTATATGCAAATTAGCATTACCTTCTGTCATCAGATCTGGGGAAGTTCTAGAAAAGGAAAGTTCTATAAAAAGAACGGCTATATGTGGTGTACCACATCAGCCCATCCCTAAAGAGAGCTTTAAGCCATGTCTGGATATCATAAATAAGCCGACAAAAAGCTACTTCAATCTCTGCTCGGGTGTTCTTTATTCTTCATGACACTGTTTATGATTACTTAGGCTGTAAGAACTGGCCTACTCTTAAAAACTGGTCTACTCTAAGAGCAGAAACGATTACCGTTGTGACTCCCAAGCCACCCACCACACCAGGCGGTGTGACGAGGTAGAGGATGCCTGCTCCCACGATAGCCCCTAGGCACTGGGCCAAAATGTAGAAGACCGACTTGGCAAGGCTGATCTTCTTTGTGCAGACCATCGCGACGGTCACCGCAGGGTTGATGTGGCCTCCGCTGATGTGTCCGAAACACTGCACCATGGTTGCAATGCTGAGCCCAAAGCAGAGGGAGATAAGGACCATGTCGACAGGCAGGGGCTTCTCAGATCCACCCCAGTTGATTGTAGAGCCGAGACTGAGGAGGACGAAAATTAGCATGGCCAAAAACTCTGCTGAGACGGCTTTCCAGAAGGGCTGAGTCCAGACTCCTTTGAACGCCACCATGATGCTCTCACACTTCCACAGGCATCCACACTTACTGAAAAGGAAAGATAAACTTCATCGAGTCACCAGGTAAGCACTAAACCTTGCTGTTGGGCGGTATTATCTGGCATGCATCAGAGGGAGGCAGCAGTGAGGAGCATCCTCGGAGCAGGACAACACACATGTTCTGCCAGAGCCAGCTGTCCTTAAACCAGTGCTCAAGAGGGTACTCTCAGAGCACGACAGAGGCAAAAAACTATCCCCTATGATAAATCTGTGCCTAGAACTTCAGTTCAGGTGAAGCAGCTGCTATTTTTTTTTTTTTTTTTTTTTTTTTTTAAATATGTGAGGGGAAAAAAAGCGTATTCTTCTATACTAGCTGAAGTGGCTGACTTAGTGGCTGACTTAGAGTCTGTAAAACACCACACACTTTCCTGTTAACCATTATGCTCATTAAATCCTTGAGTATTTATCATCTTTTTCTCAGCAAATCTGTACTTTTTAACCAAGCACGTACAATAGTTCAGTAAAAGGCAGCAGCTCAGCCAAATCCTGATGATTCTTTTAACACACTGGCCTGGATTTTATAAGAGAAAGTCTATTTGTTTCAATGGTCATACAAACCAATGCTTCAACTAATACTCATTCAGAGAATAGTTTCTTTACTATAGACACTGGATGAGCACTGAATTCACAGAGGAAAATGCAAACAATCCTAAATCCTGCCTTTTGAATCAATTATGCTATCAGTCAGATGTTTTCTTTTTGGCTAAAGGTGGAGGGAAACAGTGGAACTGAGCAACATTTACTGACTGCTTGTTGTGGGTAGAGCTCTGAGGCGAAGCAAGAAGTGTCCTGGCTTTCCACCCTGTCTGAAGAGGCTATTTGTTTGTTAGTCGACATTGCCTTCCTGATGAGCTACAATTTTGCTGGATGCTCAGATACCCACGAAACTGGGTCACCAAAGAAAAAGTTATTTGCTGTATTAATAAATTAGTAGAATAAGTCAAAAGAGAAGCATTTTAATAAGTTTCTAAGGAATGATAACAAGATTCTTCTTTAAAAACTACCCCTCAACTCCTAAAAAATGAAGAAAAAAAACCCCTCACTCACAAAAGAATATTGCGCTGCTATATTTTGATTTCAAGTCAAAGGATGGAAGAACTTAATGCTCAGTTGTGTGGGGTAACGGAGCTCCAATGCATTTTTAATACCGCTTACACAAGAAAGAAGCTTAAAAAGCATGTCTGGCCTTTTTAAGTTATTGCAAGGGGAGTCGCCCATGAATTTCTTAACAGTTGCAAAGAGTTAGGGAAAGATGATTTAATCCTGTGGCTTGAACAAATAATTTGTTTTTCCTGTTTCATTTCTTATGTTAGTTTACTGTGGCCAGATAGGTCACCTGAATCCTGTCTCTGTTCTCTGGACTCTCAGATGAGAGTAAAAATTGCATTTTCTCCTACAAATGGCTTTTGTAAAACGTCCGTGAAGCAATCTGAGAGATCTGAGTGAGAGCAGTTCTGCTAGAGAAGAACTGAAATCAGGAAAAAGAAAAAAGAAGAAAAAAGTCAGCCCCAAATTAACTTTTGTTTTCAGGTCAACCTCAAAACAAACTGCAAGACATTTTTGCAATATCTCATATTAACAGGCAGTTAATGACCAACTATCTAGAGCAGGCTTCTCATTCCAAATGGACCAAAATTCACCACCTTCCCCAGCTGCCTATAGGAGGTGGCACTTTAACCCAACAAAGGCATAAATTGGACACGGCTACTAACCTACAGTTACCTCCTCAGGAACAATTTAAGTTAGTTGTCTGAGCAAGAGACAGGAGCTCAGTGCGTACCAGGGGACCTCCAAATCCTAGAGCATGCCCTAATTTGCTCTTTTACACAGGGCTGAGATCCATCCTGCGCTTCACAGCAAAGTGACCTAGACGGTCAGACTAGGGCTGCAGCACCTGCTTCCCCCTTCCCCTGTAGTTAAGCTAAGATGAGGATAGGCACTGACTTACTTTTGCTGAGCACAGCCCAAGGCGAGGTATTGTATTCTGGGCTTCTGTGGGATGTCCCATCACCCTGAGGGCACACCATGGGACTACAGGTGTTGGGAGCACGGACAAGAGGGAGGAGTACAGTGTCTCCTGAGCTCTCTGTCATAGTTTGTCCCACCATCTCTTTCTACGTGCAGCAAACAGCAAACTCAACAAATTAACTACATTCCTTCATCTTGTAGGGGTAGTCAGAAAAGAATTTTTTGCATTGGATACAAAATTAAGGCAGTTCACTTCCTTCAATTTGTGGAGAGTCTGGGAAGCCTTGTTTAAGTAGTATGGGACAGTATGGGACAGGAAGCCATGCTTTCTGCTGAGCTGATCATGGCTCTGTCAAGGAAAAGGCCACCCTCACAGTCCGTATGAGCAGATGTTATACTGCTAGTCCAGCTGAGATCATGTTCTGTCAGTCCTGTCAGTCTCGAAAACACAAAAATGCTGCATGTAAACCAAATGCACCTATTAAGGCATAATTCAAATATAACAACTGCTCATCGACATCACATTTCTATCCTGCTAATGCTGCATGAAAAAAAAAAAAAAAGTCAAAACAATAAACTCATACTATGTCACCTTACTTGGATAGCAAGCTACATAATATTTACTTTTAATGCACACTGTTTTTCTTAAACAGTCTGGGTAAGACCCAGTAAAGCATGCAGCAGCTGTAGACAACTTTTTCTTGCAAAATGCACACCTTTCACCCCCCACGCAGCACCTCCCCGCAACTACTAAGGAAAGTTCAACGTGCCAATGAAATCCACGTTCTCACTCAAATCTAAAGGCTGTCAGCAACTTTGAAATCACCCGAGTCCAATATTTTTTCAACACGAAGGTGATTTACCAGCTTGAGAGGAGACAGAGAAACAGTGGTGGCTGTGCCAGGTCTGAAACAGAAGTGTGACTTTCTGGCAGCTGAAAACTGCCATTCGAGTTACAAACAACTTCAAAGGAGTTTGAAAGTAGCAGTTTCAAAAGAGCTTGGTAATGCATGGCATTTTTATCCCTTAGATAAATATACAACAGAAGCAAAAAGCAAACTGTACTTCCATGTCACAGTCACGATTAGTTTCATATGTAGCCACACTTGAGAAATCTCTCGCCTAGACTACGAGATTATACTGAAGGACGACTGGCAGGAGGCAAGGTGGGTTTTATGGCTTATATTGCTGCCAGGGATAAAGTAACCTAGGGGCGAGGAGCGTCTTTTACTCAGATACACAGCATATCTGTAAGAATGCAGGGCAGCATTATGTGGCTTTTAAGCCACATAAAGAACAGCAAGGGCTTCAGCACGAAAGTCACGGGGCACTTTTTAAGTTCTTCCATCTCCGACCGATATCAGCCCGATAAACAACGCCGGCGGCGGCGGCGCGCGGCTGGACGCGGCCCCCGGGCAGCCCTGCCCCGCGCGCGCCGCCGCTGCTTACGGTGACACCTCCGCGGCAAAGCCGGGCAGCCCCGGAGGCGGCAGTCGCCCTGCAACAGGGTCCGTCGCTTTCCCCCCTCCCCAAGTTGCCATGTAAGGTCTTAAGAACAAAATCAAAGGATAAAAAGTGTTGTTGCTTTTGGCGAGAAAGGGTTAAACGAGTTGCTGTGAGTTGAGGTGCTGGGGAGGGGAGCTCAGCGCAGCACCACAACCCTGCGGAGAAGCGTCGAGGTGCAGAGGGGCAGGGCGCTCGCAGCCCCCCGGCTCCTGGGTTAGGTTGGCACCCAAGGGTGAAGGCCCGGGGCGCCCTAGGGGCAGGACGGGGACGGGATGGGTCGGGGCTGCCCGCGGCAGGGGAGGCAGCACCGCGGAGCGGGGACCGCGCAGGGGGGATCTGCGGCCAGGGACCCCCCTCACATGCCTGGAAGCGCCCCGCGCCGCCCGCGCCCCGCGCAGAGCCGCGCACTCACCCGCGGCGCGGCGCGGCCGCTGCGTCG
>PTEX01000151.1:783529-902314 GCA_003342815.1 Eudromia elegans | reverse complement strand
GCGGGGGGAGCCCGCGGCCCCGGCGCGGGGGCTGCGCCGCATGGGGGGCGCTCGGCCGGGCTCCGCCGCCGCCTCGTCCCGGGGGTCAGCGAGAGCAGCTCTGCTGCGCGGGGAAGGAGAGCGGCAAGGGGCTGAATTCGCTGGGAGTTGCCGAGTTCAACAAAGTTCTGCCCAGTGCGGAAAGTCACCGGGAAACATGTTGGAATGAGAGTGCACTGCACAAAGTGACTGAAAAGCATGCTGGAATTAGGTTGTTGTGCTGGTGAGAAATTCAGATGGTTCCCACCGTGGGAAGGACCCTGTGAGTCTGCAGAGTGGAAAAGACCTGGGCTAAGAACAGCCCGTAAGGTTAAGGGCTTAGATGACAAGCAGACACCTAAGTTTCTAGGCAAGATTACTTTGTGGGACAATGTACTCAGAGGGCAGAGATGAAAATGAAACAAAGTTTCTAGACAATCCTTTTACAATCCTTCTAGACAATCCAAAGTCCTTGAATCCCCGTTCCAGGACTTTGTGCCTTGAATGCAGTATAAAGAATGTGGGCATAAGTTATACAGGAAGCCACTTTCAATGACACACTGTGCAACTGTAAACTCAAATTATAAGAGCATGCACAGAGAAACTCCATCTACAACCATGCATGCATATGGCAACAGGGGAAGAATAAAAACTAGCCACAACCATCAGCCAGCCTGACCAGCAGATGGATGACACTTTACTGGGCAGCCTTTCTGACCACTGGAAACAGCATAAGAGTTGAAAAACTGCTCCGGGGAGACATGGATTGAAAGCCCTCTCTTAGCCTCTGCTAAGAGATTCTGGACCTTAGGTAACTATTTACATGGGTGCAACCCAAACGTAATGTAAATCACTATCAGTTCAAAATTGCCCCCACAAAATTGCCCACACAGTAATAAAGAAGTCGTATCCATCTGTTAAGTACTTACCAATCAGAGTTCATGGTAAATACAAGGTGATCATAAAGTACAACTGCGCGTGCAGTTTTCTATGTGTTTTTATCAAGTGTTTCCATGCTCTTCCCTTAAAGCCATGCCGTAAAGGATACTATAACGAAGTATTGCATGAGAGATTTGCAGTTCAGTGACAAATAAAAACAACTGTTGGATGTTTGACTTTCTTGTTTCCAACCTTTGTTTCATTTGCTTATGAGAAGAGTAAATGCTTATGAGAGATAAGGTCAAGAAGTGGCATGGTCACCCTTATACAGCTGTGCTTTTTTATTTGCTCAATTGTTACATTTGATATGGCAATTTATGCCATTCACAGCTTGTTACAACGATTCCAGAGACTTCATATTCTGACAGAGTCATGCTGGCGCATAATCCCATCATTTACTCACAAGCTGTTTTTGTTAACGTCAAGGTTGCAAGAACAGATTTATAAGAATATTCCTCTGTGGGATGTTTTTTCCCCTATTCCCCCTTTTCCTCCTCTTCTAGGAATTAATGTATAAAACCTCTTTTGCAGTGTTTTGCTTGGAATACTTGTAGGTTTCCGTGCTTGAATGCATCACATTTTTGCCCACTTGCATTTGATTTGAATACTCATTGTCTGATTATGTGAGTTTCGGTCTTTGACTGCATGTGCAGGGCTCCTTCTGCCATGCGCACCTTCACTGTCCTCCCCTCTGTCAAAGGCTACTAAAGGCGCAAGTACAAAACTCAAGTTTCTTCTGTTTCAAACCGGGGCAGAGGCTGCTTCCACGGCCTTGCCTGGGGAACACTCTTGTTCTCTCCTACCCGGCATGGTCCACTCTGGAGGCGCCCCAAAGGAGCAGTGATCACAGACAAAATTCACCTAGTGAAACAAGCAATTGCTTTGTTTTTCTGGTAGTCAGCACGTATGTGGTCTCTGTAATCTGCAGAGCAGGCCATTGCCTCATTGCCAAGCCAGAACGTTAACAGCCTCTATCACTATCCCTGTTCTGACCGGGAGAGGTCTGGAGGATGACACCAGGGCCGTGGCCACAGGAAGAGGGAACAGCAACACTGCAGGTGCAGACCCGGAGCACGCTGCACCCTGCCAGCCCTGCTCGACCACGAAGACTCTGCTCTCTTGAAAGCACAGAAGGCAAGCAAGCCATCCCCTGAGATGGCGCTGGAAAACAGAGCAAAGCAGCCCTCTTTATTTTTTTTTTTTTACCATTGGGACAACATAATTTCTTTTGTTTATTTATGTGGTTTCATCTTTTTTTAAAAAGCCTGGATTAGCCCATTTTGGACCTCTGCCCTAGGATAAAATATTCCTCCTGCTGTTGCGCTCTGCACAGCTGAAGAAATAACTTGTAAGAGTTATGAAAAATTTAAAAATGGTGTTAATGCTTGATCCATGTCTGAAGAGAGGTGAAGAGGCAGTGGAATCTCGCTGTGCTTCTCCTTCTCCTTCAGCAAACATTTCATCAGAGCATCTTTTCCAGGGCGTCATAAATTAAAGATCTCTAGGAAAGTAAGCCATGGTGCGATCCAACTCCTGACACTTGCATGTTCTGAGCAAGAACTTCTGGACAGCTGGAATGGCTGGACCTGGGATTTTGGTTTGGTCAGTAATGCAGAAAAGCACGGATCACCAGAGCTGGAGAGCAGCAGGCACGCAGCTAATTCCAACCTAAATAACAGGAGCACAGAAAATCTCCCAGGACTAGATCCTGCCACCTTACAGAACAGCAGCATGGGCAGAGTCCCCTTTATTTCTATGGTGATTCTTATGGATTTTCATCCCAGGCAGCGGTGTCAGCTCTGCCTCCCAGGGTTTGCCAGAGGAGACCAAAGCAGGGGAAAGAAAGAGGAGCCTCCTCCTACCCCTCCTCAGACTCACATAATTTAGAAGCACTCTGGTGTTTTTGTTTTTTTTTTTCCTCAGTGATCTTAGTTCTTTTCCACTTGTACCCAGAGGATCTGGACTGTGCTCATTTATGCTGCTGTTTTAAGTTGCTCAGCTCTCCCAGCTCGTCTCGCAGCGCTGCTTCAGATTTTCAGCTTCCAAAAGCAATGAGGCTTTCGCGAATGCGCTTGCTCGCTCCGCGTTCCTGCCCTTTCCAATAGGTTTGGAACCCACAGGCCAATTTCAGCTACTGTTAACAGAGGATCAAAAAATCCCCAAACTACTTAAGTTCCTGCCAGCCATGTCAGAATGTGTCCAAGTGGAGTCTGCAGGTAGCTCACGGTGGAAGGGAAGCTTGCTGCCCTTCAGAGTCTGGAGTGGCACCAAAAAGGATTTTTCTGAGTGATGAAGGAATTCAGCTGCCAGTTTCATAAGTGGGGCAGACTCCTAGGACACTATATTCCCTTGACCTTCCCTGGCTCCGACTGACTGGAACATTTGAAAAGAGACTATAAGCCTTTTAGAAACCATGGGCACTTACAGGAGCTCTCAGACTCTTTACTGACTGACTGAAAGTTTCACTCTGTTGTCACTAATAAATCCCCCTCCCCTCACCAGTTTATGTCTTACAAGTTTGGGCTAAGCTTTGTCTACTAAAAGGATCTTAAATAAAACAGCGCTTACTGAAATGTGATCTTTGCACATTTCTAAAGTTTTAATTTTCCTGCAGTGTAATCTTGTTACTTAGGTCATTCGGTTTGTCACGCCTTGGTATCAGTCTGGTCCAGAGCTGGCTGCAGGGCTATGTTCTCCTGACATTTAGAGCAAGAATTCCCTGGGAAATCAGTCAAGAGATTTGACAGTGCTGCTGGCCAAGCTCCAGAGGGTTTAGTTTTACTCTCCTTCTCAACTTATTGTGGAATCTGTCTATCCACAAGCCGCACATTGAGTCCCATGCTAGAGAAGGAGAACTGAAAGGGACAAAATGGCTATTCATGTGAGGGGTTCATTCAGGCTTTTCATAAAGGTTTTACAAGAAGCTGGGCAATTGGATGACTGCTGAGCTTCCTTAGTCCTGCTTGATTTCTTTCCTCACGAGACATTTTGGATTGACTGCCTTTTTTTTGGCTGTCTCCCCCTGCCTCAGTAAGCAGCAATCGCATTTAGAAACACAAAATTAAGAGCCAGGTAGGATAGGAACCAACTGGAGGCTTTTTCATCTTAGAAATGTTTTCATTTGAAGGGTTTTGGAACATGGTGTTGCTAGACCATTTGTTGGGAATTCAGCAAAAAAGCCCTTTCTCTCTTTTCCTACCTCAACGTCCTGCAACGCCCGTTGCAAAAAGCTGCATCTGTGGTGAATGCATGAACATGTTTTGATGAATGGAAGGGGAAAAACAGGAAAGCTATCAAGGACACTTGTTTGAGGTGTGGGAGAATAAAGAAAAGACTCCTGGGGCAGTTGCAAATGTGGACGAGAAATAGCCTGGATTCCCGGGAAGGAGGAATTCCAGTGACATAAGGAAGGGCACAGCCAGGTGTCAGAGAGCAGCAGGAGTGAATCTGCTTGCGCTACTTGACTTGAGGAGTTGGGGCTGCTCTCACATCCCCTTACACTTCTCCTTGGAGGGTATTTTCATGTTGTCCATCAAGTGTCTTCCTGAGGTGACCACCTGACCCACATGCTTGCTGCCTATGTGCTGGGGCCGTGTGATCTTAGACAGCAAAGCTGAAGAGATACATCTTATTTTGCTATAGACACACAGGAATTTGGTCATGCAATCACTGATTTTATTAGCTGCACAAAATGCAATATTCTGCTTCATATATACCTGCAGTGTACTGTCTATAGCAATGAGTGAGGCTTTCCAATCTGACATGAGTTGCTCTCTCTTACAGTCCTGCCACTGACTCTAAGCTCCTCAGCTTCAGGCACTCCGACTCCTAACTCAGCACCACTATGAGCTTTTATTTTCCTCCTAGATGAAACCCCTGCCCCTTGGTGTCTGCCCTCTTCAGTAAGTGTTGAACCTGCAGTCTGTGTTAACCCGTAAAGGTGATGATGCAGTTTGCATATTCTACTTTTTTTACCTGCTTTTGAGAATGAAGAGCATTGCCCTAACAAAAGTTAGAACTAATGGAGACCTATCCTTAAGTGTGTCTCCTTTTGTGACAATGAATCCCAATGTTAGTGCAGCAACAAGCGCATACCAGCATGAACAGACTTTCCAAGGGGTTTGTTTGCAAATAGCAGATGGTAGTTTATTTGAAAGGGCCTTTTGTCTTGGTTATCCTATCAATTTCACATGCACCAATGTTGCTATGATTGAAAGATCATGCAGTGGTCAAAAACTAGAGGGCAACCTTATGCTTTCTAGTTATACATCATACATCATCACATTTCACCTCATGACATCTTTCATCAGTGCTATAATTTACATCAGGTTAAATATATCTTCTGAAAAGCATCACTGCTTCATTTGGAAGCTCGTGGGATAGAAGATCTGCCCGTTCTCTTGGTAGCTGATTCCCAAGACTAATCATTTTTTTTGATGGTCTCTTTTTTTTTCTAAAATAAGTTTGTATGGAATCATCTATGTAATAGTGGTTCTTATTGTGCTGTTCTCTCCTAGATTGTAAAGCCTTTTGTACTTCTGTTTTCTCCCCATGGGTATGGGGAACAAGTACGTAATACGAGCAAGTCATCTCTCCATCAATATTTGATAAACTAAGCAGACTGAGCTAAGTCTTTCAGTCTAAAGAAATTTCTCCAACTTCTTTTTTGACTCTTGATGTGCTTCACCTCTTATGCAACACACCTTTTAAAATGCATTCTCAGTATTGGACTCTCAACAGGCATATTTAGAAGTAAAGGCATGTGTTGTAGCACACTTCGTTACTCCTTCTTACTGCATCCTCACATTGACAGTGTGCTCTTGATTGCCTCGCTACGATAATCCCTAAGTGCTTCTCAGCTTCTTCCTTCAGTTGGTAAGGCTTGTTTCACTCTAAGAAATCTAGCTTTTCATTTTCTATTATTAAAAGAGTTTTTTTTTTTTTTTTTTTCATTCTTTCCTGAGGAGGATCAAAGTGCAAAATGGTCTGGGCTGCTTTGCTGGGCCACGTTTTTCTCAGCTTGCTAATTTCAGTCGTGTTCCAACTATATTGGCAGTGATTCTGCCCCGAGGTGAGCAAGCCTCCCAGCGATCGCCTCAGATCTCTGCCAACTGCTACCATTACTAGTCCATTAAGTGCTTTCAGAGAGCTGTCAACAGGGTCTGAATCCATTTAATACTCTATGGCTAATGTACAGTGGTTAATACTTTAAACAAATGTCACTCAGTTTTGTGGTAAAGCCTCTAGAAAAACTAAAAAGGCTTCACTCTGTGCAGCTACTTCTGTCAACCAGTGTGTAATTTTAAGAATGAAATCTTGCCTGGTTGTTTTTTTTTTTCTTTTTGTACTATCAAGTACACTTGACATTCACCCTAATGCTCAGAATTTGTCCTTTGCTGTAGCCATCTGCTGTATGTAAAGTAATGATAATATTTGTAATTCACATATAGCATCATACTCACAAGATTTCTATGCCAGCTAGAAATGCATGACATGAGTGGGTTTATGTAGCTTGTTCTGAGGAAAACGATTTTGCTTCACATCATTCAGGCTATCTTTGTAAATTACAGTAGTAACTGTCTTCCTGATACTGTGTCTTTGTAGTCTTTTTTTCTTCCTTTTCAACATTAATACCTTCTAAAAGCTACACCTTAGGTCTTAGAACTGAAGCTATTGATATTTCTCTATGCAAAGGTCCATCTTTCATTGAACAAACTAACTGAAAAGCGGGGTCTGACTATGAATATTTACAAGTTTGAGGCTTTTTGTCCAAAAGCTTCTAAAAAAAATTGACAGCACGCTTTTCCTGAAATCTTTAGTAGAGCATCAGTTTCATTTCTGACAGGATTTCATGTTAACAGCTTGAAAAGAATTATGTGAAGTCTAGTAACTGGAGATATGGCTGCCACAGTTTTATACTGGACAAGAAAATTCAGAGACACCAATTCAGGCTGTTTAGTCTCTATTATGACTTAGGCTACATCATTCAGAGATTCTTGCATCTGATCCAGTTATCTACAAAGATAATTGAGCTAAATTTCAATAAAATACAGAGAAACAAATGCCTTGCTCTTGCTGTCATCATCAGCTTTACAGATTGCAAACCCTAGTCAGTGCAGAGATGAACATAGCTCAGGAAACTGAACACTTAGTGATATTTTGTGTCTTCAACCACTGAATGTGCCATGGGAGAACCTGCAGATCAAGGAAAAATCTTTTTTGAGGCCTATTGTTCTCATGCAGTATCTGCTCATTTCTCCTGTCCATACGCTTGTGGACACAGACTGGGGAAGGGAACCTGCAAAGATGGGAGGAAATCAAACACAGAGCCTGAGCACTCTCAGCTGTATGCTACTTTTGTGGTTGGTGTTCCTTTCTTAAGGAACATTTTCTAATATTGCCTTCACTATTACTTTCTGCAGGCACCTATAAAATAGCAAGCTGTTCTCTTGTAAAGCCAGCGGAGGGGAAAAAAGCTGCAAGCTGTGTGAATAATCAAAAACAATACCAAAAGATATTTATTCGAGAAGACTTTGGGAATAATAAATATTTTGTTGCCTTGTTTGCAAACTTATCTATTACTGCAGAGCAATCAGTCTGTGACTACTTTCCGTGGCTTATGACTTTGGGCTCATCAGTCTTCCCTCTTTCTGCAGCCATGTTTTGGATAGATTATAGATAACCCTGCTGTAAGTTGCTGTTCACAGAGAATTTTGTGAATTCCTCGGAGACAATTGTTTTAGTGAAGACAGATATTGTATTAAATTAGTAGTAAGAATAGCGCAAATGTGGCTAATGGACATAAGAGGACACAAGACTTGGAGGACACAAGACAAAAAAAGAGTCCAAACTCCATTAAAAAATAATTTACTTTTATGAGAATGAATTCAGAGTAAGGGAAATTTCTGTGGGACGTGTGGTTTCACATTTCCCTTTTCTTATAATCTAAACATCTACGGTACCCATCTGATTTTCGGTTTCAGGACGCATTCTTGACTGACATGAACTCATTTGTCGTCCGCCAGCCCCGCAGAACCAACACAGCGGTGACAGGGATTCTTTTCAGCTACACGCCTCATCGGCGCCGTTAGCGGCGCAGCTCCAGCTCCGGCACATTTATCCCTGCAAGAGGGGGCACAGAACCACACAGTCTGTTTTTCTAGTTTGCAGTGCGTAGTTTGCAGAACGGGCTCTCAAAAAATGACTTCTGACATGCAAACAGAGTACACTTGACATGATTGGCACAGAGGGATATGCTGTACACAGCCTCACAAGGCGATTTTTGCTGTCCTGTTTTGTAATTCTTTCTTTGAAAGTTTTTGCTAATACTGGTCCCAACTGTACTGTCTCAAAAAGCTAATGATATAAATGAGAAATAGTAGATGACGCTTTTAGAACCACAAAGAGGCAAAGTACAAGTGAAGACTTAGCAGCCCATAGCCAAGAAATCTCTTATTTTTCACTCAAGTAAAGATGTTGGAATGGAACAAAGATGGAGTCTTAGTAGAAGGAGAATAATCTTTTGACTTACAAGTCTGTTGTGTTGGAAAAATGAAGAACTTGAGCCACATATGGAAATCAAAGTACAAAATACAAAGCCATTGGGATCATAGTATTGTTCAAATATCACATGGCTACAAAATGTGTCAGAGACTTTTTAAGTAATCCAGAGCATGGCGTCTTGTAGACAGGAGACTCTCCTAGTAGAATAATAAATAATTAAAATTATTTCCCCACAGTTATTTCCCCACTGTTTCTTTGTGCATTGGACATACTGAAAGTCCTGGGCTATTTTAGAGTTTTGGGAACACCATTGATTTGCCTGGGTTTTGTGATGAGGCCAAAAAGGGAAAGAAACGAGCCTGGGAAACCCTATAATTGTCCACTCTCAATGGTTTTGTTGCTAGGCCAAAATAAGGGGTCAGGGCATAATAGCACTGGAAAAGCTTAGTTACTGTGGATTTTACATAACGAGTTCCCAGCTTCTCCCATTCAGCCCGTGCCCAGTTCTGCAACCAAGGCAGCACAGAGAGCTGATTTCAGCTCCAACAATGTCAGTAGGAGAGCTTGTTTTCCCTCAGTAAATTGCAAAATTGCAATAACTAGAAGGAATGCGTCAGTGCTCATAGAAGACCAAAAAAAAAAAAAAAAGGACTCCCTCTTCTCAGGCTGACTTTTGCAGCAAATGTCAGTACTCTACCCCTGCTGTCAGACACAGTTACCTACAAACTCTGCTCTACTACTACTCTGCTACCTCTTCAGCCCCAAAACTCCTTAGTTTCCGTCAAGGCTGCCTGCTTTGTACAGGTGACCCTTGCAGCTCCTATTGATGTCTCTGGCAGCAGCAGTAGCTCCAGCCCCCTACAAAGATCCTCCTGCTCCCTGGAGCTGCCAGTTTGTGGACTGAGCAGTCTAATGTATATCGGCTTAAGCTGGAAATTTCAATCTTAGTGGCAGCTTTAAGTAAGGCAAGGCAGAAGACAAATCGTGATTCAGATTCTGCTTGATAACACCACCTCCGCTAAGGGAGTTTCTACATGTGGAAAGAAAGCATCATCAGTCCTGATCCCACCAGAGCCACTGCTCTGAAGGCAGCTGAAAAGATTGAGGGAGAAATGGGAGGATTTGTTGGAAGTATGGGTGAGACACAAAACAATTTTGTCTAACTTTTTTCTTATTTTTTTTTTATACTTTGCTTTTTCCCTGCTACTGAAGAGGACCTGCAGGGACCAGTGTGATTTCTAGAAATATCACCCTCCCTTGGAGCTCAGGTTTCGCTGTGCTGACATCTTTAGGATACTTTAGGACTCATCAGAGATGCAAAAGCAAGGCAGCAATTTCGTATCGTGCACTCTCTCCTCCAGCCACAATTAACATTTCCTCTTCTCATTAGAGGTTTTTCCCTCTATACCTTCTCTATTTTTTTTCTTCTTTTTTTTTTTTTTTTTTTTTTAATAGGAAAATACCAGAATTCATAGAAAAGGTGACAGTTGTTGTCTGGTGCTGGGAATATACTATAGGTGGTAACTCGGTAACTTCATGGACAGTAGAGAGATGCTGCAAACTCTTGCTCTCTGCAACAGAGGTAGCATTACCTCAACCACAACCTGCTGCAGCTGAACAAACCACTGGCCTCTGGGGCTGGCAGCATCATGGGCTGGGCCAGTGTGAGAAGCAAAAATAAAAGCCAGGCAAGAGGAAAGCTGGCAACCCTTGTGAAGATCTCAGCTTCATTTGGAGTAGCCTCTTAGCTCTGAGACATGCTCATAAAACCTTTACATAACTCTGCCACATATGACACCTTTGCACATATGGTGTCACCATGACCATTCACGCTATGGTCACAGATGAAAACAGAGTTAACCTAAGTTCTGTCAGTACATCTCAAGCCAACAGATGGAGTGTACCTTGATTCAAATTTAAGATCTTTAGAGTGGAAAGCAAGGATTAGTTACGGAGCTCCCTGCTACTGGTTATGAGAAATGTGTGACCAAATAGTTGTCAAATATTTGCAGTCAGTGTGTTTGTAGGGAGAGAACTTCTATATATCCATCTCTCTGAACACAGACTGATTCAAAATGTGTTAGAGCTCATAATCATTTTCAACATTTAAATCTTTCAATGTGAGTATTTTTACTAAGAAGGAGGCTATGTAAGCTGCTGGTCTTTTGCTTTTGCATCCAAATAACTAGCTTGAGAAATTAAACCTCAAGCACTTAATATCCTACTGACATGTATTTACAATCCACTAAGTGCTGATTTACATCTCTATGTGCTTAAAAACCTAGATAAACCAGTTCTGCACCCACCCACCATGTCTCAGAATGCTCTTTCTTGAATGCAAAGAATATCTGCAGGTCTTGGGAAATAAGCGCTATTGGGAAATCAGTGGAAACTGCATTTTGGGGAAGAATTTGAGAAAAAAAAATCTGACATGGGAGGAATTGCTAAGTGCAAAGGACAGGACAGATATGTGTGCACAGATGGTGACTGACAGTACCATACTCCCAGGCTGCCTTATTAGTGCAGCCTCAGTGCCACGATAACATAGCTGTGCTGGACCAGAGTGGGCTTACGCTCGACAGCTGAGCACGAACTGGCAATGGTTGCACCCGTTCATGCCGACATGCTTAAAGAAGGTGGGAAATCCTACGTCAGAAGAGGGAGAAAAGGAAGCAACAATTATAAAACAACAAAAAAAAAAAAGTTATGACAGTGGACTTAAAATTTTCTCTTCCATTCTCTAAGCCTGCTTACATGGTTGAGTTGCTCAACACACTCAAACCTCTCTTCTGCTCCTGTAGGACCTTCTGGTTGAGCATCACAGTATTTAGGACTAAGGCACCAAAACGTAATCTCTTCTCTTAATTTGGGATCAGAATAAAATGAAAAAGTAAGATTCCCACACTGTCTTTGTCTGCTTTACTCTTTATAAAAGGAACTGGAGGGACACTTCCCTCTGATCAGACTGCCTGGCACAGTGTTTGAGTTGGGGCAGGCTTGACAGATGCACAGCATTTGGAAACAGAATTTGCTTTCTTGAGATTGCCAACTGCACGAGCCAGAGCTGAATGATGCACTTCATGGCTGAAACAGAATCAGGAAGCCCCATCTTCCTCCAAGCCTTTGGAAAGAAAGCACAAAGATAGGATTTTAAAGTCCTAAAAGTTAAATTCCACACTATACTTCTGAACAGAACTATTTATCCACAGAGTTCAACGTTCTTTCTCAAAGACATTTTGCTTAATTAACCTTCCTTTACTGGAACACTTTACTAAAGGTGAAACAGAGGCATAGAGCTGCTCAGGTTTGCCCAACAAATCCAAGTTACAGAACTTGGAGAGTAATCCAGGTTTCGGAAGCCATCCTGACACTCCAGCCACAAGCAGTTTCAGTTAACATAATATAAATGTGGTGGACTCACTGTGCTTAGCTTCAGAACCAAGAGCTCAGCAGTTTTGCTCAAAATAAATAGATATTTTAGTGGATACTTAAGTCAATCTCATTCAACTAAATAACATGACAATTCTCCCCAGAATACACACACACTCGAGAACACCATGAAATCCCAAATGTCTGACGTTAAGAAGACATTTATTTGGTTGTGTTGCTTATGTTCCCTAATCTTCCCTGTTCTTGCTCTGCCCTCTGAAGTGTAAATGAACTATTTGACACCATAAATGCACATCTATTTGATTTTGGTCTGATTTGGACCTTAAGATTCTGAGACCAGATTCTTTAATTTTGAAAACATCACAGCAAGTTACCCAGTTGATAAATTGGTATTAACATTGCAGTTAAAAATACTTATCTGATATATTGTTAGCCTGAAGATACACACAACAAAGACTTCTACATATAACCCATATATTTACACATGGATTTCAGTTGAAACATTTTCCTCTCAGACTTCTGAATAGTGTCATCCTATAATTTTCATTTAAATTTAAGCAAATTATAAATTAAAGTGGTGATCTCCAATGACCCATCACCAAGATAGAATAGCCTGGGGCAGGAATAGCTCCAATAAATTTAGCCTTTTGGGGGAGTTACACCAGAGGACCTTGCGAGAGGGTGTGCTAGATTTGATTGCATTGTGGCTGCACACCTATGACTTGCAGCCAGCAACAGCTTAGCTGCAGTTTTGGACAAGTGTTAACAGTGTGTCTTAGATCCACAAGCCAAACCCAGCATGGAGAGTGGTAGCTATCATTTTGTAGGCAAAAAACAGCATTTAAGAAGAAAAGCAAATAAAGAACACTGTTGATTTCAGAAAAAAAAATCAGGGTTTTGCTTCAGGAGGGGAACACAAATGACTCGTGTTTTCAAGAAGCAAATTTACACAGGAAGCGCTGCTCTCCAGCTCCAGCCTTCCATGGACTGGCTATAAAGCCTTCACAGGCCATTTGACTTCTCCTGGCAACTGACCTCCATCAAAGAAGTGCTTTGAGATCTTGAAATGAAGAAGCGTCCATAACTAAAAAGCAGTTACCTTAATGACACCCCTTAAAAGAGGCTCTGCATGCTGCAGCTGAACTTTAGTGTCAGTGTAATTGCATTATTGAATGTTGTACGGCATGTTTTCATTCCTCTTCTGCATACATTCCGTATGATTTTCCAAGTAAAATAAACATCTGTGCGTAGTTAGGGAGCTGGGAATTTGTGTAAGTTATAGCAGACGACCTTCAATTTTTGGTTTTGCCTAACAACCTTACAAAACCTAAGGTAAGTTACAACTCATCCTCACACTTTGACCTTTTAAAATTTACTTTAAAAATAGAGGTTATCTTTTATGCTGCAAATTATGCCTTTATCTCTTATAATCCCACAAGTCAGATATCACAGTCCCACTTCAATTATGCTAAACTCTTGTGTTAATTTTAAATCATGTAACTTAATTCCTGGCAAAGCAGGCTGGTGATTTTCAAAATGTGGTTAATGAGGCAAAGTACAATCTAGATTCAGCTACTGAGATCATCTGAATCCCCTAGGTCACTGAAGATGACTATGGAGAGGCTCTTTGCAAAACTCTGGGTTAGATTTAAAAAACACTGATTTTTTAAGTGCAGTTAGGGGCTATGGAACTTGAAGTCGAGCATACAAAGAAGTTAAATTACTTTCACTAGAGCCATAGAACAACAGTGCAGCTAAAACTATTAGGCTTCTGTGCACATATGCACTTTAAAGACCTTAAGCGGTGTCCTCCCCTTTTAAATCACAAATGCAAACTGTACCAGATTTTGAAAATGACAGTGCGGGGACCTGATGCCTGTGTCCACAGATGCATGCAAATCAACGTCATTTTCCTCCTCATTTGCAGAAGCCAAACATTTGCTAATAGTTCCTCTCACTATCCCCTTGTCTCAAACAAAGGCTTTAACTAAGACTGGTTAGTGGATGAAATCTTATGAGCTTGAGCAGTTTCTTTTTTTTTAATACAAATACGCCTCCCTTCAAAATCCTTAATTCCCGAGCAGATAAACTGAAAATTTGCTACTAACTCAAGCTTAAGCTTAAACTGACATTCTTCAGAGACTAATTTACTACAATATATCTCCCTCAAATAAATAATTACTGCAAAACTCATATATAAATTGATCTGCATTCTTTATTAGCACGTTAAATTTTTTTTTCTCAAATAAATTTTAGAATATACCAGTACACAAGGCAGCTTCTTGTCTGTGAATTCACAAATAACTAACAAACATTTACAACTGACAAGGCAAAGGAAATATATAGACAGCAAAAAGTAAGTGTACATTCACTTTCCACGTGACTTCTTTAATGACCTGGAAGAACTCCCTGCACAGAGAAATTCATTCAGAATTTGAGGTGAGGATCAACAAGCATAAGACCAGAGGACCTAGAGATCTCTGCTGCACCAGTGAAAATATGCCTATATGCCAAAGTAAAAAAACATGTAAAAACTAAGGACTCGCTTTGTTTCACATCATTTAAGAGGCTGGATCATGCAAAATTGAAACTCTGGTAAGATGTGCTCTATTAGGTTCTAATGCATATTCTCACTCAAGAGTAACACCGAAAGTGCAGGGCCAAACTCAGAAAAATATTGTACTCAGTAAACACACATAGAATTTCACGCTATCCAGCAACAGCCATTAAAAAGCATGACATAGACATGGCAAGTGCTGCAAGGACGTCTGAGAGCCCCTACAGGGACACCTCTCTCCAGTGCCTTTCCCAAGGGCTGTCATCGGCTGTAGGGCACTTGTCTTTCCCACAGAAAGCGCATTCCCAGCTCTGGGAATGGCACTGCAGATAAACCGGAAGACACTTGTGCTGAGGAAGAAGGTGGAAGGTTTCAGGACACACTATTAACCTGAGTCAATGCTTAGGTATCTCATCCTGGTGTGACCACGTGTGGGTCCAGCTAGACATGAGAATGGCTCATATGAGTGAACTTGGCCATGTCCATGTGCCCGGAGCACTTGCCTACTGCTCTCCTCAGTGCTTAGCATCAGCTCCTGCCCTCCCAGCTGGTGCAGATACTTTGTGGGGAGTTCGTTTTTCCTCCCTTTGCTCCAAGGTACTCAGGAAGCCCGTTAGCTTCTGCTACCGCCACCTCTCCGCCTTGAAGGAGCTCGGCCTGCCCTGTCAAGACACACAGTCTGCTACGCTGCGCAGCGGTATTCTGGGAGCAGGAGGAGGCTTGTTTTGCTCTCCTAAGGAGGAAGCAGAGAAAGAGGCCTCTCTTTTCTGCAAAGGGCGGTGATTAGTCCTGTGGAAACATTAAAGCCATACAACTGCTTGCAATGAGAGGAAAGCACAGCAACAGTTTTAAAAGCCAGCACTTGTTAAAAACAGGGGATAATGACATTTTACTTGCATCAGGTTTTGTCACACTATTTCTTTACTCTACACATTGTTATGTCAAGATGCCACAGTAAAATGCCCCAAATCATATGGTATCCAACCAATGGATGCCACTTTATTTTGAAGGGCAGGCACAGGAGTTCATTCCTACCCATTTTGCAAAGACTTTTCTTCCTTCTAGGACACTCTAATCTGGTCACCCATCCTACATCATCATGTGTCACCATGGATCATTGGATCAAATGCATGAGCACCTAAAGGAGGAGAGGCAAGAGTAGGGGCAAGGCACCTTTTCCTTTTACAACCAGGACTGTGAAACTCTGGACACAATTTGCCTTAGGAGGCCAATAATAATCCTGCCATTTAATACTGAGGCATTCAGCCTCATCCCTGGGCTTTGCTAGATGATGAAAAAGCCGAAAGCAGAGCAAAATGCAGGAGACTCCTCAAAGCTTTGGGAGAAATAAGTTATCCATGGATTTAGGAGGTGATGCGCATACCTGATCAATCAGTAGCAGACACAGAGGGGTCCCAGCAACTGCACTGAAGGCGCTTATCAGTAGAAGCCATTGCCAACACCTAAGTCTTTGCCCTACCACTTAAGATGAAGACTTGCTTAAAGACTAGAACCACCAGTGTCCATCATGTTGTTACCTCCACTGTAAATAAAATGTTAATTTTAATGGAATGTATCAATTCCCTAAGAGGAGGGTCATTTTTGTATCATCAGAAGGGCATCAGCCAGCAGTTGTGGTCTGTGCCTTTGGCTCATAGGCTTACCAAAACCTCTTTTGCATGACTGCTAGGGGTTGCATTACTTATAGTTTTTATGCATCTGTATTTGAGAGCATCCTTCGGTAAAATAAAGTCAGCTCTGAAAATAGCTACAGTCTAACAGTAATCATAAACCCATGCCTTTTAACTGAGAACACTGCAAACATTTCAGAAAATTAGCCATTTTTTTTATTAATAAGCTACAGAAAGTAAAAAATACATTAAAAATAGTTTAAAAAACAATTTCTAAAACAGAAAGAATCATGCTATCCTGATTTTTTTTCTTAAACCATTAAAAGAACATTAGGTAAGCTAATGCAACAGCTGGCTGCGCTACTGCTTCCACAACAAAATCTGTAACGGTAAAAGCAGGTTTTTTTCAGGCATTTTAGTGCAATTTATGCTGTTTGCAGGGTGTTTTTTGTGCGCTTTCCTATAATTTTATATCAATTGGTGTCACTCTAGTTTATAAAATCTCCACCAAGCCAAGACAACACCACTTAGCAGTCACTTTGTTTCCTTTCAGGGCTAACATCCAAGCAGTTGTTTTGAATCCTGAAATGATAAATATCCAATAGAAGCCTGAAGCTATTCTGGTGCTATACAACTGGTGAGGTATAATTGAACATTAAGTAATCCAAGTAGTAGAAGTCATAGGTCAGCTGTCTCTCTTGTTTAGACAACTCCTTTAAGTATTGCCTCACTACTTCTGCATTTGTTCTTTCATCAGAGGAATGTCGGTCTTTGAAATTAGGAAATCTCAGCTCGGCTGGAGCACCTACCAGCTGCAAAAAGTAGTTGGCGTCCTCTTCGAGGGTATCAAACTTTCCTATGAAATCATAGTTGATGAGGCAGGGATAGCAGAGCTTACTGACTTGCTCCCAGTGAATGTCCATTCCCACTGGTCGGTGAGAATCTAACAAGTACTGGATAAACTCTTTGAACTTAACTCCTGATCCTGTTTTCAATGCCTCTTCATTTGCGTTTTGCCTGTATTTCTTAATTATTGCCTTCCCAAATACCGGATGGTAATAGCTGTTTGGATGTTCAAACTTATCCCTGAATGCAGATACCAGTCTTTCCATTGGATCACGTACAAATATAGTCTTAGTGTAGGTGTTCAAACGTGTGTATATCCCTTTCAGGTCGAAACTGTCTAGTTTCTTTAGATGCTTACCGTAGTGCACATCATCATGGGAAATGTTGTGTGCTGACATTGCAAGTCCATTGAGCACCATTAGGACCCGTTTCCAGTTGGAACAGCCTGCTTTAGGCACTTCACAGTATAGGATCTTGTGTCTATCCTCCACATAAATCCTTGACACCACATGCACCAGGTGGGTTCGCAGCTTCTTTCGGCTGTTGTATTTTTTACAGAAACCATAAAGGAAGGATCTGCGTCTTTCCTGGGCACCATCGACATCCTTCCACTTGTCCCCTTTGATTAAACTCTTGTTCAAAGGGCGCATCACAGGGGGTAAATACACCTCTCTGAACTGGCTGAGAAATGACTCGGTTATCTTCTGATGGCCAGACAGCTGGCTTGCCACGGAGACAGCCACCACACCAAAAGGGGACCCCTTCTCCTGAGAGCGCTGGCCCCTCGCAGCCACAGTCTCTTGCTTGCTGAGGCCCACAGGAGCGCTCCTGTTCTTGGCTGATCTCCTCAGCTCTGCGGGAGGTTGGAGCTTTAAATCCTGCAATCATGGAGAGAATGAGAGCTTAAAACACAGCAACAGCACAGCCGAGCTCATCTGCATCGTAACAGTGACAAGAACAGTGGTGCTCATGCACCGGCATTCATATGTGTTGGCAAAATACATTCAATACTACAAATTCTGTTTGAACCACTTGATCGATATACCTAATTTAGCAGAAATCTGGGCTAATTATTGAAATACATGCTTTTGAAGCTTACCTGTTAATAAATAGTAGGTCTTTCTTCAAAAATAAATAGCTTGAATCAGACCTTTTAAGAAATCACAAGAGGTTCACCCAGGGGGCTGATAGCCCTGGTAGGGGTGACCAGATGCTTTTCTGTACCTAATACATCTTTCCTTCCTGTGACAGTACTTGCAGTCAACTTGTGGTTGACTTGCAGTGGTGTTAACAGCTTTCCACAGCGCCTCGGCACAGCCAAGCTAGCAGCTGCTGTGTCTACAAGCGTGACTTGGAGCAGGCCTTGTTTCTCAGTGGTTGGCTGCAAGGCCAGTGATTGTGGTAGTGAAACCACATTAGGGTTCCTAAATATCCAACATTGGTGGATCCTAAATGCCAACATCAGGATATAGTGACAGTGGAAACCACCCTCCACAAAGGGCCACTTTCTGGCCGTAGATCATGGGAGAGAGGCATTTGCCAATATGCAGGTACCTGCAACTCAATGTCTACAACTGACCAAGCTGCTTTGAAATGTGGCAGAAGAGCAGCTTTTGGAGCTTATTTCATGTGATCTATTTAAACATCAACAGTAATGACATCAGCTAGTGTCAATCAGTGATCTTGACAAGACTGCAAAAAATGGGACTCTCCTCCTAAACATCTATTCTAACATGACCAGCTTTTGTGCAATGAAAATTGTAAAGCTTAGATCTGTGTTCTGTTGAAGCTGAGCCCAGATTTTCTTGCAGTTTGGGTACTGCTGTTCTATTAACCCCAAGTGAGTTATCTTGTGTCTCTTAAGGCTAATATAATCTTTCTCCTTCCAACAGACAAGCCTGCTGCATTAGGAGGTCTGTCCTAATTAGCTGCCATTATACTTCCCAAGAAGCAAGCAGTTGGCCAATGGTTTTTTAAATTTCTCAGGGCAAATATAAGATAGCTAAAAGTCATAGTTAGATGGACAGGTATACACAGATTACCTGATCTCATAAGTATACTTTTTCAAATGGGTATAAGAAAACTTGTTCACAAACTAATTTAATATTTACCGGAAAATTGATTTGTGGACCAGCAGAACAAAAGTAGGGATTTGGGGCTGATTCACAGCAGACTCAAAAAAAAAATAATTAAAGTTTTGAAAATTCAGAGGAATGATCTAAGAAAAGGGAATGCATGGAACACTGACCTGGATGATCTGCTTGAAATAAAGCCCACAGGAAAAAAAAAAAGCATTTCTAAGAAAAGTTAGCCTGTCTTGCTGTATAATAATATCTAATGACAAGACCACCACTGAGGAATCAGGCTATTCTGAACTGCCACTAACCTCTAAGTACCAGCTCTTTGTTTTCACCAAACATCAGATGAGTAAAATGATGTTTATATTTATGAAATCAAATAGGAGAGAGTCATTCAGAACTTGTGCATATGAGAGTGAGTTCACATTGGCATTTAGAGTGTTGTAAAAGGCTACTGGAACTGTTCCAGTTTGGCCTGGTCTACTCCTCTGATATTATCTAATTTTTCATTCTCTTGTCTAATATTTCATTTTTTAAAAAAATAAAATGCATGTGCCTAAAGATTTAGCACTTCTGCTGTATGATGGAAAGCATTCAGGAGCATGGTTAGTATATAATAACAGGAGGTAGCTGTAAAACAGAGAAGGGTCTGTGAGCCTAATGGGAATTTCAGCATCACAGTGAGTGACATCTTATAAATGCTACCACAGAAACACAAGCTTGCAGATAAAGAGAAATGAATGTTTTGACCTTAAAAGGAAAAATCTGGAATTTAAAAGATGAAAACGTGTATGCTATACACAGAAACCAACTACATAATACAAGACTCAACAAAGGAATAAGTTTATATTACAAATTTAAAGTTACTGAAAATCATAGATTTATCAGCTGGGCTCTGAGGGAAATTTTATAATTCAGAGACTGTCTCCAAATATATATGATTTGATTGAGACTCAGCGAAGCAGAAGAAAAGAACAGAGAGGGAAATAGAACCTCCTATCTTCCTATGGTATGAAATCTGAATTTAGGAGTCTAGTTCAGGAGTGCAAAAACACACAAACCAGTTAAATATCAAAGAAAATCCACTAGAATGAGGCATACACTTCAGAGGACAGTTCAGGCTCCTGATTCACTCTACGATTTTGACTAGTGAAGAGCTGCCTTGTTCCACCATTCCAAGTGAAAAGAAAAAAGAACACTGAGACATTTGGAGTCTAGATTTTGTTCCATTTCAAATAGTCTGTTTTGGATGCAAGACCAACCTCTAAAGATAGCCCGAGGAGACACCAAAATGGGATGGTATTTCATTTTTTGCCGCTCTGAATACAGCTGTAGGAACCATTACAGGAGCAAGGATTCAGAGAGCCATTTAGAGAAATCTTGGGCAACACCCTAAAGGAACAATATTCACACAGTGGGAGCCACTTGAAAGGGGTTCCCTCTAAGCAAGATGAGGCAAAAGAAGAAAGAATCTCTCAGGAAGAAAAAGCCCCAATCACAAGGAAAAAAAGTCCTAGGGGAAAAACAATGATACGGGAAGTTCTGAGGGGGAAAAAAATAAATCTACATATGTAAAATACTATTAGTTGCTTCCCCTCTCTGCTTCTCCTTCTCTTTGACGTACATATCCCAGAGTGAATAGAACAATAATGGCTAATAAATGTTATTATAAGTTCCACAAGGAATTGTGTGTTTGCAGTAAATGCTGGCTGTAATATGCTATGAATGGAAAAGATAGTGATGATAATTTTTGAAGGCATATTGCCACTTGCTATGGAAGTTTTCCAACTCAAATACAAAACAAAACAAACCTACCAACATACTTGCCTTATTTAACTCGATTAGTGACTAGTAACAGTGAGATGAATGAAGGAATGAATGAGATTTCTTGGGAAATTAACAGGAACTGTTCAATAGGCAGTGCCATATTTCTTAAAACTACCTAGAAATCTGGTATATGCAGCTGAGTGCCACATGCTTTGAAAGGATTTTAAAGTATTTGGTTTGCACCAATTGATGGGTTGTCTTTGGCTTCCTCTTGGCACTTGTAATTTTTCATAGCTTGTGTTATGATGCCTTAAAGAGAGGAATATCTGTATGTTACACCAAAATTGTTTTCAAAGTAGAAAGAGGAAAACAAGAAAGCCTTCAAAATCAAAGACAATTTTTTTTTTTCAAAAAAAGTATTATTTGTTTTCCATAAATTGCTGAGCACCATCATTTTTGAGAATACCTGAATGTATAGCAACAACAAACACTGAATAGATAAATACCTATTGGCAACTAACTCTGGATACAAGACTATTCCATGCAAAAGCTTCTACCTACTCTTTGAGATAAGTGCCATAGTACAGAGACAGCCAAGAGCAAGTGTCTTTGGAAACCTATTTACTGGCTTGGGAAACGAGCTCTGTGGTCACCTTGGAGAGAAGCACAGTTGTCCTTGAGACATGCTGACAATCTATACAGCAGGTTGCACACCTTTCATCTGAGAATTAATTTTCAGTGAAGTGTTGCACCCTTGCCAGTAATTATGTCGAGTGCCATGTTCTCTGCTTGCACTTACATATATGAAAGGCAGTTATGAAATGGCCAATTTAGAAGAGTATGCACATAACCTCTGTCTCCCTTTGGCTAAACAGGAGCTAAAGACAGACTTAAAATTATTTTAAATACAAAGCAAAAGAAGAAATTTCACAGAGTTTCAGTAAGCTGTTTGCCTACTGGCAGACAGTTCAATGAAGGTGCAGAAATAAAAGCCATTTCTGATGTCATTAATGGGTTCACAGGTAATATTTTCCTTACATTTTGTTGCTGAAGATTCTCTGCTCCTCCCTTCTCCACAGTATAAATAAGTAGCTAATACCTTCTTTTATGCACATCAAAGCTGTCCTTTTCCTTAGTACCTTCATAAGCCATTGAGGTAGAAGAGACTGACTACCGCCAAGAATAGTTAGGACTCATCCAGTTATGCTCTGTGGTAGCTTTACAATGCACTAGTGGGATCTCATCCAGACAGTTTACAATTAAAGTATTGTGCCATGCAAAAAAGATAATGATGTATTGGGAAGAACGATATTCCAGGACTGATTTACAAAGAATTTAATGGCTTGCAGACATTGCTGTTTTTTCTACATTTTTTACTGTTGGATCTTTTTTGTTGGAATTTTTACTAACTAAAATAATATAATTGAGTCCATCAGTATATATGGAGCAGAGAGAGAGAGAAAGAAAGATTCTGTTATATCATGCTCTTCTGTGCTACTCAGTAATTACACTTCGGGCATTAATGTCTGGCTTGTTTTTCAGTGTGTATTTTCCATCCTGTAACACGAGCTGCCTCAAATAGCATTTATGAAACTTCTTAAGCTTCTCAGGAGCAACTGCGTGAATCCCCTTGGAGGATACTGTACTCTGCCTTTCACCGTGGTTTCACTTTCACTAGCCAAGTGACTGTGACAGGTTTGAGTGCCTCAAGGACTCTCCCAGTACTAATATGTACCTAATATAGGTGCTCTCCAAACATGAGTGTTCACAGGTGATAAAAACTTCACTTCATTCCTTAAAACAAGAGCAGGCTGGAAATATTTTTTACCAGATGAAACTTATGAAAGGCAAATAATTATAAGGGAGGAATATTTGTGTTTCTGGACAAAGATCAACTCTAGGCAAGGGTTCTGCAGTACATACTCACAGAAACCTACAAGTGACAAGGGACACAGGGGACTAATGAAGTGACAGGAATTAGAAATACACTATACGCTTGCAGCACATGTATCTAATCTCATATTCCTGTCCTTTGGTACTAGATATGCTCAGGCATATCTATTTAATTAGAAATCTTGTTTTAGTGCATAAATATATTTCTTCAACGTTGCTTCCAATGTGAGGATTATATCAGAATGAAGACCTAATTTCAGGATCCTAGTTGTTTCCCTAGGATCTCTCTCTAGAAATCAAAAAGAGAAAAGGGCTCTTCCAAGAAAAGGCTAGTTAGTCAATTCACTCTCTGACTTCTCATCATATAGGGAGTACAGGGAGATCAATCTCCAAATTCAGGTCTTTAAATAAAGCCGATGTGAATACTGAAGACCTGTAAATGAAACGCCTTCTTATTTGGATTGTAGAAGTTGGTGTGAATCTTTGAAAAGATAATGTATAATTTTAACCTAAACACCTGATTAGGCACAACCAGCAAGATTCCATCAGTAGAGGTCCACAACTATGATGGTTGGGAGTTAGAATTAATATGTAATTGAAATATGAAGAAAAGCTTTCATGAGTACTACCTACAGCATGCACCAGCGAAGCCTGGAGCTACTGCTCAGTTTCTTAAGTATAAAAATATGTAAAACAATATATACCATGTATGTGCAAGTTTTTTGACCTTGCTAAAAGTAGGCAAGTTCAAGTACCCTTGAACTTTCTGTGCTAGAATAGTGTTTGTTAAGCATAATTTGGAATGGCCAGACTTCCTGATTTCAATGCCATCCAAGGCCACAAGGACATAGACTCATCTCTTTCCCACATCAGAAAAACTGTGTAACATAAAGTTGGTGAGCTAAGCGACTTCCTAGAGGAGCTCTCAATGGGGAGACAGCTGAAGTGGAAACCAAATGAAGGATGGCATCAAGTGACAGGAAATACATGCTAAGGACGTGTTTCACCTTCCGTGTGCTGGAGATAAACTTCTTGATTTATCACTTAGGCTTAAAACAGCCCCCTTCCTCCTAGAGGTATTATGAATTTTGGCTTATAATCATCACTGCTACAAACCTGGGCCTGTTTAGTATGGAGAAGATTGAGAGGGGATCTTATCAACATCAGTAAATACTTGAGGGGAGAATGTAAAGAGGATGAGTCCAAAGTCTTCTCATTGGTGGTCGGTGACAGGACAAGGGGTAATGGGTATAAATCTAAATATAGGGAGTTTAATCTCTGTATGAGGAAGAACTTCTTTACTGTTTCGGGTGACAGAGCACTGGAACAGGCTGCCCAGAGAGACTGTGGGGTGTCCTTTGAAGATCTTCCAAACCCACCTGGATGCCACCCTATATCACATGCTCTAGGTGTCCCTGCTGGAGCAGGGTGGGGTTGGACTAGATGATCTCTAGAGGTCCCTTCCAACCTCAGCCATTCTGTGATTCTGTGTGAATCCTCACAAGCTACAATTCACACACGTTCTGCCTGTGGACAGTGCGAATTCAGTACAGGTACTTCTTTGAGAGATACAAAACATTGCCTTGTGGCTTATACAGAACTCTGTTAAGAAGAATAGAACATTTGTACTTTGAACTTTTATAACTCCTTCTGTCCCTAAAGTTCGGTAAAGATTGCAAAACAGTTGCAAGTGTATCTTTCCCCCAGATTAATATCTAGGAATATTTCTTGCATGGCACCATCATTCATAACCCTGACAGGCAAAACTTTACTATGATAGACAAAACATACATAACATATGTATCCCTAGAACATATGCACTTGTACAAAGCACTTCTATGATTAATAAACAAGTGAGGAAAATGGAAAAAAAAAAAGAGAGAGAAATGAGCACATGAAATATTCAGAGTTTCCTGTACAGAAGGAGGCAAATTTTAACATTTTATAGCAGAAAACCCAGTTTAGGTTAAGGTAGATACTTATGGCAGATACTTTAGGCAGATACCAAGTCAGACAAAAAATAAATATTCCATTACTAAAGGTAATAATAATACTAAACCAGCAGCTAAGTTTTAATTAACAGATACAGGTAATTTTACAGGTTGCTTTATGAAACACAGCTGGTGAGTCAGTGGCTATTTCCCCTTGGACCTGTTAGCAGAAGGCTGTGTAGTCTCACTAACAAGGTGCCTTGGAAACAGAGCTGGGGGACAGGCAAATGCAGGGCTGGGAAGAAGAAAGCAGAAGTTAAAAATAAATTTCTAACTTGAAAATTAGTGTTCAAATCTGAAATTAATTTCTTCCTGTATCTGCCCTCATAGGGAAATCTTTTGATTTCTCCAAAACATGTTCAAAAAAGATAAGGATTTTTAAAAAAATCGAGGCAAAATCCAATGGAAAAAGTCCCAAGTAAGATGCCATGGTTATCAGAAACTTGCAAGGTCATACAAGTTTCTGTGACAGATTAAAGAGTCACTAAGACAAAGTGGTGACACTAAAAATAACTGTCCCACCCCTTTGTTACTAACAGACACCATCTCTAGTTTACTGGAGATTTCTCGAGGTCAGTAGCAGTGATTAATTGCCTCTGGATAGGACAATGCTGAAGGTACTTCTCTAGCTTTCAAATAGCATTTTAATGGTTCTGGGTCTCCTCACTGCACAACACAAATTTTTAAATTAAGCACAGAACTGTTACAGCCCAAACAACTTGTGTTTAGACAGAGACTGTGTTCAGTTCATACAAAGGGCTTGTCTTGAGATACGTTGCAGGTCACGAAACACTTAGAGCTGGCCAAGTTCATGCTCACCTATTTCTGTGCAGTCTTGTTCATTTTGAGTACAAAGAACCTACCATGTTTCAATTTTTTTTTTAAAAATTCTGAGCTCTGTTTCCTCCTTTGCATATTCTATTAATAAAATCTAAGCCAGCCACTGCAGTCAGTGACCAGAAATCTTCACTCGGTACCCCCTCTGTTTTCTGTATGAAATAACAGGGACTCACAGTAAAGCCGCTTTAACAGCATGAAATCCAAAAAGAACTAAGCACCAGGCACTCATTTTGTGAAGGAGAATATTAGAAAAATAAAAGATTATCCTGTTACACTGACCTGCATGTTATATATCTGTAATGTGTGTGTATATATATATTTACACCATATATACACACTAGGTATACACACACACACTATATATATATATAAATATAATGTGTCTGTATATATTTAGTGCAATACCTGAAAATGACAGATTTTCAGGTAATCTCAATATATTACATTTTGGTCTCACATTTGAGTTGATTAAATGATGACAATGTTCTTTTTTTTCAGAACTTAAAACACAGAGGCAAGTCAAGAGTCAGAGTCCTGGTGCTTGGTGCTTAGAGTCTCCACCCCACCATGGGAGACCTTGTCTGCCTGAGCAGGATCAACGTGCATCTCTTGGGAGGATGATCACACTCCAGGACATTTAACTCTGGAGGCTGCAGGCTTGAATTGCCTTAGGTGGAAAGAGCAAATGAACCCGCATTTCCCTACATCAGCGACGGCTGCTTTAGTCGCTGACTTATTTTTCAAAGGCCAACACTGTTTTAAGAAGACAGCCTGGCACACCTGAGCTTCATGCAGTCTGTCCTGTGTGAGCTTTTCTGCGGCTACACGCGCTTGATTCCTAGGAGGGCTTGGGTTGGAGCAGTTCTGCCAACACTAGGGCTTGTCCACACATGCAGAAGAACAAACCTGCCAGGCTCAGCTGCCCACCCTCATAGGTGACAAATGAGTAGAGGTTATCAGAGCTCTGGACCTCTACTGAATTTTGGAATCTGAATGAAACTCATTTTTTTCAGTTTCATTAATGATCTGCCCTCCTGAACTATAATGAAGACTCAACTCCTTAAATAAACACTTGGATGTTCTTCTGAATAGCAAAATGTGGTAGTGGGATGCCTGTTGACATCTGCATGAGAGCAAAGAGCATGTGCTTTAAGGAGAAATAACACAATTCTAGGCACAAAGGGCTTTGAATCGAGTACCAAATCCTTTCCAGCAATTACTGTAAAGGAATTATTTCAGCTGCAAACATTAAGCTACAAACAAGCTGTTCAGCAAGCTGCTCCTACAAGCACTGAAAAAGTGATGGCCTAGTTTAGCAGGGGCTGGTATCATGTTTCCCCTATCCCATGTATCCCTGGACAGCACTCCCAGCTCCCATCCTTTTCCATCTCCGAGCAGCAAGCAAAACAGGGGCTGTGCAGCTGCAGGGTGGCTCCCTGGCCAGCCTGTGGCCCCCTCCTGAAATGGATATGGAGCTGTGGTGTAACTGATTGCCTTTTCCTTGGCGAGGATTTTCTCAATATTTTCTCCTCTAACCAGCTGGCTAAAATTGGCCCAGGGTTCAAGCATAAGTGAGGAAGCATCGAGGAGATGGCCAGGCAATGCGACTGAGAAAGTGTTCCTAGGGAACCAAGGGCACTTACAATCAGAAAGATGCAAAAATAAAGACAAATAAACAGCTGCAGTCCTTCCCCACAAAAGCCACCATCCCTTTTGAGGAGGTAGGTTTGCAATATAACACTGTACTTCTGTACACCTGGCAATATTTCTCACTTTAACAGCTGCAGTAAGATCCGTGGGGACTTTTTCTGGTGAACAGAACCCATTTCCATCTTATCTGCAGGTCAACACACTTATTCTGCAGTGTAAGCAAGACACCTGGCTTTGGCTACCTGCATACACTTCCGGGCAATTTCCTGTGATCTTCAGATCTTCAGGTGGCCCCACATACACTAACTCGTTCAATCCAAATTAGAGAACTACATTGTGGTTACAAGTAGACGCACAGGCCAGAGCCACAGAGTTTGTTTATTTAACTTTGAGCAAGCCACTTGACTTTCACACTTCATTTTTCCATGTCAGCAAAACAAGAGATAGGCAGTTACGCCTGCCCATATGAATCATATTAATTTCTGTACCATACCTCAACTTTGAAAAAAAAAAAAAAAAAAAAGGCAACTTCTGCTGCTGGCTGGCAAGCAAAGTGTGCAGGAAAGAGTATGACTATGGGGCATCCCTGTAGGTCCCTGATGTCCCTAAGGAAGGACAGGCTGTGCCAGCAAGAAAGGAGAGGTTCTTTGGGCAAGGGAGCAGCAGAGGTGCCTGCAGCTCTGCCTAGAGATGCACAGTGAGTCAGCTAAGAGCTCGCAGGGATTAGCAGCAGACAAACCTAAGCAACACTGTGGTGGGCATCTGCTATAGACCTGCTGGTCAGAAAGCAGATGAAGTCTTTGAGAGCATAGGTTGGGCCAGACAACCTCCAGAGGCCCCTCTCAACCTCAACTTATTCCATGAAGCACAGGAAAACAAAATAATAGTTCAGTTTTGGGGACTCACTCTTTTGGGGACTATCAAACTGCTAATTTTAGGGGAACCAAGTAACACAGAGGAATGTGAACACACTAATGAGGATAATGAGAGCAAGGAGCATGGCCATTTCACTACTTAGGCGTGAAGTAACAGCACTTGGAAATGAGCACACACAGACCTGTTCCTGGCTAGGCTGCATGAAAAGGATGGAAAGAAAACTAAAGTAGAGCACAGCAGAGCACAAGAAAAGGCAAGGCATCTGCACTGGACTGCGACATTTTTGCTCATGCTGATGTAGGTCTGCTACATCACATGGGTAATGAAGGATGAAGAAATCTTCCATGAGCACTGCTCATTGCCATGTGTAGGAAGGGAAATGCTCCCTGACAGAGATGTTCAAACTCTGATAAATGGCTATGCTACTGCAAGAGAGCCTGGCATGAGGAAAGAGCTCCTCAGGGACAAAACAACAGGAAAGACACTGTGGAGCACTCCCAGCAGCCAGCCTGCTGCCCCGGCCTGCAAGTTCATTGCAGAGGGGACAGGTTCAAACCTGAGCTCAAACACCCTAAAACCTGGCCATGCAAAGAGCTGCAGATTCAGATTACAAATATTCATATTCTTGATAGTTCTACAGAGTTTCTAGAAGGCACTGGGAAGCTAATCAGGCTGTACACATGTACCAGGGTTTACCCTGATATTGCAAAGATAGAAAAGCAGATATTGAAAAGCTGAGTGTATAACATTTCTGGAAGACTCTGCTCAGGCTGTAGAAGACAACTTCTGCAGTTAAACATACATACTAACACATATAAATGGCAAAAAGGCACCAGCAAATGCCTCCGGATCAAATGGAACATGAGTCAGTGGAGGTGATAACCATAACATAGGGCATTTTGTGGATGCAGATTGCCTTGGAAGAGCACCTTGTCTTAGAAGAAACTTTAGAAGAAACTAAGCACCAAAAAGAAACAAGCATCTTCAGCAGAGAGCCTGTGGAGTCTCCTTCTTTGAAGATCTTCCAAACTTGCCTGGATGCCACCCTGTGCCATGTGTCCCTGCTGGAGCAGGGGGGTTGGACTACATGATCTCCAGAGGCCCCTTCCAACCATTCTGTGATTCTGTGATGTAAGGTGTTCCAAATCCTGAGAGTTGATGAGGTTTAACCTAGCAGGAGACCACTAAGACAGCAGCTTTATTGTTTCCTAGTCTCCTCCTGTTTTACAGGGACCTCTTAGTAAGCCATTCCTTGATATTTGCCCCTCCATACTCCTGAGTTTAACTCAGTGGTGCTGCCTTGACTTATGTGGAAGTAGAGGAGTTTAAGCTAGGATTTGATCCTGAAAATAAAAATTCTATTTAAATACTGAAAATAAACAGAGTCCTTCCATGGAAACTATTCTATGAGATTTCACTCCATTTTTTTTTCTGAAGTAGTAGTATTTCAGATCAAACATACAGTGTCTCTACAATGGTGCCCTACAATGGTGCCCTAGATTACAGGCTTGAAAATTCTAATTTCTAATTTAAAACTTTTTTTTTCTTATAAATTCAAAGAAAGTTATTTGTGTAGCAGGGCATCAACAGCTTCAGTAGCATCTATTTAAAATGACAAATTACCATTTGCCCCCAAACTAACTTTTTACAACTTTGTTTGGGTACACCCACCACCACATTAAGGCAAAGAAATTTTACTCTAAAATTAGATGCTGCTTATTTAACTGCGGACAGAGCAGATGAGCAATTGCAGAAGGTCAAGGCAGAAGCATGCTGGAAAGGACCGAGCGTGGAAACACAGGTATGGCATCTAATCCAACCTTTGCAATTGTTACAGTTATCCTATCTATTACAACATGCTCTTCCTCACAGAAGGTCAATGTCTTCCACAAAGCTGATTTTGTCATACAGAAAATGTGCAGAGTTAGGTCTCTAATCAGCCATCCACAGTCATGTTAAAGTAGCCTCAAGTTCTGTTTTAAAAATACAACTGCCCCCCCTTCTGGCCAATAAGCAATCCCAAAAGTGTTCTCACAAAACATTTAAAATTAATTTTGAAATGCAAGCTAATTAGGCTAATTTTAGCATATAAATTCTCAGCAAAGACACACAACTTCCATGAAATTTCTGAATAGTTCTACATTTGTTTAGAAAAGAAAAAAAAGATTTTTCTTTGCCTGCAGTAATGTTATATTCTGGGCTAAATACATTCTGCCATCAATTATTCAAGATAACGGGAAAGTTAAAACAATTTTGACAAAACAAAATTATGACTAATACTAGGTATTTCAAGACCAGGCTTCTCATAACTTTCCAGACCCACAGGGCTTATTTGGTGAGGAGTCATGCCAGCTCAGATATCACTTATCACATAAATGACAGAGCATCAGTGCAATACTCTGCTACAGCAGGCAAAACACAAATGCTTTTTGACCCAAACAACTCTTAGGTGGGTAATGAGCTGGCTGGTTAATCCTCAGTGCAGATAACCATATCACCAATGAAGGTGAGGTATACGGACATTATGTAGCTCAATGCCAGAAGTTAGGCATGTGAGAAAGCCTACCAAAGGCAAAAGCTGTTGTATCAGTGGTGACACGCAAAGCTCTCAGATATGCACACTGGTGGACTGCTATAGATTCATCTGCTCCTACTAGTTTCAGCTTTCAAGACATCTCTTTTCTTGGTCAAACCTATATTGAATATTACAGCTTCTTGTCTCCTCTTTCCTTCCTCAGAAAGCGGTGAATAGCATGTGGCAACACAGCTCTATTACACCTCTTCAGCACCGCTTAGTCTTATGGTTTAGGGATGAGGATGAACACAGAAGCCAAAATAAAACCAGGGTAGTCGCTGCATCAATAGCTACTCTGAAGACTGCTGCTGATATAGAAAGGAGTCACTAAAATGTTTGTAAAGGTCTTTTCAAATACATCTCACAAATGCTAAAAATACTGGGTTTTATGTCATTTGGATAACAACATTCAGTAAGAGGACAACAAGCTGTGAATGAGGAATGTGAAGAATATACCTTCTCTACAAGTCAGTTCTTTTCATTGCAGACCACCACACCCCTCAGAAAAGTGAACTATGGCTTTCCTCCTCCTTCTGATTAAGGGCAATTTTATTTCAGTATAGTTCCTATATTATTTTCATGACACTGAAATGCTAAATAAGAATATTAAAAGTTTTTCAAACAATCTCACCTAATTTATGCAGTAAGGAATACAGGATAGAAAATATCTCCAAAAGTTTCATGAAATCTCAATAAAAATTCATAGCAGAAATGAAACCTAAAAAACACCGAGAGGTATAATGTACACATGGCATGCACATATTTCATATCAATAGTTTTCTGGCTTTTAAAAGCAATGTTAACAGGAAACCTAAGCTATTAGTTAAAAAAAATCACAGTTCTGGGTTACAAAATACGATACTAGTGGACAGATTTTTGATCATCTGTATCCGCACCATCAGCCCATCAATGAGATGTACTAAATGTGCCTAAGTGCCAAATCTCTTATTTAAATCCAAAGGATGGTTAATCTTTCAACATATTCAACACATCTACAGAGCCAGGCTATCGTCTGGCCCTCAGTATATCTATGCAGTTAATTGTAAGTTTTTTTTAATATAATTTTAGCTTGTTAATTTTGCTTTTTAATAAACAGTTAATTTTAGCTTGTTCGATGAGGTTCTCTTCTTTGTAAATGCTATAATTTTTCTACATGAAAAAACAAGTAACAAAAATTATGAAAATGTCAAAATACCTGATTAATGATCTTTTGTTTTAATTTTTCTCCAGACACTGAAAGAGAATGAAAATAATTAGTTTGCACACATTTTAATAAATAGGATCATACACATATACAACAAAAACAGTGAAGTCAACAGAGATAAAATTAAACAAGTTCTAATTAAATAGTGAAGTTTAACATGTATAAATGACTTGGAAAAACCTTCAAAATGGAGGTCCACTTGAAGTGGTGAAGGAAAAACAACCTGTCTTAATGAAGATGTCATTCAAAGAAGTCTGGGATAGGACGCCAGTCATATCAGCCTGGTACCTCATGAGGTATTCAAACATTCAAAGCAAAGACCACAGATTTCAAGTGGCCACCAAGGAGCCCCTTAATTAACTTTGCAAGACTTTGCACTGCCGCAGGAATATGCTACCGAGACAGTGGCACCGCCCAACTCTGGATCGGAATGTCGCAGGAGAGAGATGTCCTCTGGAGCTAACCGATGACACAGTTTGTGCACGAGTGAGTGACGATGGAAGTTAGCCACCAGCCGGCTCAGAGAAGAAATCCTACCCGACAACCTGGCATGAAGCGGTGGGTTGAAATACGGCCTTGCTCGCTCATCCTGGCCGCCTCTGTGCAGCGGTGCCCAGCACTGCTGCTGAAGACGTGAGAAAAGCCCCGTCAGAAATCTGCTTTTCCACTGCAGAGACCCTAGACCTGTTCTTTCCTTGGAGATGTCCCGTCCTTTCGAAAGGGCAGCACTCTGGCCTCTTCAACCGCCCCCATGCAGTAGTTGTCAGGGGGCTTCAGTTACACTCCCTTTGCTATCCGAGACCAGTCGCACGTACTGGGGAAAGTCAGGAATTTCACACCTACCTATCCAGCAAGGTCTACGTGTATCCATCAGAGTTTTTTGGGGTTGTAACTGCTTACAACTGTCAATATCACTATTAATTGGCAGGGGAACCTGTTTCTTCATAGCTTTGGTGGTAGCCTCCTTCAGGTCTGTAAATATTGCTCCGTATCGACCCAATTTCTTTGTACTGCTATGTGTAGCATAAAATACAGTTTTTAAAACCATGTGAAATGATTTTAAGTATTAAAACATAATTTTAAAAATATCATTAGTTGAATAAAAATCTTCCCTACCGGTCCCTGAGAGCACTCTTCTCAAGGAAACCATTGCAGATGATTTAGATAAAGATAGTCACTTCAGGCTATCTTGTAGGATTGTCTCTTATGATAATTATTTCCTGCTTATGTTGAGTTCTTGTTTGTTAAATATAAAAATAATATTTTCTGGCTTCAAGAAAAAAAAATCACTTAGGGGAGACTTTCCAAAATGTATTCCCTTGTTTACCAAGATCACCTTTGGAAGTAATGGATTTTTTCCTTGTAACTAATTTTTTAACCAAATAGATTTTTGGTAATCAAAGATTAAAGAAATATATGTGTTATACGTGTTTTTAGCATTTTCTAATGATATACAAGTTGCTGGGAGAGCAGAGTGTTTGTAATCTCTGGTTAGATCAACATTATTTTGCTCAAAGGTTTGTGGACTTTGAATACTGATGCTTTCCTGTTTCCCAGTACATTTGTTTTTAGGCTATTTTGATTCACTTTAAAGGAATTTTAATAACTTTCTGTTGACAGCATGGACAGCTGGTTTTGAGAATTAGTGAAAATTCACTTGCTGACTGAGGAAGGAAGTGACATCAATGAGTTTCTAAAGTCAGCCCAGAGGGAAAAGTGAGCTCTACAAGAGTAGCCTTTCATGCCATTGTATTTACAGTGATGCCTCGAGATGCAAATTGCAGTATCAATCAAACCTGTGGTTTCTACCTTAGACAAATATAAAAATGAACAGAAAGACTGGGGGAGAACATTCTGACCACTGTTAAGAAAAATATGAAGAATTTATGGCATCATTCTCAGTTCTCTCCTATGCTGATTTAATATACTAGTACCAATGAAAAGGCAATTGCCTAAATATATGATATACCAGTAATGACGGCATGAGTTAAACAGGACAGAGACTGACTAACCAGATAAAGATAGAAAGGAGATCAAATTCAAGGTCACTGGCAAATTGACTACTTATTCTCCATTTATTCTCTACATGATCCCTGTCCTCACCACAGAACGACTCCATGAATTTGTCATAGTCAGCAGTACATTCAGAAGAGGACAAGGTGCATAGTTTGCTGCATCTCTGTTACTAAAGTGGAAGTATATTGGCACCACTATGTCAGGAAGCTTGGTGTGTACTTTTGTTTTAAGAAGAAAAACTACAAAAAAAGTGAAAAAAACCCTTGTGAACACACAAAGCTACACCTTTTCCTTCCTTAGCATCAATGGAAAGGTCTCTTATTTCCCTCTTTCTCATTGCTACTAAATAGTGATGTTTGAAAGAGATATTCCTATGAAAACTGAAACTACCAAATGAAAATGTCCCTTCTATAATTCAGCGTAAAGCAAGAAGAATGTTATATCTTAATATAGCTCCTTAAAGGATATGGTCCTCCATAGGAAACACAGCACTGAAAAGGTTTTCAATCTTTGGCTGACAACAGAGGAACCAGAAGGTTTTGCTATTGAAACTAACCACAACCTTGTTTATTCTACTTCTGTTTTATTTTTTTTCCCTAATCCTCTGATTACACATAATAACTAGTCACTAAACTATAGTTTATATACAACACTTGTATTTTTGATAGGAATGCTTCCGTTCTGGTACCTAGTCATTTTAAGGCTGCCCTGCTCAGTAGTATCACTGGAGAAGTTCCACCGGAGAGATGGCTCAAAATTCAAAGAATAAGAGGCAATTTGACCCAGATAAAACCCTAAAAAAGTCATAACATGCAAACCAGTCTCATAGGCAAAACCTGGGTAACTCTCAAGAAACAAATATAATTTGTGAGATGTACCAAAAGTTTAATTACCTGTAGATCTACACAAACTAACTTCAACTTCTACATCAGCTTTTTCAGAGCCACTGTGGTGGCAAGATGAATGAATGCATGAACATCAAACTAATTGGGAAATTTACTGCCATCTGGAAATTCGTATGGAAGCTGCATAGCAGGTAGTCCATGTAGTCCAAAAGGCACTTCTTCCACAAATCAGCTTGTATGTGAATAAACTGTTCTCCTCCTATATTTTTTCCTACAACATTAAAAATTGCTTTTTTTTCTACCTGTCATCTGAAAATTATTAATAAATCAGCTCAGTACTGCTATATGACCAGACTTGATGATACAGGCAAATCAAAAGGCCTTAATCACAGACAATATATACTATTGAAACATTTAGTGAAGAGACATGTATTTACCAGCATGAAGATTCTTGTTAGCCAAGACTACCTTCTCCTGACCCTAACTCACTTTGGAATCTTGAGCTAAAAAAACAACCTTATCCCAAATTTATTTTTAGGGATTTCCTTTTTCAGTAACTGTAAAGCAATGACTCTTTATCCACAAAAGAAAAAAAAAATTATTTGTTTTTGGATCGTTTAAATAAATGGCCTTCTAGGTTTGACCTCAAGCTATATCACTTAAGAAAAAAAAACATTTACAACAAACATTCTTTTAAAGATTTCTCTGTATTTTCATTCACTAATTAGTATATTAATTCTTGTTTTGAGGGCATCACCATCTTCTTTCCAGGGTTTTCGGTTTTTTTGCTTACTATTTACACTATGGAAAATTACCTTACTGAATGAATTGCTTTACAATGTAACTGACCAATGCAAGACACAAAAGCATGTCATAACTGATGCTGTCACGAGGAACTGCACCGTGGACTCTTCAGCCTTATGGGTACAACCTGCACAGGGAACACTACGTAGTTAAGCACACTATGCCCTGCTTACCTTCATACAAAGGAATGTGATATTCCTGCAGGTTTACAGATTAATCTGCTGTAATTCCTTTGAATGTTAAACTACTTCCAGCTCAAATATAATTAAGATCACCAGATACAAAAGATTCAGATTGGAATTAAGAGTATAAACAGAACAACTAATAGCTTAATGCTGTTTCTTTTGTTCAAGAATTTGGATATATTAGGGAAAAAATATGCTGTCAAAAATCCTTCCATATGTAGCAAAAGAAAAAAAAGATTTCAAAAGGCAAAAAAGAACCACTGCATTTAATTAGGGTGTAAAATCCCTTTAAACACACTGCTCTGCCAGTTTATGTGATGTGACTGCTGCAAGAGGAACAAGTTTTTTTTCCTTCCCCAAAATCAAATCCTAATTTAGACCTAAAAAAAAAATCATCAAAATCATTAAAGGGAAGACTGTGTAATACACAGCTTGGTTCCTTAAGTCTTCAAATAATCCTACCAATGTTTCTGGCATAATGAAAAGGCAAGGAAAGAATAAAAATTCTGTGTTTGTCTCGCTGCTCCTCATGTCTGATTTCCAACTAGAATGAAAAAAATGGGGAGAATCCCAAAGGGCAAGGGGGATCCTCAACTCATGAAAAAGTTCAGTTTTGCTCTGCAATAGCCATAATCACTTCCCTACACGTGGGAATGGCACTACAAGGAAATGAGGAGGAACTCTGGTATTCTAAATATAAGGTGTTTTTTTCTTTCTTCAGTTTATGATAGGCATACTGAGAGCTTTTGACTTAATTTTTATAAACCTAAACACAAAAGACCTGTGTGGTTGTGATTCATTACTGATTTCCTAACTTATGTGAGCAACTTCTGAAGAGTGGAAAGAAACCAGAGCAACTGGAAAGAAACTGACCAACTTCTGCAGCTCCTTCCTCATTACTGGGAAGGTGTGATACATGTTTTTTTATTTATTTTATTTTTTTTTTAAGAAATCTTAATTTGGCACACACAGACTCTAAAATATTTTTAGAGAGAAACAAATATTTCTTGGAAATTAATCACAGAATCTCCATGAACATGAGATTCACTCCTTCAGATGTGCATAGCATTTACATCCTTTCTCTAACACAGAATATCCAGAAAATTGAAACTCCTCATTTACAGCACTGTTTCCAAACTCTAACTTACTTTTGCACCTCTGTGGCAATCAGGCAACTGAATATGATTACTGGGGCCTACAAAGCATTAATCACATCTTCATATTGCATAATCCTTGCCGGTTGTCACAAGGCCAACTCATAAGTTGCCCTGGCAGTAGCAAACATAAAAAGAAACCCAAGTTGATACTGATTGAACCAAATGAAGGAAAGTTGGCCATCTCAAAACACTGAAATTCTCACAGCATTCCAAGGTCTCCCCAGCTGATTTTTCATGATTACTTTTGATATGAAAACAGACCTTTAATTGTCAGTGTCTAATAAGGATGCAGAACTGTTCTCTGGAAGGTTCAAAGGATCCTGGGAAACCAAATATTCACAAAAGCTCTAGGAGCCAAACATCTTGTGCTGATTAGCATACAAGATTCAGTTTCATCTAACAGTAATAAAACAAAGAAAAGAGGTGGTGGAATGGATTCTTGGTCTGACAAAGAGCAACAATTAGTGATAACTTAGTGTTAAAAGAACTGAAGATCCCCGTTCATTCCTTCCTCTGGGCACAAATAGTGCAATTCCATTTAAAAAAATCTATGCCTGGGCCAAATTCTGCATCAACTAACATCGTGTATATAATTGTGCTTAAGAAAACAAAATGTTAGAATAAAAAATAGTTTATAATTTGGAGTTTTACCTGGCACAAATTGACAAGTATTTCCAAAATACGAAGGATTTTCTTTTGAAAAGCACTGCCAGTATGCCCATTACCAGAATCAGAAGGCAGATTTTCTTTTAGAAAGGTAAGGTGAAGATTTGTCACCATTTTCCTTTAAGAATGTAAGATTTGAAATAATGGAAACATGCCAGAGAGTGTATTTCATTTTCATGTTAGTACAATATTGATATGGCGCTCTGGGTGGTTTCCAACTGAACATCATTCATATTTTCATTGGCATTCATCCTGTATCTAGCAACACAAATAGCTTGTTTCAATTTTGGTTTAGCGCTTACTATTCAACTGCTTCAAATGCTTGTTGTTGTTACGAACTACTTCATGACTGTTTTGGATCCCTGCTCTCTTAAGCAGCTGAACAAATCAGAGATTCTTTGTCATCTGCAGCTAGGCAGGCAAAGATTAGTTGATCTTGGCTTAGCAGACACATCTCCTCAAACTTCACCACAATGTGTTCCCAACCCTATGGTAAGGACTGCCTCAGTCTCACGCCGGTAACTGCAAGGGCCTCTGCTTTTCCTTTTGAAATCCCATGGAATCAGCAGTCTCCATTTGCACATTACCAGGTATGTTCATATTGCTTTTTATTATGATCATCTATAGAAAAGGTCACATAATCTGACATAACCTGTTAAAATGCCTTCCTGACTACACTTCAGTGTTAAGCTCAACTGGTTCCACAAAACAGAGTTCTGGGCTGTGACTCAAAAAAAGTTACTTGTACCTGTCAGCTGATCCATGGTAGCTTCCTATACCAAGGCCTTCTCTCTGTGTTAAATGAGATGGTTGTTCTATCTGTTTTTTTCTATTGAAAGAAAACTATCTAGCTTTCAGCAAAAGAACAGAAAGGCAAGACCTTCTCCATGGGAAAAGACTATGCAGAGCATCTATGGCATGTGATCTTTCATACTCACAAGCATCAAGCAGAAATAAAGCCGAGGACATGTACACTGCTATTGCTTTAAGGGAGACGAAATCTGTTTCACAGTGAGTTTGGGCTGAAACTTTGCAGCAGTTTGGCTTTGGTTCTTTGCTTGGTTTCTCTCCTCATTAAGAACATAGGGCTGTCCCCACCCAAGGGAGGAATGTGACTGCAGTTGAAGTTTGCAGTCACATTAACTCTGTTGAGGCAAACCACATGAATCCACGAGCTTCATCCTCTCATACTCTCAAGAGGGTCAGCTGTCAGTCTGTCACTTGTAGAAGGACAGTATGAAGTCTAGCCCTGGAACCCATATAAACTTAATTTGAATGACATGGAAATGGCCCAAGAAGCATTAGAGCCAAGGGTAAGTGTCACACAAGTCTCTAGAAGCTTATGCCTATGGAGCCTTACCTCGACTCATCTGCAAGGACAGCTCCAGCAGAAAGAGCAGCAAAGCTCCTCTGGTCTGAATCAGAAGCAGCGGCGTGCAAGATGTGCGTGCAGCAAGTCTAAACATGGACATAAAAATGCAACTTCTTGGTATTAATTACAAAGCAGAGTCCCACAGCAGAGTCTCCACGGGAAGCCTTAGTCTACAGTTTCTGTATTTGAGAAGTAAGAGAGATGAATTGTCTATACAACACAAGGGCAGGAAGTGACCAGTGGTGATGAGAGCAAATATTCTTTAAATTTACTACTCATTCTGAGTTAGGGCTGCATAAACAGGCTATACTTTGTTCAATCTGCCATGTTCTTTTGTTTAAGGTCTAGATGCACCACTCTAAGGCATGCTTGTAGCACACTGGCCTCAAATAACTTCAATGAAATTATTTCATTTGGAAATAAAATATTCTCCAGTGAGAATTTGGCTCTTGCTCACTGAAAAAAATGCTGCTCACACTTAGAGGGAAGGTTATAGGCAAGATCCTTCTGCAGGTAAAGAACAAGTAGAAATGGGAAGGTAGCAGCAAACATCCCTTTGAAATAGAAAATTAACAGTTGTAACACTAAAACAAACAAAAAACCCCAAGCCCCAAACCTCTAAACAGGGTAATTTTAAGTGAAAGATAACTAGGAGAAAGGCAGAGAGAAATAAAGCTAGAACATAACCTTTCCTAGTGCACGGTTTTGAATTAAGATTGGTCAGATACAAAACAAAAACCTACAGCAATCAGTCGCTGCAGGGAGTACAAATTTATCTACGTTTTGTATAACTAGAGGATGACCTTTTGCTACCAACTCTTGTGCTTGAATTCAGCTGCCGTTATTCGAAGTCATTTGTGAAAGGTCATCCATGGATAAGAATATAATATGAACCCAAGACGCATGAGAGTTCAGGCTTGTGCTACATTGCCGTGCGACACTCAAAATAAAGCGAGGAGGGAGGAGGAAGGTAGGAAGCTCAAGCACTGCTAAAGATTTGGGTCTCAAATGGATTTGAATATCTGGCAGTTTTTAGCATAACTATACAATTTCCAATACATGAAGACGAATTACTAGAGTATACACAATTTTAATGTTTGTTATTCATGACTACATTACTTAGAACAATTTTACAGGGGTCTTTTGCTTACTTCAGAAGCCGCCGTGGTGCCTCCCTCGAGCACCATCCGTGCAGCGCCAGCTCGGGCGCTGGCAGCGCTCCGACGTGGAAAGCGGCAGGGGTGACGCCGCGCGTTCAGCTGCAGAGCACATTATGAGAGCCGAGCTCACCCGTGTCGCTGCAAACATGGCTAAGTGTCTCCGTTTAATTAAACGGAGACTGAAAACAACAGCAGTAAGGCAGTACCAAGTACCCAGAAACTGCAGAGCGCCCCACCGGCAAAACCATAAACGATGCGCTCTATCAACGCGATCACTTGGGCACAGTCTGGGCACACGCTCCCAGGACGGCACACGTTCTTCCACGCGCACAGGGCCACTTGTCAAACGGGCTTTAAAACCACACCTGCAGGTTTTGCACACACAAGCATTTTCTGCCCACAAAGTGCAATGCTGCTGTTTGCAAAGGACCATATACCATACACACACCCAAAAGCTGGTGCTTAGGTACAATTTGCATCCATAAGATGTGCAGGTGTAGGTTTATGGCGACCTATGAGAAGAATGTGATTGCAGAGCATGCGGATACCACTTACATCTCAGCCTCTGAAAACATGCTCAGTAACCTGCCCATTTGTCACCACAGATGTAAACTTGCCAAACTCAAGGGGAAAGAGAGAATATTACAACCGAAATCCAAACCGCGCTCACATCGGGTGCACTGATTTCAAACACATGTCCGCCCAGTCCTCATCTGCAGTCCCTGGATATGTACCAATACTTGCAGGGATGATATCCTAAACAAGGGACAAGACTAATGAGTCATCTACAAGGGTAAAAAAGGAATCCCAAAGGAGTCCTTAGCATCAAGGGACTAAATTAAAATATTTTCTTTGTGACTGGAAAATCATGCCATGCTTATTCTTCCCCACTGAACTGTAGTCTTCCTCACTCCATTAAAAAAGCAATCATGCGCGCTTGACATGAATCAGCACGTGAATTACCAACCAACCTGCAGCAAGTACTAAGTGACATATTCATAATTTGGTGCCATTATTGACACGTAAATTACTAATTTCTCCTGAATTGAGCACTCAGGAGCAGACATTTCTCTTTGCTTCTGACAGTGAAACATAGTCAAAATTGCATCTGATTATCAACATAACTTAGCATGTTATTGGTGCATTGCTAATTGCAGGGGCAAGGTCTTCACACATTCCCACAGATTAGGAGGAAAAAGGCATATTTCCACTTAGTTCATTGCTACTATTTATTTATAATGAGCTACAATTCTGTATCTAAAAATCTAATTAAAGAATATGAACAGAAACAAAGGAAATGGGAAAAAAAATCTCTCCAAATTAGAAAGTACTTGAGATCAAAGCCACGCTTACTGCTATTATTTAAGTAACAAATGAGGAGAGAAAAAAATTATTTGACAGGATTGAATTTCCTTCCTTTTCAGGAATACAAAAACCAAAATGTGTCAATTGAGCATCCTTCCTGCCTTCCTTCATCCCTTCCCAGAAATTTTGGGCACAGCAAGAGCAGTGGACAATGAAAGCAATGGAAGGTATATTTTTAGTAGATTGATAGTTAGATGCACAGATAGACACTGAAGTAGCAAAGCTGCAAAAACTCTGTTTCAGATTTCTTCTATTCATACAAACATTTCTGTATTGTACTTACTTTCAACAATAATTTTTCTCATTCCTGATTACAGATTACTAGCTCCCAGGACAACAGAAATAAAGGAAAAATGTAAGCCCCTCTGATTGCTGCCACTTAGCACCCATGTTAAGTTAAATGTGGAAACTACTGGCAATGTAGAAAGTAGCCATATTGATCAGAGCAGGGCTTGGTTTCACAGTCGGCTTAAGCTTCCCAACCCCTGGCAGAAAAGGAGGACCCTGCCCTTACCCAGACATAGCAAGTGCTCCTACTCCTCCCTTGTGCCAGCATCTGCATCATGCGGTCAAGGTACCATCACAAACCTGTTTCAGTCAAAAATTCTTGTCTTGCTCCACAGGCTGATTTTCACTGATTCCAGTTCTCTTCTGCCAATGGAAGCACTCTGCCACCACACAGGAAAGAGGGGCTCACGGTGGGGTGGCCCATGGAGAATGTCCTGGCTGGAGAATGAATGAACGGTTCACCTGACTGAATGGTTCAGGTGAGCAATAATTTTGATCCAGCATCTATTTGGATTTCTAAAAGGTTTTTTTGCTAAGGTCCCTCACCAAAGACTCCTTAAGGAAACCTTAGAGGGCAAAAACTTGCTCAGAAATGGTGAATTTTGATTGACCATTGCTACTCAGGAGTGCGACCTCAGGGAGGTAGTAGAGCTATGTAAATATCAGTGCTTACAACAGTTGGAGAAAGCAAACTGAATACAACAAAAGAACCAAAAGAAACAACTACATTACTTTATATAAGCACACCTGCATCCTGAGTATGACATGCACAACTGCTGCTATGTGCAATTCTGATCCTTTCATGCTTGCACATGAGCAACAACTAAGAAACCTGGAAAAGCAACGATCCAGAGGAGATATGATAAGAGGTCTGTAAAATCATAAGTGACATGCAAAGGCTGAATCAGAATTGACTGTTCACTGCCTCTTCTAATGCAAGGCCAGGGGGCATCAAAGGAAGCAGGCAGATGGCAGGTTCAAAATGAGACGAAGAAGCAGCTCTCAACGTGGCCGGGAAAGGAAATACAGGCAGGGGATGTTGCGCTTGCAAAAACTTTACATGGATTTAGGGGACAACTGAAGAAGCTAAGAAAAGGATTTGGGGATTAATAAGCAAACAGAAACTAACTCTGGTGCAAGAATTCCCTGGATCACAAACTGCTGGGAGTTTGGGAAAGTAATGGGAGGAGTTTTTGCTTTACTGCCAGGATAGTGAGCAAGATGGAGCTTCGGCCTGATCCAGTACAGCTGCGTGTTTGCATAACTGTCACAACAGGAGACACTAAAAAGAGACCCCATTTTAAAATTCTTTACAGTCTGCATCCTCAGTAGATACGTTCATCACAACTTAATGTCTTGTCAAACTGGTAACAGGCAGGCAAGGGAGGAGTGAAATTGTGCTCTTTATCTCATACTGCTTTTAACAGCACTGATAAATCAGATAATGACTTAAATTAGTCTCAGCTATTGACACCCGGACAGGCAAAGTGTTCACAGGGCTGTTTTCTACCAGTAAGGCGCTCTGCAGATGTAAAAGTCTGCTTCTGGTCAAGCCAAGAACTCCTAGATGTGGACAGCACTGAGCAGCGAAACAACCGTGCAGGTGTGAGAAGCTGAACATTCGTTGTCAGCTTGTGCTTACGTGGACCAAGCTATGGGGTGGCCTCTCAGCAATGCTCTTTTTTTTGATCCTACAGTTTGGTGTTAGAGTGCGTATGGGAGACATGGACTTCAATCCCTCCATTGCTGATAGGACATAAAATGACATTTGCCTGATGTGGCAGCAGAAGTCCTTGCTCCCCATGTAGCCTCAGACAGGACTGTGCTGACTTCTCCCATCGAACTGATAATACTCTGTGGAGCACCAGAAGCTGAGGAGGGTTTAGACCAGTTTCCAAAGAAATGGAAAACAAGGATAAAAAGAAAGATTTACTGAATATTGAAAATATTATGCTGAGAATGCAATGTTTAAGTGAACACAAGGACAAGTGCAATAATTGAACACAAGGACTCAAGTGACTTTTCAAAGTTGCTAGGAATCCTACTAAAAATAGAGAATTGAACTGCAGTATCCTAAACCACATGCGGACATCGCACCATTTTCCTTCTAAGCTGCAAATCAGGAGTGATAAGGGTTTAGGAACTATTACAGAAATTCTTGGCAATGTGCTGGTTTTCTGGTTTTGCTCCCCTGAAACGGGACAATGTCTCTAGGAAAAACCAAATGAGCCTTGTTGAGAATAGCACCATGCTGGATTTTTGTTCATAAAATGGACATTCATTTAAAAAAAACAAATACCTATATGGTTGTTATAATAAACTACTAAATACTGTTTCTAATTACACTGCATTGGGTAAATATAATTATATTTTAATTAAGGTTTGTCCATATAGTACTGCTTCTCCAAGTCAAAAATAAAATCTTAAAAAAATACTAAATATTTTAGCTGTTTCGCGGCAAGAGCAGCTGTCAGTTTTAAACTTCTCATGCAACCAACATCTGTAGCATTTTCAGGCTTTTTCTTAAGTCCTAACGGGAAGGGGCACCTGTAAGCAGTTTAAGACATCACGTCTCCTATTGTTAAATTGCCTTAATGTTCAGTGGGTGCTCCCCGTCTATTTCCATTCAAAAGAAGGTTACCTAGAATCACTGCTGAAGACCAACAAAGTGATTTGCCCAGCATCAGTACTATGAATCAGACATGCTGAATGTTAGCACTTAGTGCGCTCTACCTGACTTGCTTACAATGCCTAAGAAGCAAAAACACAGAATATTTCACCTTTTACAGTTCTGCTAGGCCAGCCATTCAGCTAAGGTGTCCAAAAGCTTGTAGTTTATGACTGATTTCTAATCTATTTTACCAATTAGGAGAGTCAGCAATGTTTACCCCTCCTAGATTCCAAGCTTTGCAAGGGAATGCCATTATGAACCATGTTGTTTCTTGAATATTTTTAAGTCTTTATAAAACTCACTTCTAAACTTCCCTTAAAAACATAAAGCCATCAGGAATGTAAATTCAGATGTTCATGTATCTTTCCAGGAACCATGAGGGAATGCACCCTGTGGTGAAGTTCACTGTGCCAGAGAGAGAAAAGAATTCCAGCTCATAAATCCTGGTCTAGCAGTATGAGCTATGTACTCAAACACGTATATGGGCCATCTGAGCACTCGGCACATAGTGCAGGTGGGCAGGACCTGATGCCTGCATGGATCAGACTGTACCATAAAGGACAAAGTTACCTCCATGGAAAAATATACAAACACATTGCTGTGCACCCAGCAGATAGCCAATGCCATAAATAATCATCCAGAAAAATGCTGGCTTAATAGTCTTGACCTCTGAGGCAGCCTAAATTACTATAACCCATAATTACCATGTCTGACTTGCATTTTGAACTCCAAATTTTGCCTAAGAGAACTGTTTGGAATTCCTCAGCGATAGAGAATCTACCTGAAACCTATTCTTTTTCATTGTTTTCCCCGGCAAAGAGTACAAACATGCATTAACCTTTGGATTTTATGCTGTCCTTGTGCGCTGTGTCCCCTTGTGAAAGGACAAGAGCCACACAGCAGTAAACCTGCCCCGGGGACTGCACACGCAAAGGCAACGCGGTGGCTGCAGGTGCAGGCGTATGCAATAGTCACCCCAGTTCCACTCTCTCACCACGTTGCCACCTGGAGAAAGGCTTAATTTGGGGTTAATTTAATAACTCGCTGGCCAGACTGCCTATAGCAGCTGACATACAACAAGCAACGCCAGGCGTTCTGCAGCAAGCGTGAGCGCAGAGCTCAGGACGACGCTGCCAAGCAGCCAGGCTACGACACACGAGTCCAGGGACATGAGCGCGTACCGGCCTGCTTAAAATACTTGACAACTAATCCTTGCAGCCTGCGTGCCCCTACACCAAGCTGCCCCAGCAGACACAGGCCCCGGGTGCCTTCTTCACACGCTATGACTGGCAGGGACAGCACCAAGAGGTACAGCAAAAGCCACCGGCTTGGGTCAGCCCTTGGCTCGCCTCCCAACCCCCTGGGAGAGCCTGGCCCCCGGAGGGATATGGAGAAAAGGGATCCCGGAGCAAATTCTCACAGCCGTGCCACCGGTAAGTAAAAAAGCATTATTTCTAGACACAAACAGAGCTTTACTATCAGACCAGGAGGTGCCAATATAGCTGTTTTTGACCAATTTGCCTGCTTTATCTTAAGCAACCCACAGCTTAGGCACCTTGCAAGATTCTTCTAGTAAAGTACAGAGAGCCAAACAGCTGAAGCAGAGTGAATCTAGAAAACACAAAGCAAGCATTTTATACACCGTTTTCTAGAAGAGCACTCCAGTTGGCATACCATGACTGGTACATGGAAATGCTGTCTGTGTTTTCATTTATTCCTAATAACAGGAGTATGAAATTACAGTGGCAGCACTTTGGTATTCACAGAAAAAGTAAATGTATTTGTGATTATTTTTCTCCACTGCCATCTATCATCATTTGTGCTACTTCAGATTTTAGTAATTAAATTTGCACTAATCAAGACGCCTCCAGGTACATTTCTAGCCTGAGTGCATTCGGCACTAGATGCTGCGCTAAATTCTGAAGCCCTCCGCTTCACCTTCCCACCCTTCCAGAAGAAAAGCTGCACTGCAGATCACTGCCTGAGACCCTTCTGTGTTTGCACATCCTCCTGTTCATGTGTTCATACTCTTGAAATGATTAAAAAAAAAAACCCCAGATATTTTTGAACAATATTGTGGAGTAGGGAGTGTTCACACACACTGAAAACCCAAGCAGAAAAAGACAGCAGGTTTTGTGTGGCTAAGTGCCCCCTAGTGACATAGTCCAACTCTAAATAACTTTCACAGCCACTTTCATGCCATACAGTTTGCTGCATTTTCCAGAAAATAATAGTAATAATGATAAAAAAGTCTTTTACAATAATAATAATTATTGTAATTGTCTGTCTTTTCTGTTCTCAATATCTGAAACAATTTTTAAACAAAGCAACACAGCCAGCCAAGCTCTATAAAAATTTAAATGCTAGTCTAAAAGCAGCATTATTTATTTGAAACATGCCTCCAAATGCTTCAATCAGCCCTTTCCTGCATAAGCAGCATGAAAGTCAGTGTAAATATAATTTGGGAGAGGTGCAGCATCAGCTCCTCAGTGAGCTGTTAAAATTACACGGTACCCAATTAACTGATGCATTGCGATGCTGATGCTTCTAAGAGCTGTCACACGGAGATGCTGAGAAAATATAGAAGCAAATCACCTCTCCACCAGCCCTGCCGCTCACTGTAAATCCTCCCTCACACACCCAAGCCCACCTCAGATCAATCATTGCCCCTGCTACCCATTCCTACCCATTCCTACCCATGCACTAGAGCAATGGTGTCTGAAAAGCACGTGGGGAGCTTCCTGCGGTCAGTTCTTCTCTCCAAAGATGCAAAGGGAAAACCCATCCTCTGGGGGGTTTGCCTTACAAAGGGGCTCTCAGAAAGCAAAAACTCTCCAAACTCCCAAATCTGATTTTTTTTTCCTTGCCCTCAAACATTTTTAGGTTGTGAAATTAGATGAATCTTGTAAAATCATCAGTGTCTTTATTTTATGCTGCTTCTTGCTGAGAGCTGAAGATTCATAAATTACTCTTAAAATATGAAAGAAAATTCTGTAAAATACAAATTTTATCTCTCTCTCAGCAAATCAGATCTACAGATCAGTAGACTATCAGATCTACTTCAAAACTATTCATTGCTCTTCCATAAATGATTATGACATTTGCTCAAGTGCCTGTTTTTTTTTTTTTTAATTTACAGAATCTTAAAGATGTCAGCTCTGCCTCAGTTTTTAAAATAGTCCTGGGTCAATTTTGCAAAGACCATTATCAACTATTTTAAATAGTGTTTGCTACTTTTCAAGTTTCTTGAGAAATTTGAAGAGGCCACTGCTGAGAAAACAGAGAGCGTTTCCACATTTAACAGCCATAAATTATATTTTCTTGTTTTTCTAATGAAGCAATCATCACACTACATTAATTTTGTTTGCTTCATTGTCTTTGCGCTATTGTAATCAATGATGTTAGCTAGAAAAGCACTTCTGAGTGCTCACAAGTTATCATAATGCTGGAGTTTGAGTCAAACGTACTGCCACATTCTTCTGGAACATTAAAATGAAGTCTTAAAATAGAACTTTTCAAAAATCAAGTTCTTACATTAAAAAACCAAAACAGTTCATAAAACAAAGAGGACATTGCAAAAGTGACAAACTGTTCTACTGCAGACAACATAAAAATGCACTGAAGTTCAACTCTCCTAAGGAAATTTTCCTTAAAATCAATCGAGATCACTCTGAAGACGCTCTGAATTGTCATGTGACCTTTTAAATTACTTTCAAAAAAGGTACAGTTTTACCGTTAGCACCTATTCTGCAGTTTTAGCATTGTACTTATGTGGCTGGCTCGCTTATGTGGTTCATATTCAACATATGGCTAATATATTTAGACTTGACATTTAGTATCAAGAACTGTAAATGCCAACTTAGCTAGTTACCCAGAAAAAAAGAATAAACCGCTATTTAGTATTTTTTCCATCATTATAAAAAAATCCAGCACATTCTTAGGGCTAATAAATGCAGACAAGAAACATGCTACTTTTTCCACTTTCATGGAATTCAGCGTCTGTGGAAATTTCTTCTGAACATATTAAAATGATTTTAAGGCTCTACAGAAACCCTACTCATAAAACAAAAAAGCTGGGATAGTTAAAATTAATACATCATAAATAAAACATGTATTTCAGCATATATTAAGTGACAGGTCTCAGAAACTCCACCACCATGCTCACGCGCACAAAGCAGCACGAACACACGCAATTCATTAAACCCACTGAAGTGTACTGGTTCTTCCTGGCATTATTCATAATTGAAACATTTCAATTTTAGTTAACAGAAAAAAACTAATTTAAAAGTAAAACAAGGAAATTAGTTCTGTGCTTCTGGATTACAATCCCATAGTGTCTTCAACTAGCCGTATTTAGCCTCAGGGGGTTTAATTAAAAAAAAAAAAAAGGTTAAAAAAGAAGAAAAAAGAGAAAAGAGGCAATGAAGCCCACATGAACAGAAGCCTTTAAAGATACAGCTCTCTTAAATAAGTTTTCCAGTATGCCACAGTAAGCAAGGTAGAAAAACAATTTAAAAGTCTCAACTTATATTCTACCCATATACCTTGAAAATTCACTGACATGACACAGTTAAGACACCTTATCTAGACATCACCCTACATGAAAGGAGACAAATCATGCTGCTGAGATCGACACTTTAGACTTCAGGGTCAATATTCACAAGACCTAAGTGCATGCGCCACAGGTTCCGACCTGGATCCTTACCTAGTCTGCATATCATTTGATTGGTTTTGTTCACAGAAACAAACACGGGCAAATTAATTTTCTTATTCTTGACCTGCCTTAGTGACCCACTGGGGCTTTATACTTCTATCATAAGGCACAGATTCACCATTTTAAAAGAAAAATCACACTCAAATATAGAAAATCCTCTTTGAAATTCAGAGCATAATACGTGAGATTAGTCAATGTGTTACAAGGCTTATAAACCTCATCTCACATCTTGCACCTTTCCTAATGCCCTGCTACATTCCAGAGCCAGTCAAAGAAACAACATCAACTTTCTGCTGCATTTTAGTCTGCAAAAACAAGGATACAATTCTTTTCTGGAAACTACTTTTGAAACCTCATTTCACTCAAGCATTACTTAAGTAAAACAGAGAGAACTGAGGGAAGGGACAACCAACTCATGCTTTATTCTTGCTTTCTTCCCCTTCAATCTGTTCTGGGATATCTGCTGGAGACCATATAACTGTGTTGAGCAGATTTTCTGTCTGACCCATTACAACCTAATATTGTAGAGCAAACAAGCAACCAAATTATGTCCTGCTTACATAAAATCAGGTGAAAGACAGTCCAGAATAACAACAGATGAAGGAACAGACCATTATTCTGTGCTGCAGCTGACACATCACACAGTCCTGTATTGCTTCTATCACCTTTTTACAAGGTCAATAAAACAAACAAAATAAAACAAAAAATCCAAATAAATAAATCAAGTTCCATGTAGAGAACCCAATTTTGTTAAAAATCTGCTCTATCTTCTAAATCATCCCTTCTCCGCAAATTTTTTTTTGGTATTTTGATACAGTAAGAGAAAGGAGCTATATTGAATATTCTACCTGCATCATAAGGAAATAATTTTGCCCAAAAGTGAAGTCAGAAATACTTGAGGTGCAGGAACTAAATGGAGACAGGAAAAACAGCTATCATGATTAAAAAATTCTATTTTTTTCTACTTTTTTTATCACTGTTATTGACCCTTAACATTTTGATAAATAAAATCTTTATCGATATATCCACTAGGCATTTTGATTTTACATACAAGAGAATAAAGTATTCTATAAAACAAGACAGTTAAAGCAGTTACCATACCATTGTTTAAATAGCTCTAAGTATGATAAAACATGCTGACAAGTCTACACAAGACCAAGGTCCACACCTGAACCTCAAGCCATTAACTTCATAAATGGTCACCCAACACGAGCAAACATTTACTGTTAAGTTATGCTCTTTGTCTCCGTAAAGATCATCCCCCTGGATTCAAGTAGCAAGCAGTCTGCAGAGGCAAGCAGGATAAACAGCCGAGTGCCATTGCCGGAATACACCAGCAAGGGGAGATGTAACACTTTGAGAACTCTCATCAGCGCTAGTAAACTGTACACAAATGCGAAAACATACCGAGTGTCGATGCCCAGCTGTATAGACAGTGGGAAGGACAGCCATTCTTCTCAGCGAAATTATTAATTCTGAATTAGAATTAGAAACTATTTGCTTTGGAAAAGAAGGGGAAATTCTCACATACTGTTGCAGATAAGCCTAACATACCATATGGCAAAATCACCCAGCACAGTAAGGTAAAATTCTCTTGAATTTGAGGCTTTTTTTTGTAAGCAATTTTCTCAGTTTAAACAGCAGTGACTACATACATCGATGAAAAGCAGGGCCATTTTGTGGTTTTCTAAGTAAATGAATGTATGGTAGGTAGGAGTAATTCTTAAGCCTGAACTGTGACCACTGCTAGGTCAACAGAGGGTGACATTTCCAGAAACAGGGTTTTCACTTTCAGATTTTCTAGTTAAGGATAACTAATCAGACACCATCATGGCAGAGTACATTTAATAACTGCCAGCAGACTGGTCTATTTTTTGGACATCCCCTCTTGCAGCAGCAGCAGAGAGAGACCTCCCCCTGCAGAGGTGTGAAAGAACAGCCATCGTGTGCCTGAGCTCCCACCATAGGGGAAGATGGAGAGGGTGCACCACAGCTCCATCTTCTCCACATTATGCCTATTTCACCCACTCCGACCTACAGCTACTGTAAGGTATAGACAGCTCTGATTAGTGGCATTGCCCAACTCAGCTACATTCCAGCCACTAAGGCTAGAAGGATCTCAGTTCCAAAGGAGGAAAAACTGCACTAAAGAAGAAATGCTGCTGGTTGTGCTGGTTCAACATGAGATTACCAGATTCATGTATTCCATACAGCAACACAAATTCTTTAGAAAGAAGCAGACACCTTTCCTCCCCTCAGAGTGATGTAATTTTATATAAATTTTGTTACTTAAGTAAGTAACCAGCTATTTAATCAACTTGCAAATACATAAATGTGAAGACATCCTAGCTAGTAATCACGAAATTACTATGCATGATAAACTCTGAATAATGTTTTGCTGGAATTGCGCATAATTTAACTAAAAAAAAAAAAGTTATATTTGGATACAGAAAAAGGGTGTCAATTTGATGAGAAAAAAAAAAAAAAAACCAGAAAATTGCCCTTTTTACTAGCCTGGTGCATTGGATGAAATATTTTGTAAGCATTTTAGGATGTCAGCATGATGTCAGGGTTCAGCCATGAGCAGGGGGATCCAATAAAACACCTAGTGTTCCAGAAACACATTTTTAAAATTAAAGAAATCCAGTTCCGTTACCTTAAAATACATTTATAAACTATTCTGCGTTCCAGCTATCAGCGACAGAGAGCAGTATGCTAAAACCCCAGAGTATAGCTATTGCTTTGCTATATTGTAATATAAGCTTTTCTTTCCTTCTCATGAAGAAAAGGGAATATTCAGTCCAAAGGCTACCAGAGCAATTGAAGGTCTGCATTCCCTGGGACCAGCCTCTCTGCCTGGACACTGGTGGAAGGATCCATGGGTGTCATGGAGCACTTCTGAGCAACCATGGAGCAACACTGAAATGCAGACTTCACCCTCACCGTGTACCCTTGCCTTCATAAGTGGTAGACCAAAACATACCAATATACCTAAATTCCCCATCATGAATAAATGAACTGGCTTCCAGTCTCGTCAAACTCATGCAACAGAACAAAAACACCAGGATCAAGTGAACATCTCCTGACAATAATGTGCCCCACACTGCATGAGCATCCATACTGATCATTTTGGCCCATAAAGACTAACTAGTGTTCTTGGACACTATATCAAAAATACAATTGGGGAGTGATTCTTGGCTAAAAATAGGAAGAATTGTAGAAGTTTGATTTCATAACATGGCCCTTCTAAGAGACAAAGATAAAAACGGGGGGCAGAATGCAAAGAAACTCCTGTAGAAAAACTGTTGGATGGTTATGCTCCTGGGTTCTTCAAGATAACTCAAGCATTTCACCTCTATAGCACACCTTTAAATGAAAACATTTCCATTAAACTATCATCAAAATTCTATTAGCTTTATTTTAAATAAGGTACATGAAATACATTACCATAAAAGCAACTCATTCTTTCCTACATGATAGGCTGCAGTGCCTATGGATTGCAAAATGTGATAATGTGTTTAAAGATCAATTTGCAAACTTGTCTAGATTGCAATTAGGTTCGTAATATTTCTAAAAGAAATCAAATGACTACATATTCCACTGACACCTTTTCAATTTAAGAGATTAAAAATGTAATCAGCTGACTTTGGAAGTCCTATAGAATAATCATCCATTATGTTTTATTTGGAAAAAGTAACGCAGGATACCATTTTTTTTTAAAAAAAAAAAGCAAAATTCCGAAGATTTCTGTGTGGGCATGATCTTTAGGACTGTCTAGTCTCAGATTTTAAGTCAATGTAGACTTCATTCAGATAGTTTGGAGATCTGGACAGGAAATGCAAGGCATGACTTGAACCCAGAATCTTCCTTTTGCCCATTTCCTTCTTCCAAATTTTTAGTCTCTGTATCAAGAGTAAGCTCATGGAGACCCAATTTTCCCTACGCTACACTTCTTATATAACTAAACCTAAAAGCACAACTTAGGATAAATTTCAAAAAGAGAATACAAACTTAAAATCATTAAAACAAACAAACAAATGAACAACAAACAAACAAACAATCCAAGACACTGGACAGAAATACTCTAGGATGAAGGTGCAACATGAAAGGGATCATTGTTATGGTTGGATTTTCCTCTTTTCTACCAAACAAGCAGCAATAGTAATCTCTTTCTGAACCTCCTAGCTCTGTAGTTTGCATGTGTGTGTGTTATCTTTGTCCCTTCCTCTTGAGTAAAAAATTAATCTCTTTTTGATCTGTCGCAGTCCATTTTTCATGTCTTAAGTCTATTTTTATAATGTTTTACTATCAGCAGTATTCCAATGTTGAGTTGCCTTGAGAATGAAGTAGGAAGCACTTTTTTATTCTGGGAAAACATTTGGGGTTTTGCAAACTTTTCTGTTTCAACTCAGGAAGAAAAGTATAAAATTACAGTAATTTTGGAATAAAAATTCACTTTGTAGTACTTAAAACTTTCAAATAATTTCAAAACATCCTGTCATTTTTCCTCGGCTGTGGACTGTAACATAAATTCAAAATAATGAAAAAAAGATCCTTTAATTCAAAAGATGTCAAAACAATAATGTCAACATGTTTCACCAAAGAAATGGATTTAGAAAATTCATTTGAAACATTCTTGCCCACACATTGTGTCAGTTGCACTGAATAAGCATTTCTTTCCAAAGAAGAATATCCTGTCAGGAAGATCCCTGACTTGCTGTAGGGCTGCTTTTTGCTTCTATTCTAGCAGCAGGAGAATTGAGGCCTGAAGAAAGAGATGGTTTTCTACCCGAAGTGCCATATGTGCTCCTTGGGCTCCAGCAGCCTCTGATGCCAGGGCCAGCTCTGATGGGGCACAGCTGTAACACGGCCCCAGCTTTGGGAAAGCTGCTGGGTTGTGATAGTGGATGGTGAGAACATCTACAGGCTAAGCCACACAAGGCAAAAATGGCAAACCATTGGCAGAAGAAAGGTTGTTGAGCTGGAGATGGTTAACATCACTCAGGAGGAAAAATGCTGACAGAAGAAGATACAAAGTACTCAGGATTAAAAAATAAATAAAGAGGAAACAAGACTGAGGGAGAGCTACAGCACCATGCCTGTTTCTTTTTGTTCTTCGGTTCTCCTGGACCAATGGGCATTTCAAAAGAAAACACAAAATAAAAAGCTAAAATGATAGCAATGGAAGCTTAATTATAATCTAAAGCATTAGTTCATCTGTATAATTTTAAACTCATTTCCCATTGCTGAAGCAGATATTCACTGTATATATGAATGTATAAAACAGTATTTAGTATTACTCTCAAATAATCTTTCAGCATCATACTTAATCTTTTAGCTTCGTGCTTGTATGTATCAAGGGTCTAATCTCATCTGATTATTCCCATTTTACTACACAATTTACATTACATCCTCATTTCACAGCTTGGAATGAATTACAGTAAATCTGTACATCTCGTAACTTCCTGATAAACAATTTTGCAATATTACTTTTAAGTATTAATAATACAGCATGGCTAGAGGCTCTGTGTGACAGATGCTATGGCATCACTAAACATTTGAAGATCACTGCATTAATTTTATAAGTGTTAGATGTATCCGCATGGGCTTGTTAGTGGCTATATTACTGCCTAAATGGTTAAGATATAGGAGTTTCCACAGAAGCAAGTGATCGCTGGAGGTTGGGATGACCAGTGCTGGAGCAATGCCACCACTACTAACAGTCATCTGGAATGGGAATGTATGTTATTTAATTTTCCCACTGCAGAAAACTGGTGACCTGCTTGTGGCTGGTGAATACGGGAGCCCTGTGAATTCACATCAGGATTAGGGCCCCAAGAGGGTTAGGCTCTGTGCTACTATGAAAAATTATTTCATTTGCTCATGTGGTTTTAGTGTAAAAAACAGGATTATTGTTCTGCTGAACAGAGCCATTTCCTTTTGCTTAGCACCCAACTGGGAAGATTTCTTCTAAAAGACTTTCAATAAAACAGGCAGTTGACACTGATTGCTACACTGCTACACTGCTACACTGCTACACTGCTACACTCTGTTGTAGGACAGAGCTCCAGTTCATCTCAAATAATCTATCCTTCAAAAGCAGCTTCTAACCTTAGAAAGGTAAGGGAAAAGCCTATGTATTAATGTATGCTTCAATTTCTTCCAGAAATTAGAAATTCCTCTGCTGAACAGCATCATAGACAACACACTGTAGCGCCAAATTTGTAAGAAAAGAGTCAACCATTTTTGAAGGAGGGAGGATACAGGAGTTGGATGTTGTAGACCATCAGTTATACTGTACTTTGGTATATCAGTGCAGGATAGTTAGGTTAGTATCTGTGAAAAATAAAGCAAAATATTCATGCCAATTTATTGGACTAGACACCAAGTTGTTTGCATTACAATGTCATTGAACAACTTCTTCAAACGGTGCTGATGCAAATTATCACTAAACAAATCATTTGTTTCAAATGTGAAATTGTAGAAGTTTATAGTACTAACAGATATACTGAGAATACAAAACAGTTCTTACTGCCAGACGTTCAAACTAATTAGCTTAGTCTCCTTATAGCATTGCAGTGATGCACAATCTATATGCAGTGCACATCTTTTACTGTTCTAATTGTATTTTCTTCCTTTTTTTCTAATCCAAGTTATACCCAAACAAACTATATTTTCACATCTGATTAATTTCAGCATCATTTGTGTTAAGTCAGATTCAGCTCAAGCTAAAAGTTATGAAAGAAAACAGTCTTGTTTTTCTTTTAGGTTAGATTTAGATGTAAAAAGACAAGCAGCAGCTGAAGCAGCACTTGAGACATATATAGCAGTCCTTAGCTATATATTATACAGGCTTAATTACAGGAAGTAGCAGGAAGAACCTGAAACACCTCCTTATTAAAGAAAATGCATTTACCATGTTTCCTGTCTCTTTAGTATAGCGATATTAATTGCTTATACTTGCGTACTAGATACATATTTATTATTTAGGCAAATGTAGAACTGCCACTTTCTACCACAAGAAATTGCAAAGGAAAGCAAAATTTGGTCTGACCAATTTAGTAGGATTTCCACAAAAGGCTTAGGGGATTAAAGCCTGAATTCATAAAGTTCCATGAAATAATTTCACTTCTTAATTTCAGGATAAAATATTCCTAATATAATTTCTCATTTCCTTTCATGTCCTTGGTTTAATTTCCATTTCATAGACAACATATTCTATATGAACACATAAAAAGAATGATCATTTTTTAACTAGTTGAAATACAAAATTTCACCAGTAGATGAAACTTTAAATAACCTCATTTCATACGCGCTAAAACTGATGTGAAATCAACAATATTTTCACTGTAAACTGTATGTCAATTTTGAGAAAAAAATCCTTTTTAGCATTAATTTCCCATCATTTCATCACACAACAATTGCAGTAGTACACATTTATGTACAAGTGACAACATTTCATTAAAAAACAAGAGGAACTTATTTAAGTGAAAAAAAAAGTCAGAATTCTGTTGATTATTTCAGCATTGATAGAGTCACACAGGCATTTTTTAGACCACTTGCAACAAAGCCATTACTTATTTCACCATATCCTATGCATTTTGTGTTTTTAAGGGCATTACTAGCTACTGCCCATTAATATTTTGAAGATGAAAACAAATTCAGAAAAAAATGAAATCCTTATTTCAACACTTGGTGGTAATCTGTCAAAAGAAGCATTTTTCCAGTAGTGCTGATTTTAATAAGAAAAGCACTCTTCCCTAAAAATATTCTGAAAAAGGAATTTTCTAGCAATCTTTTCCTGCCAGCTTTGATGGCATTTATTATGGCATTGTTTTGTAGATATGCTGTTCTATTATTATTAAAATCTTTGAGCAACAGTTCTTCAACACCAGTTAATCAACGCAAGTCATTTGCTGGTCATTCTTCACAGCACAGCTCAACACTTTTGCTATATTATATTTGCTATATTTGCATTCACATGTGTGCAGTATTAACTACACTTTGGCATCTTCTTTCTTTATCTTCAAGAAGTAGATGTAGATCCACAAGGAAGACCATCAAATTTCAGGTAAATTTCACCCAATTTCCAAAGGCACTGGAACCAATCTATGAAGGACAGGACTGTAGATGGGAGCAGAGGGGATAATACTTGCTATATATGACAGTGTCTGCAGCTGCCTGGGAGTTATGCTTGCAAAGAACATAAAGAGAAGTTATTCAGACTATCATTCTTTACTCAGCACATTTTACTGTATTTTGTCCAGTGCATCATAGGATGCCTCAAGTAGTAAGGTTTTAAGTAACTTTGTTTTGCAAGCTGTCTAGCAACTTACTATGCATTTAACCGAATTAAACTATATTCACTTTAAGTATTCCTCTAACTCAACTGAATATTGCCACTCTTAGCTAGTGGTATAAACCACTACCTAACACCTACATCTATCAGAATTACCAGCAAGTTCTTTTGAGGTTTAGATATGGCTCATATATTTACTCGATCTTGTTTTCTGCACAGGACTAATCCTAGTTGGTGCCAATTTTTTACTTATTTACCTTATAGGCATTTTAGATAAGAGGGCAAATCAACAGCATGTTCAAAAGATGCTTTAATGAAGATGTTAAAGAATCAAAACTTGAGCCTAAATCCTGACTCCTGCCTAACCTCATTACTATGGCTCACTCTGTCTCAATGCATCATCATTCACCACTGAACATTATTTACAGTCCTTCAACTTGTCTGCTGTCCATATGCGCATGTTTCTATTGAAGCTGAGTTGCATTAGCTTTTCATGTGAGCTTTTGTGAGATAGCATCAAAAGGTTTACCAACATGCACATATTATATCACTTTATATCATTCATCTGCTTAGTTTTTAATCTTATCAGAGAAAGTAAAAAAGCAATCTGGCTAGACTTATCCTTCCTAAGCCTATTTGTCTTATTGCTTATGGTTCCATTATTACAACCAAGGAAAATAATCTTCTTTACTCCACCTCTCAATGCATTTATCATTTGCCTGCTTTTTTTATGGTTCCTATTTCACTGTCTGCTCCAGTCTGCCACGAGAAACTGTCAAAAATGGATTCCTCCACAGGAGAAGTGAAGAACCGTGGTGATATGATTCATGGAAGATCAAATATGGAGGCCAAGGTGCAGGAAGTTTGGTTCCAAAATCTATCTCTTTTGATCTTAATATATTGTAGGTGCTAAACCTCAATTCTGCAGCACTCAGTTCTGCAGATATTATACATAATAATATACTATATAATAATATATAATAATATATACACTTCAGCACTCTTAACTTTCACCACATGAAAAGTGCCTCTTGACTTTTCTGGGCCTACACAATTGTCACAAGCTAAAAACAAGCTTCATAGAAGGAGAAATCAGCTGCAATGATTGACAAACTTGTATGCCAGCTCTGAGAGCCTCTGTCATGCAGAGAAATTAAGCATAAAAAGCGTGAATGCATATGCCTATGATGTGCTCTATGTTCCAACAAGGGACTCCACACAAGCCAGGTTTTTTGTGCCTCTTTCCACTGCACCTCTTTACTAGTATCCATTCACAGTCTTCATTTTCTTTATTATCTGTTGTTGGGGTCTAGAGCTTTGCTTTTGCCATTTCCTATTTGTATCTTCCTTTATGCTCTCTCTTTACTACTCATTTTGCATGCACATGCCTTTTGCACCTGCAAAGGGCTGAAATCATTTGAAAAGTTATCAACTCTGCTGCAGACTGAAGAGAACTTCTAGATTTTGAAACTTCTTTAAGGAAAAAAAAAGTACGAGCTGTATCCAGTATCTTCAAGTCAAAGTAATGTTTCTAGACAACAAGAAAAAAAACAAAAATAAAAAATCCACACATACAATACTATGGTAATATGAAGTTATTTCTCAAATGGCCAAGGAACAATAAAGATAATGAATAAAAATGAATAAAATCCTGAAAGGCAAACAATATCTAGCAAATGATTTTCACACAAAATTGTATCTAAACAGCTTGTCTGCTAAGGGTGGCACTGGAAGGATGATATTGTAATATGCCAGTTATACCCTCTGACTATGAGCAAATCGTAAGAATCATTCAGTAAAATAGAAAAAAAAAAGAAAAGAAAAAAAGATGAGTGAATATAGCTGAGGGAAAAGGAGAAAGAAGACTAAAGAGGTGATTTCATTTCAGAGTTGATTGTGTTAAATGTTAAACATACATTAAAAATCATCATGCTAAAGAAAGACCTACCTTAGAGGAAAATATACTCAAATAAAGGGGTGTATGATGAACAAGCAGTCACAAAAGGGAAGTGTTCAAGCAGTGTTCAGGTTGAACTTGGATACAGAAGCAATTTGTAGGAATGCATTTACCCTCTCCATTTTTTTAAAAAAGCTATCTCCACTTACACCAAGGGACATTGGTGTAACAAGGTGTAACATTGCAGACATCCATGAAACTGAAAATTGTAAACACATATTGCAGCGCTATGGATAATGCTGAACAAGATAAAATGAACAAAATGGATTTGCTCAGACATCTGTGAGTGTTACTAACCTCCACAAGAATAAAAATATTAAGATTAATGATTGCTTCGTAACAGTTACATCAGTAACAGTTACTGGACTGATCTGGGGGTCTGTTGAACAGATATTAAAGAGGTAAGCAGCTCTAATTTGCTCTTATGCTACTTGGGACACATGAAGCAAGGACACATGAAGCAGGAGGTCAGACTGTGCAGTAACAAGTGATTTAGAAAGTGCATTTCATGTCTGATGGCAGTTCCTCACCAGCGTGGGGATAAGAGCACTTTTAACTGCGTGGTCGAATTTATGACTGAAATGCACAGATTCCTAATTCACTTCAGTTATGGAACTGCAGAGAATTTTTGCGGAAGTCAGAGATACAAGCGAATGTGTTTTGGGAGTGGAGGTAGAGGGCAGAGAGACCTCTTCCTTCCTTTCTACGTTTCTTGGTCAAACAGATCTCCTTATCCCTTTCAGTTCTGTAAGAAAGACTGACTGCAACTGCTAATTATATAAAAAAGCAGCAAGTATCCAGCTTATCTTTCTGTCTTAAAGTCAGGGCAGATTCATGGCACTGTGATTCAGAGGCTCCCACAAGCTGGTCTCAAGCTGAGATACAAAGGACAGAGAAACTCCATTTCTAAAAGTTTAGACCAGGTAAGAAGTAAGAAACTTGTAATACTTTCATTAACTCAGAGGATAGAATATTTTATTACATTCTATTTCATTGCGGATTGTTGCATCCATGTATTAAATTTCATGAGTTGTTGAGAAGAGCTGCATGGAAACATTTTTGCATTTTGCTTTTGTCAGTGTGAAGCTGCATGTCTCTCTTCCCCCAAGTGACTTTTTTTTTTTTTTTTTGCATTAGCCATTTATCATTTCAGATTTGTCTTGCTTGCATAAACAAACTGTATTCCGGAGATTTGTTAAACAACAAAATTGCACCCATTTGCAAAATAGAAGTGCACAGCTGTTTTGTTATATATACTCTATCTTAAAATTGACTGGTTGGAAAATGAAGTTAGTTTGAAGGCAATCACTTCCAATCTCATTTAAGTTTACAGACTCTCTATGAAAGCCTCTCTTCCATGAGCTGAAAATGTGATTCACCAGCTAAAGAAAGGCTGCCCTGAAACTGCAGTCCAGAAAGAGAGGGTGGTAGTTTTGTGCTTTTTTGGTTTAACTGTTATCAACCAAGGCCTATAAATGTAATTAAGGGCAGAGGCTCCCAAAGAGATGACTCTCGAGTTTGCCTGTAAAGCTGGAAAACATGTGCATGAATAGCTTTCATTGACCAAAATTTGTACCTCTCAGAAAATAAACAATTATCTGAGATAGAGGTCAAAGTAGTTCTGCAAATAATCTTTTCAGTGAATGCTGGTCTAAAGATGTGTAAGCATAAAAAGTTATGTGTATATCCAAACATTAAAGGTAGTTCACAAGCAGAGATCTAGAGAGACCTCATTTGACACTGAGCTAGGTAAATAACAGTATCATCTTATCTCAGGTAAATTAATGCCACATTTTACAGTAATTTCAAAGTCAGCAATCTTGGTGCTAAGGCATAAGGATGATTTTTGTTTACTAATCAGGAATTCTCTCCACTAATTGTGGAAAGAAATGTGAAATTTCTCAAAAAAATACAGATTAGGTGTTTTTGTAAACAAAGCAAGCAGAACTAAAGACTTGCCTTTATCTCTGTCTCATTCTTTAGCTTACTACACTGGGTATCAGGCAACAAAATTTCCACCCACTATGAAATGGGCAGCTGTAGATAATAACCAAAAGCCTCACAAATCCACTTTGATTTCAAAGGAGGCAAAAGGCACCTTGTGTTGTTGTACTCGGTAGCATTTAATAACTTTTTGCCCCATAAGATAGTGATGTGATACCAGCTGCCAGCTTGAAGGTGATGCCTGGACAGCGACGGCCAAGGAGCCTCACAGACACCCTGCAACACGTGTCTGTGCGGGTTAAAGCAAAGGCAGCAAGCGGTCAGGGATGGGCAACTGCTTTTGGGCAGCACATGCCTGCCCAGCCAAGACTGAAATGGATTCAGGTAGAGAGCCAAAAGGTGGAAGAGGAAACATTAGCTACCTGGGAGGGAGCACCAGGTACGTCCACCACTAAGCTAGAGGAAAATTTCATGGATGAAAAGGTTTCAGGCAGAGAAGAGCATCATGACTTAAAGCAGTCAAATACTCAGTTCCAACATGTTGCAGGGGGTATTTCAGCTAACAAAAGTTGGAGTCCCTTGCTACACCTCCCAAACACCATGACCACCACCACCATCTTTGCACAATAGCTGTTGACAGCAGCTACTACACAAAGCAGCAGCAACTTTCCTCTGGAAAGGGTCAGAGCTTAACGAGACCTAGTTCCCAATTCAGAAGAATTATACTCTGAAAGCAGGGTACCAAACATGAACAGAGGGAAGTAAGTTTCCAGTTAAATGCAGGAAACCTTCCCTTTCTGTAATGAGCCATGGACTCCTGTGAGGCACTAAAGAATTAATCTATGTAAAGTAAGTGAAAAACAGAAAGATCACTGGTGGATGCTAGGAGATGAAAATACAACAAGGTATTTACAATCAACAGTTAATCTTTCAGAATATTTCTCCTTTAACGTCTGTAATACACTGAAAGGTATGCCTTTTTTAATTTTTTTTAAGCAGTAACCACAAATATATAACACCTAGTACTAGAAAAAAGAATATCACCACTGATCTGGAATCATAGAATCATTTTCTGCATTTCATGCAGAAAATAGTGCACAATCAGTATAATTATGTAAAAAAAAATAGAAAACAGGTTCTGCAGGTTTTGAAGTACAGTTTTAAGGACAAAATTTTGTGCTTCTGCATTGTAGTTGCTTCTTTTCCTCTACATTTTATGATTTTATGCCATTCCAAAGGACTATCTCAGGATAACTAGATTTACAGACAGCATATAAATACACTGCTCCAGTTTACTACTATACAAATAACGATTTCCCCTCTGTTACAAGATGAGCTTACATATCCCACATTCACCCAATTCTCACGACAACCCTTCTTTCATATGTATATATAAAAATACAAAATAGGAAAAAATGAAACTTGTGTCCAGTTTCAATTTAATGCCTTTGAAGTGCTTGAGAAGTAGGTATCTCAATTTTTTTTAAAAAAAATTATATATATGAATATATAGGTCCATATATATATGGATAAAATGAATTTGAACTTTTACAAAGTTTTAACAAAAAGCTAAATAATGCTGTCATTTAAAACAGAATGACAAAAAAAACCCTTTCTCTTCTCTGGTAACAAATGTTTAATTATAAACTTAACACCACTTTTTTTTTTTTAATAATACTGAGTATAAAGGGCCATTTTAGGCTTAAACAAACTGGTGTAGTCCTATAAAGCCACTAACTGTATACTAAATTATACCACATTTCATTTTAGTGCTGATGGCCCAGTAAATTACTACCGATTGTTTCTGATTCCTCACAAATGAAAAAGCAAAGCTTGTAAATTAGTGAGGATAACCAGTCATGAGAAGCAAGGGCATTTTTGCACTCTCCATTTAACTGTTAGCAAAAAAAAAAAAAAAAAAAAATTAAAAAGCCATTATACTCTGTATTTTGCTCCTTTAGGCAGCTCCAACCCATTAAATACCTCTTTAATTTTCTTTCCTTTTTTTTTAACAAAGATCACAAGTTATTATCACATTACCTTTTCTCTCTCACTGCACTGCTAGTCTCTAGCCATCCAGTTCTGAATTTGCTTTCACTTTGAGACATCTATCTGCATACCGTTAGGTGAAAGGTATTATTAATCATATCTTGTTGCTAGGCTACCCAGAGATGTTCATTTAAGCTTAATGCTCCTCTTTGTTAAAAAGTGCCATGAGGAACGCACAGATTTGAAACAAGAAAACTAGCTTGCAGAAACTGCATTTTAAAAATCAGGACCCTGTGATAAAAGAGTATGCATTAACAAGAAAAAAAAATAATACAGAAAAAAAACCCCATAGTCTACCATTTGCATAGCATAGCATCATTTGGAATTCTTCTGGATGATTGAGATACGTGCAATAAGAATTAAAACAAGCTGAAGTGTTCAGTATCGCAGTTACTGGCAAAGTTTTAAACATGCCACATCTTTACTAGAAATGGTTCAGTAATGAGAACTTTATCTAATACCCAGTGGAATGACCAGAAACATATTTATCATAAAACATTTGAAAAACAAATTTTACTGCATATGTTGAAGTAAATTAGCATATCATTTATAACTTTATTATAAGCACATGCAATGACTTAGGCCTCCGCATCTGAATTCATACTCATTCTATGCCTTTACTACATCGTAACACAAAATAATCATTTCACAAGTACCCTTCATCAAGTAAAACAACTCACTTGCAGCTGCTTGTTCACATTTATCCACTGACTGGTATCATCAAGCATAGCCACTCATTTCTACACACAGCCCACTTCTGTGTATTCACTTATAAATCTGCCTCATCTGTGAAGACTTTCCAACAGCTCAAACCACACATAAGTTACACGGTGCAACAATACAAGCTGTTCCCTCACCTGAAACTCTGGAAATGCCTTGTCTGTGTAACGATTTAAATTGTGTTAATGGACACAAAGCAAGACCAAACACCACACTCCACCTGTATCCTCTCCATCCCTGCCCAGCTTGTTCACACAGATTTAAAGGCAAATTAACTTATTCTGTTAGGTTGGCAAACGCAGCTGAATTATACTACTCCTACTGAGTCAACTGGATTAAAAAGGCAGCCTGCAGGATCTCTGTAGGATCCCTTCCCATCACTGAAGATTTGGCATATGTTTCACTATTTGATATACATCCTTATTTGGGAAATTTTACTTGCACTTTAAAAACATGTAGAGAACCAAGGAAAAGCAGTATGCAGTAAATGCTGTGAGTTCTCATATCTTCTTAATTGGTGCATTTTGTGTGAATTCTATCAGTACAAGCCTACAAATCTTCTCTGCTTCTGGGGAAAGTGAGCCTGTGTGAATTCTTGCCCTGAAAGCGAACAAGGAACTTGACAAAGAGAGAGTAACCAAAGATAGGGACTTTTCAATGCAGCTTTCTGACTTGGATTATAATGTTATGATTACTATAGGGAGCACACAGGAGCAAAAACTGTCATCAACACATTATTGAGAATAGCTTTCACCTTTGACAGACTATAGAAACCAAAAAGGCCCTTCAGAGAATAGCAATTGCAGACCATTTTTCTTACTATATAATGTCCTGGTGCTTTCCAAATAACAACTACAAACAGTTCTCAATTTTTTTATGTGAAACATGGATGTCAAACATTTCTGGAAGATACTACTGTGGTGCACTCATATGACTTTTCAAATACACAAAAAAACTTTCTCTAATATGGAAGAGCATGTGAATTCTTCAGAGATTATTAAGAAGCCCTTTCTAACTTACTGTCATTTCTTCTCTGTCATCACAGGGTTACACAAGGCTGCATTTGCCATTTTCAGCAATACTAAATATTAGACTCTTGAGCGCTCAAGAAGCACTTTTTAAAAAGTGGGCCCTATGTTGTTTAGGGGTTTTGAAAAGTCCATCTATCAGTTTGAAATGTACGTAGAGCTTCTGTCTCCCAATATTCAATGTTTCCCTCATATTCAGTACTCAGTGTGGAAGGTTTGTACAAAGCTAAGCCTGAGTGTCTGAAACAAACAGGGAGAAACTGCTTTCCTTCCACACATCAGAAGTGGCTGAAAGAAAACTTACCTGTGCAGAGGAGCATAATTCCCTTCAAGTTTTTCAGAAAGGGATGAGGAAGATTCAATATAGCACCTGTAGTCTGTGACACATTTGTTGCCTTACACAGGAAATAATACACCAGCTGGTCAAAATCCTTGTGCTTGGTAAAAGGAATGAAGCCTGGGCAATTTCAAAGAACTGAAAGATTATGGAGAGTTAAATTATGTCTACAACACAGTCAGAGAAGTAGGAATGATCATGAGCCCTGAATTATTTCATGCCACAGCAAGACTGCTACTCATGGCAAAGCACCTAGCCAGATGCCAGCCTAGGGTCAGCACACTGAAGAAGCCACTATTGAGGATGTAATTAAGAGCACAGACAGTGCAGTAGCCAAGTATCTGTACTCAAATAATCTTGTTTTTGCCTCACTTCATATGTATTTAAATAAGTTTTGCAGCCTGAAGTCATGTAAGTATAGAAAATCATACAAATAAAACTATTTTGCATGCATTTATATAACGATATCATCAGTTATATTTAAGAAAAATTATAAGCCAGATAAGGTTTTAAAACTAGAACTTGCCAAACCATAAATGTTTTACTAATCAGGCATTTATATATACATCATTATCACTGACACCGCACTAAAAGTCATATTTGATGAAGACTTGTACTGTTGCCTTTGGTTTTTATGGTCAGTTAAGTGTACCAGATAGCCATTACATCAGCAAAAATCTGCCCAGTTTGAAATCCTGCAACTAAATTGCACTGACATGACAAAATTTTTTAAAAATCATTCACAGAAGAAGGGGTTGAGTTTCATTTAGAAGATTAAGCATTTCTGCAGAGAGGAAAAAACCTAGATCAAAACTGATACTGCTTTAAATTTACAGGACTGCACTTTCTGGTTTGGTAACTCTGCTTTAGTAATGCTGTGTAGCAGCAGTAATCCCATATTGTTACCCAAGATACTTTACTCTCAGATTTACAGTGGTTGGATGAAGAGAAAACTTTCTTCAGATGGGATAGATCAAGGTAAATGCTTTCAGGTTTAACTCATGACAGGCATTTTTCACAGAGGAAAGGCAGAGCAAAACACCCACTCCTAAGAGTTAAAAATGATAGGTGTATATTTAAAATCTAGTTTTAGTTCTAAAGCTGGTGACAAACACATTTAGGTAATTATACTTCACCAGAAAAGAAATCTTGTCTTGTATGATGATGTGCAGCCTCGGCTTCATGTGAAATACAACTCCTCAGAGCTCCTGGAGCCTCCATCAAGAGTAAGAGCAAATATTACAGGAAGGTAGAGCAACAGCAGCATTAAGGTTCTCCACCAAGACAGACCTGTTATCACTGAATACTCTAACTAACAGTGTCTGACACCACTACTATGACTCCAGAGAAAGAGGAAACAAACATTTTTCATAAGAACCTGATTAAGGAATATTAGAACCAAGATATAACACCACACTGCTAAATCACCCATGTTAGTAGTATTTAACAGAAGTATGGCTTGTTTCTGCAGAATTGAGGGACACTCAATAGGTGTATAGGCAAGGAAGAGGGGATGTAATGACATCCAAACCATTTTCACAAGAAGTATCAGGCTGCAAGAGGCAGCACTGCAAAATGGACAGGACATCAGTGTAGAGAAGAGGCCCACATTTGAATCTCAATATGCTACTGTGCTTTGTGGAAACCAGCTTCACTACTCTGTGAAGAGAACAGATTCTTGGAAAAAAAGAATACCATACAATTCTCTTTGGAAGGATTGCTTCATCTTGCTCTATTTTCACAGTCCTAGGGAAAGGTGCTCTGAACTGCAGCTCTTAGGCTCCCCACCTTTATTCCATTCATATTACTTCGGATGAAAAACATCACACACACACTTAAAATAATGCACATTTGGCTACCATCCAATAAAGTAGAAATTTTAATGAGACTAAATTGCTTTCAAATTCAACTAATTTTTATTCAGAGGCTTAATGTTATTTTATAAATCAGATTGTTCCCGTATTTCCTGTTCCAAATGCAAATCTCAATGTGTCTTCAGTAGCAGAAATCAACACTATGCTTAACTCTGCCATAACATATGTTAGTTATAACTGAGATCACTCCTCAACTTACTGAACTTTCTGCTAGTAGTCTATCCTTCTAAATTTGTTCCTTTTCTTTCCTGGTCAGTCAGCAACATGACTGATTCTCTAGATTTCTTTCTCCAATACTCAAACTTCCTCAAATTGTTTTATATTTTCAGATAGTTCTGAAAGAGTCTACCTTGCTTCATCTGACAGTTGTAGATTCTTTGTTCTTACCATGGAATAAGCTTTTTTACTTCTGAATGTCCAAGTATCTTAAAGTAAAATAAAAATCTTTAAAAAGTCTTCAGAAATCAAAATCAAACCCACAAAAACTTTTTGCTTCATTTTTTTCTTTTTTTTTTTTTGTTATTTTTATGACAGCATATGGTAGTATTTTAAATAGGTAGCACCCTCTTCAGTAAAAGACTCACAGTTGCTCCAGGGCTGACATCCCAACTATGATGAGGACACAAAGCAGTGGCATGTATTTGACATCATTCCCAGCAGAAGAAATCTTGTCTCAAGCAGCAGTCCTTGAGGTTGGCACCACAGCAAAGGGCTGCTGCAGGCAGCATCACGGGGATTTTTCTGCAAAATTAGTGTCTTGTAAAGCCCCCAGACCTGTCCAGCCTGTGGCCAGGAGCTCCTCAGAAAAGTATCCTACAGTTGGAGGGCTGTGCAAGCAATTTAGAATTAACTGGAATTATTTTCTTTCCTCGTGAGCAGCTAATTCACCCACCATTTCACCTAATGAGATGATTCACTAACATGATTAGCAAGTAATACTAATATTGCTGGTATTTTATATGACCTGTACTTGAATTTCTACAGACACAGCTATGTAGGGTAAACTTGCTTATACTGCTGTGCTGAATATGCAGGTTTAGTGCTCAGCTGCACAATTTAATGCCCGACCTGCAAGGACTCAATTTTGTGGCAATACCTAATGCACTGAGGTTGCCCACATAAGCAACAATGTCTTATTTTTATGACACACACTTTTCATATTACAACTTATATACAATTTTCTGATGTTCATCTGAAAGCGCTGACTTAACATTTTGCAAGGGCCAGAGAACAGCTTTTGTTTCACAAGCACCACCAATAGATGCTTTAGACTTTGAGAGAATCCTCAAGAGAAATCGGAGAAGTGATTCTTTTCTTCTCCCTTAACTGCAAATGACTTCTCTCAAATTGTTTGTCCTTCTTTGTCTTTGTTATCTTCATCCCTCATGAAATATATTTCATGTGGAAAAGTTTTTCTTCTTGAATTCCTCTCTGGTTCCCCCTGACAGCATCCCTCTGTGAAATATTGTAAAAAGTACCTTCACACAACCAAACCACCCCTGTTCCACCAGCACCAGAGATGTGGCCTCGAGACACTTTATTTGGGCTTTGATGCCCATAGACTGGTTACACAAGAATAACAGCAATCTGAACTGACAATTATAACTCATTGCAAGGCAGAGGATTAACAGATCCTTTCCATATGGGGCAATAAATGAAGCAGATTTTTATCTCCAGAGTACAGCTAAAATATACAAGTCTTAGGGCACCCTTTGAATTCTGCTTTAGATATCAGTTATTGTTGATCACAAAACACGAAGGTCGTGGCATGGACTGTACATCTTCAAAATCTTTACTGAAGTAGCACAGATGATATCTGAAGTGCTATTTCTCTCCTGCTACTTCCATCTCTTATCTTCTCAGATTCACAGCACATTTTTTTTTCAATATTCCTCTCTAGCAATTTTATAATTCATTAAAAGATACAAGAAGGAAGAAAGCACAAGAGCTTCAGCTTTCCTAAGCACTACCATGTAGCAGTAACAATCCAAGCATCACTACAGCTATTAAATGAAATACTCATCAAAATAAGACTCATTGGCTTCATAAAACAAGTACTACTATAAAACTTGAGAATCTATATCCATGTTACTAGTATCTGCTTTAAAGCAATGCCTGAAAGTTCATTGAAATCAGAGATGCCAGCTGTAGGTAGATGCTGTCAAACTCCTTGCTTCATCTTGGAGTTTCTTCCAAGATTTTATGGTTGCCATAGAGGGAAAAAAAAAAGATCTAAAAGAGCAAACAACTCCAAAGAATAAAGCCCTACAAAAGGACAGCTATAAAAATGGAACAGCTAAATCAGAAGCAAAATTGCCAGTGTGGATACTGCCCTTGAGTCAAAGCCATGCCAAAGAGTGACACAAGCTTACTGAAAGCCATCTTTTATGCTATGGTTTAGATGAGCCCCACAAACAGGAAAGGACCGTACCACCACGTTATCTCGAACTAAATAATAAGGAGAGGCCTTTTTAAAACCTCATTTGTAATCTCTCTAGTTGCTGAAATAATTCAAGTTTGGGGAGGTCTCATGGCAGCTCCAACATCCAATGAGGATTTTTTTGATCTAACAATTTTATTTTCCATGTACAGGAAAATAAACTAGGCTCAATTCAGGCTCTTGGTTTTCTTTTAAGCATGGAGAAAAAAATTAAGATAATTTAGGCAGGTCTCATATTTTACCTAAATTAGATAGTTTTAAGATCCCAAAATACTGAATGAGAAAACTGTTTATGTTTTAGCCTCAAGAAACTAAAGTAAGAATAGCACTGTAATCGCTGTTTCTACACACCATCACAGGCATGTTCTTATTAAGTTAAAGGCAGAATTCCAGACTCCCAAAAGAATATACTATAATAGAGCAAAACATCTGTGGGTATTTCCCTCCCTGGGTTTTTTTTTTTTTTTTTTCCCCCCCTCTTTTGTTTTATAAGGAGTCAACAAGATAATATAACTCTCACTAATCTCATAGCACCTGGCAGCCTAGGAGCAGAATATACTTTTTCTTTTCTTTTTTTTTTTTTTTCCCTCTCCTTTCTAATGTCAACCAGACAACCCTTAAACTGACAGCTTTTTAATCTTCCCTTCTTTCCCACCTCACATCCTGATATTTCCACCTATAAAATGATAGCATGGGGGGCAGACCCTGTAATTACTAGCCAGGAGAAACAAAGCACACTTCTTTCTGCTGTAGTTTTTACATAATTTAAAATATTTTGTAAGCTATGGGCTTTATAAAAAGATAAAAGCGAGACTGAAACTAACTAGCTCTTGATAAGGAATCAATGTTTTATTTCAGTAAGTCTGTTAACATGAACTACAGCCACATGTACATAGAAGTATAAAAATAAAAACAAATCAATACAGAAAAAAATTTAGAAGCTTTAAGTTATGAATGCACTAGAGGAGAAAAAATGAACTATCCTCATGCTGATCTGAAAAAGAAACATTAAAAAAAAATAGCTGCAAAAGAAAAAAAAGTTATCCCTTTCCAGAAAGATACTTTCTTCTCAATGCCCCCAAATCCTACTGCATATTCAGGTTAATGAAGCAAGAAATTGTGTATAAGATAATGATATGTATTAAAAAAAATGATACTAAATATATGGGAGACGGTAAAATATAGTCTAGAGATTTTCCTTTTCTTCCCCCTCCCCCCCCAAAAAAAAAACCAGCTAACGATATTATTGCTGTATCCAGAATAGCTTCTCTTACCATTTCCAACTTTTTTTTTTTTTCCATTCAGTGGGAGGATTAGTTTCCCTTCTACCTTGTAGCACAGACTCAATACTATCAAGACTTAAGAAAGGGCCAAGGGACATGTTGTTCCACGGTGTCAGATTCCGTCTGTCTCTCACCGCCTTTCTTTCTACAATGAGAAGTGCAGGCATTAACTGAAGAAAATACTGAGCTGTTGGGTCCTGCCCGAATAAGCCAAGTAATTGGGTTAGTAGGAACATCTTCACTGGGTCCTCATCAGATGCAGCCATTTGTTCAGCTTGCTGTACTGCTGCCCCCTTTCTGTGGTAACAAAGACCTCCAACATGATACAAGAATATCACAAGCCAGGCATTAAATATCTGTTATTAGAAAGAAAATGGTACAACACTTCAAAAAAAATCCCATACCCCATGCCTCCTTAATGTAGGTTTCCCCACACCTAATCAATGTATGTTTGTCTGTGTAAATCCTGAATGTTACTTTGCATTTCATGTTCTGTAACTTGACAAGTAAATTTATCCTGGTGGTAAATCTACAGCAGATACAGACTTGAGAACTTCAAGATCCCTGGTTAGTGAAATACTGCCTAGATTGTGGGCTTCAGATGGATGGGTAGTGCAATTCTGACAACAAGAAACTAGAAGTCTTGAAGAGCTCCCATGTTACGTCACAGCTAATCAGACACTGGAGCCAGCCCCCGAAGCATCAGTAACCAGGGAACGGATGTGAGAAGCCAAATGCCAACGTTTTTAGTTACAGTCACAACTACTATCCCTGTTCAAGTCAGTTTCCTGTTGAAACAAATAAAAGTTTTATAAATATTTGGAAATGGCAGCTCCAAGAGAGCACATATACAAACAGACAAACTCCAGATTTTTATCAGTGATAAGAACATAGTTTTCATCCTGCTCTAATTATTGCTGTAATCAATCTCCTTTTCTATTTTAGCTTGTATTGAAAACATTTTTATTTTCAAGTATTTTGCAGTACAGAAGGACACATTAGTAATAAAATATTACAATGTTTGTGTAAAAGGAGGAGGTACTTGGAGATTCTTGACTGAAGATATGAAAAGCAAAGTGAAGGAAGTTAATGCTAACTTGCTCTTCTTTATTTAGTGGTGCCTGTTGGTTCTGAATATTTTTCTTCTTGCAAAAACCAATGCAGCGTTTTTCTCTATATTAGGCTTAAAAAAAATCAAAAATACTTGTACATTCCCTTTTGATAATTATAGGAATAAAAAGAAAAGAGAAATAGGGGAAAGTATGCATAAGTATTCAGATATTATTATGACATAATTTGCCTGATACAAAATATGCAATATTAACATTACCGGAAAAACAGTAAACATACAATACAGATCTATAACTCTTAGGAAGAATACACTGAGTTTATGAGAAAACTCTGCCTAGACCAGTGTGACCAATATATTTTTCAGTACATTTAATATAAGCAGCACTTGGGGGGATATGGTGTTACAATACAAGACCGTAAGCTTTGGGTGTGTCCTGCTAGTTTAAATTGTTAGTGAACTACACAATTCATCCCCCCCATCTTAGCTGTCTTAAATATGTGAATACTCAAGTACTCAAGTTATAGGAAACTATGTGGCAGATACTGAAATAACATTTTAATATTTCTCTGATCTGTGTTTTTTAGGCATGTTTAAGATTTTAATCAAGCAATGTACTTTTTTTTTTTAATTTGGTCATTTTGGGCCAAATATGCAAGGATGCAGAGAACTGGAATTTGAGACTGTGAACTGAACTGCCTTCTAAATGAAGCAATTTCATGCTGACATATAAAAGATTGACAGCTCTTAAACTAGGAAAAATAAAAAAGGACTTGCAAAGTATAAAGTGGTGCATAAAACTCTTGCTGAGCAGCAAGAGTTTTATATTTTATCATAAGTACAGTTTATCACCTCCAAAATATTAAGAGCCTTTCTCTACCATAAGCTGCTATGTTCCTGTTGCTATAAGATCTGAATACCAAAGAAAACCTAGGAACAGAAACTGGCACCCCCTCAGTTTGCTGACAAGGAACTTGGGCAGAAGAGTCATCTCTACTGTTGAAGATTTCACAGGAAATCCATAGCAAGCTCAGGCAGGAAAAATTCTGCACCTTGTCTAGGAGCTCAGTTAGGAACCCACCCCGCCTTCACACACACACAAAAAAGGTGAGGAGGGGGGAAGGTGAAAGGGGTTGATACTGGAAATCCATTAATTCACTGCTTACCAGATAAGTGCAACACACAAAAGAGGAAGCCACAGGTCTTTACAAAATAGAAAGGAATTTTCTGTGGGTATAACGGCTGAAGGAAGATGCAGCACGCTACATATCCCTCTTCATAGTTCTTCATGTTGCAGAAACTATTTTGCCCTCCCCATCCCCTCCTTTTTTTTTTTTTTTCCCAATTACTACTTTAACGCAGTCTTCCAAAACTATCCTAAAATATTAACAGTAGAATATACAAAGGGTTAAGTAAGCTGAATAAACCACAGAAAAACCTGGCAAACCTTTGCAGTTTTATATAACCTAGCAACCTGAAACCTCCTTTCTATTCTTGGCTAGGTTTCCTTTGCGCACCCACTTTAAAATGTTTATATAGAGCGTGCACAAGCCGTGGTACCTCCAGGGGGTATTCGCAAGGCTAATTTTAGGCAGAGGAAATCAGTCTCTTTCTAGATGCTCTCCGCAGCCACTGGAAAGACAGTGGCTCCATGGGAGGCATTCGGAAAAGCATAATTAAATTGGATTTGTAATTACAACCAGCAATCCAACAGAAAAAAAAAAAAAGAATAAAAGGAACTATTGCTACTTTGAAACTTTAAACCAGTAACTTGCCTTTATCTATATCTTTGCCTGCTTCCAATTAATTTTCAACCTCACATGGGTATAAATATGCTCCTCTTCCTCCTTATCTGCCCGTACTCCACACTACAAATACTAGCAGCTCTCTGGTTCAGCCTTAAGCCCAAACCAGGGGGTCTGGGACCCCAGAGCTCCCTGGAGGAAGAGTCTCTCCACCGCCTAGAGCGCTCAGGAGAGCTGGGCTACTGAGCGTAGCATTTTTCAAAAGCCACAAAAACAAGCACATTCCTGTATGTCTCGTCCTCTGCTCTCTGCTCCGTGCCTTGTCTGATGTGCCTACCTTTAAGACGTAGGCCATCACTTCAAATCTCTTTACTGCTTTCTTGGTAAGTGTCCATCCACAAACAACAAAGCCCTCTATTAAGTCCCCTTAGCTGAAGTAGAAACATCTCCAGTACTTAGGTTTCCCCACTATGGTTTGCTTAACAGAGTTTTGCAAATCACACATCTTTCCCATTTTCTGGGACTATACTGGGTGGCCCCCTCACTCCACAACCATGACTTACTGATACCTCCCCCCCGCCAAAAAAAAAAAAAAGGGAAAATATATGGGGTTTTTTTAGAATTTTATTTTTAGTTCAGGAATAGTAAGAGGAATAGCATGTGTTTGAGCAGGTGCAGGAGGGCAGCACCATCCATTACAGCCCTGTTTATGCTCAAAGGCGTTCAAACACACAGGCTGAGATTTCACAACTGAGGCCTCATAGCATCCAAGTATCTTGGTGGCAGCAGTCACGTCTTGTTCAGTACCAGGGGAAAACTTGTTAAATTGCTTTATCGTTCAGATCTAAAATACCTCAAACTTTTCAGACCACAAGCAGTCTTATTTGCTTAAAGCATGAAACACATAACACTGAAGGAAGCTGACATTACCCTCATTTCCATAAACCACTGCAACTGCTGACTGACATTTTGCAATTTAGGCGAGAGAGGAGTCAAATTTATACTGGCACTTCTTCTGTCAGGCAAAACCATATGAAACACACACAAACCTGCAAAATCTTATCCACCGGTTGTCATTATAGCTATGAAAAGCAAGTACATATGTCACTTTCTCCTACCTCATTGTGCATTATACATAAGAGAAGGCAGGATGCTCTGTATCTTCTGAAATGCTGTTCCATATTCAACAGTGAACCTTTTTTGTTTAGGGATAGCCATCAATAGACGGGCTGCTTAATGGAAAATATCAGTTTAGAAATGATCATCAAAACAGTGACAACATGATACAAAGGCCAGATTTTTATTTTATTTTATTTTTAAATACTTGAGCTTCTTCATCAGAGATTCACAATCTGAAATACTCACATACGTTAATCAAACAGTTATTAAAAACAGACCTCTGGGTTTTCTCCAAACTATAACTGCATAGAAGAAAAGTTCAAAGAAAATAGCGCGATGGTTTAAATTACTTTCTGAAGGCTTTAAAAATGTTTGATCAGCTCTGCTTCAGAGATTATTTCATTTGTGACTGAAGGTTGCCTTTCTCTTACTTTCAAGAATTGAAAATGAAAGTGACCCTTCCAACAAGACCCAGTTCTAACAGCTTCTACCAGAAAGTATAAGTTAGCAAACTAAATTAAACCTCACAAGTTTAATGAAAAATAAACAAAACATATCAGACTCTCTCAAGTTTCATTAAACTATACAGCTAGATTTTGCTCACAAAAATCTGAGTTTGCTCCATCTCAAATCAAAATTTAATGGATTGTTGTGGCAAGATCCAACAAGAAATCATTTCTAGATGACATATGACAAAACATTTTCTAATAGTTTACAAAATGCTACAACTAATTAAACAAAACACATTTGTCAAATAAATTAAGCAATACATTATCACTTGCTTTGTACCTCTTGCATTCACACAAAGTAATTTGTAATGCATCTCCAGTGTACTAACATGAAAATAAGAGGGGGAAATCTGAAAAGCTGGTAGAAGTCTCAATTATTTCTCTGGAAGAAATTTTGACATTCTCAATTTTTCATCTTTAGCAGAACATGGATGTGAAAGCTACACATCATTTCTTGCTTTGAAGCAGGTTTGTTTAGAAAGCAAAACCATAAATTAAATATTTTTATAATAATTTTTCCTTGAAATGAACAAGAACCTGTGTGTTTTTAGCTTCTATCCTGCATCTGTTTGCACTATTTTTTGCAGCAAAAATATTCTGAAAGATTTCTAGCTATCTTAACCTTAATTTACCTACTGCTAATCTTATGGGAGGAAAACAAAAATACACCTTTCCCAATTTACAAAAAAAAGTCTATGCAATTTCATTTTCCATTTCTCTTCAAAATATATGATAAATATCTGTCAAGAAAATTAGTGCAAGCTGTTTTTAAAGTTAACATAGTACCTTGCATCTACTTAGTGTTAAGCATAACCTCTTACAGGCTTTCTTCCCCCCACCGAGGCCTGTGGTGGTTGTTTTTGTCTGTTTTTTTCCAAAACATGTGCGGTTAGCTAAATAGCTTCAAATTAGTAACTTTACTTATTTTCAGTTCATTCATCTCTCACATCTTTGCATAACATCTCAAAACGTTATTTTTGACCAAGTGCAGTGACCAAGCTGCCGTCTTTCTCACTAATTTTCACATAGCACAAGACCATTTACCAGGCAGTTTCATAGCTAAAACACACCTGATGACTGCTGGAGGTTCAGTTTCTCTGAGCAGAAGCAGAGAACTGGCATGTCTCTATGCACTGATGACAGGCAGCTCCTCCTCTTAGAGGATCTGACCTGCTGCCATGGCATTTAAGCAGCAGAAAGAGTGATGGCAATAACTAAGCACACACATTATTATGCTCCCAGAGGGGCTACGATTGATTGCTATATTAAAATTTCTCTTTAGATGGTGATTAAAAAAAAAAAAAAAAAAAAAAGAAAAAAAATCCTAGTATCCTGGCAAACGTTTTGCCCAATTTAGGCTACCAGCAGTATTTCTCATCACTGTAAACACAATACTGAAAAAATGTGGCATGCAGAACACTACACATTTTACATAAAAAACACTGAAATCCTCCCATATATCTCTCCTGCTTAGACACTAGAAGATTCACATTTTGGAAAAAAAACATGAAAAAAGACAGCCAGCTAATCAAGAACTGATCATTACTTCGGTCGTATTATTGACCTCATTGGCAGAGAAGTACAGTTCTACCTATGATTAGTATTTAAAAGTGATAATCTCTACTTACAGGGAAAAAAATTTCTTTACACCAAAAATTTATGCATTTCTAACATATATAGAAATCTCCCCCTTTGAAAGACTATTTTCATATCAGAACTTAATCTTAAAAACAGCCAAGACTTATATGGATTCCATTCCTTTTTATATAGTTAAGAAACAAACAAACATATTCTCCAAATGTCTCCTGATTCTTTGAGAGGTACAAAATAAAGGTGATGCAATGAGCCATTCCCAGGCTACCACCTCTGCTGGAGCAGAGTACAGAAAGGTTAATAAGGAAGTAAATACTAAAGTAGCTAGAGTGCTCTGCTGAGCCCATCATGCATGGGTCACTTCATAAAATCATAGAATCACAGAATGGCTAGGGTTGGAAGGGACCTGTAGAGGTCATCTAGTCCAACCCCCCTGCACACGCAGGGTCCCCTAGAGCATGTGGCACAGGGTGATGTCCAGGCGGGTTTTGAAGATCTCCAGAGAAGGAGACTCCACCACCTCTCTGGGCAGCCTGTTCCAGGGCTCTGTCACCCTCACTGTTAAGAAATTCTTCCTCAAGTTCCTGTGGAACTTTTGGTGCCTCAATTTGTGGCCGTTTCCTCTAGTTCTATCACTGGCCACCACTGAGAAGAGGCCAGCCCCCTCCTCCTCACTCCCTTTCTTGAGATATTTATATACATTAATCAGGTCCCCTCTCAGTCGTCTCTTCTGCAGGCTGAACAGGCCCAGCTCTCTCAGCCTTTGCTCATAGGGCAGATGTTCCAGACCCCTAATCATCTTTGTGGCCCTGCGCTGGACTCTCTCTAGCAGCTCCACATCCCTCCTGCACTGGGGAGCCCAGAACTGCACACAGTACTCGAGGTGCAGCCTCACCAGGGCTGAGTAGAGAGGCAGAATCACCTCCCTCGACCTGCTGGAGATGCTCTGCTTAATGCACCCCAGGATCCCATTGGCCTTCTTGGCCACGAGGGCACACTGCTGCCTCATGGTCAACTTGTCGTCCACCATGACGCCCAGGTCCCTCTCTGCAGGGCTGCTCTCCAGGAGGTCGGTCCCCAGCCTGTAGGCATGTCTAGGGTTATTCCTCCCCAGGTGCAGGACCCTGCACTTGCCCTTGTTGAACTTCATGAGGTTACTCACCACCCAGCTGTCCAGTCTGTCCAGGTCCCTCTGGATGGCAGCGCAGCCCTCAGGGCTGTCAGCTATTCCTCCCAGCTTAGTATCATCAGCAAACTTGCTGAGGGAGCACTCCATCCCTTCATCTAGGTCGTTAATGAATAAATTGAACAGGACCGGACCAAGGACTGACCCCTGGGGGACACCACTATCCACAGGCCTCCAGCTGGACTCGGCACCGCTGATTACTACTCTCTGGGCCCTGTCATTTAGCCAGTTCCTAATCCACCTCACTGTCCACTCATCTAACCCACTCTTCTGGAGCTTGCCCAGGAGGATGCCGTGAGGGACGGTGTCAAAAGCCTTACTGAAGTCCAGATAGATGACATCCACCGCTCTGCCCTCATGTATCCATCTAGTCACCCCATCATAGAAGGCTATCAGGTTAGTCAAGCATGATCTCCCCTTGGTGAACCCATGCTGGCTACTCCTGAGCACCTTCTTCTCCTTCATGTGCCTGGAAACAGCAGTCAGGATGAGCTGCTCCATCACGTTCCCAGGGACAGAGGTCAGGCTCACCGGCCTGTAGTTGCCCGGCTCCTCCTTCTTGCCTTTTTTGAAGACCGGGGTGACATTGGCTTTCCTCCAGTCCTCCGGCACCTCCCCCGTTCTCCAGGACCTTTCAAAGATGATGGAGAGCGGCTCGGCTACGACATCCGCCAGCTCACGCAGCACTCTGGGGTGCATCCCATTGGGGCCCATGGATTTGTGGGTGTTGAGGGTGTTTGCTCAGGTACTCTCTAACCAAGTCTTCCTCTAACCACGTCTTCCTCTACTCGGGGCAAGTCTTCCTCTCTCCAGTCCTGTCTACTGGGACAGAAGGTATTATAGTGGACTGATGATACCATGCCCTCTAGTGAATAATGCTAAAGCTAAAAAACATGATAGAAGATCACTATTACACATCTCTAATACATTTAAGCTGGGCACTCCTCAACACAGGGTTTCACAGAGGAAAAGTGCGAGTCTGGGAGACAAATTCAGCAGAGAAGAAATAACCCAGGGTTACTTAACACGTTTCTGACCCCAACTTATAAATCATACAGTGCAAGGAAAATTCACAAACTTGTAAGTATATACTTGCCTTGTTTATATAGTCTCTTTTAGGCTCTGTTTCTGGCTAGTCAGCGGCAGCACACTAACCTAACTAGACCTTCGGACCTGACCTGGTTTGGTTTTGTTTCTTACTGCAGTCAGCTTTATCAAGCTCTGCTCGAGATACCCAAAGCGAGCAGTGAACTCCTACGTCTCCCGTGGCAGAGCGCGATGCTCTCGCTGCCACACTACCCTCTGCTTAGCACACGTAGCATTTATCCCCAAAACCACTGCTTTGGGGTCTTGGAGCAGCTTGAATGCCAATGCTCAGCACCACTGCATATTTGGTCCACCTAATACTTTAAAACTTTGTTATGATGTCCCATAAACTCCCCTTTAAAAGCATTGTTTTTGAACTATTTGATTACATTTTTTTTTTCATTAGAAAATGGCACACCACCCTTATACCTATTTTACCATCTTCCAGGCTCTGCCTCCTTCCCTCCCCGCCTTGCAGACTCCTTTCATGATGGAGCTCATGGGACCACTATAATAGGCAATGCTAATAGGTGCAACAGCTCCCTGTTACTTCCCATTAGGTGTTTAGACTTCAGATTAGCAGTCATTCCCCACACCAGATGCTTCATTTGGAAACAGAAAGCATTCCTACATAGGAATGTACAAACAAACGTTTCTGATAACCAGGCATTTAGGTATTATATGAAAAACAAATATACTAAATCTTTATCTGCTCTGTTCTATGGTTACTTATTTAAGAACATAATGTTGCTTAGACCAGAAAACGTCACCCTTATGCTGCAAACAGTTGTTATACAAGTGTTGCATTATCAGGTCTTAGAAAAGCAACAAAAGTTGAAGAAAAAAATATTTAGGAGGTGATTTGTAGAAATGAATACAAAAGCATTTATTGCTGATCAAACTTTAATGTTGCTTTCATTAAAAAAAGATCTTTTAGTAGTTTTATTGATAATTTGTAACTTTATCATGCCCTGGAGCAGACACCTCCCTTTTTAGTTCCTACTATAAAAAAGTGATTCTCCTATACATAAATTCTGTAAGATACAAACTTCAGTTACCTTAGTTTCTTCTAATTTTTTGGAAAGAAGAAAAAATAATGTCAGGAACTTGATTTTTGGAAAAACCTGAAATATCAGGTGGGTTCAAAAGCCAAAGCCAGCATTTTGGCCAGGTTAGTCATAATGGTCCTGTAATATCTATTCTGCATTTCCCGCTGGCTAATTGTGCAGTGATGGTCTTCTTTTATCAGAGCCATGGAAACAGAGCTTAATGATAGAGAATTTATCTAATGATTGATGCCTGAGAAATGACATAGTCAATGACAAAAATATTTAGTGATAGCAGCTGCCAAGAAATAGAGTTGGACGTAAGTAGTGTATGGTCATGAAAAATATTAATAAGCACAATAAATAAGATATGTAATAGTATAAAATAAGCTTAGCAATTTCTCTTCTCAGAATAGAAATTAGAATTAAGCGACTGTAATTGCCTGGCTTGCTTGCCTTTCCTGTCATTGAAGAGTAAGAAACCATTCACTTTTCTCTGCCGCTTTTGGAAATTTCCCCATTTTTCTACGGTTTACCACAGAAAGTAAACAGTAATAAAACAAATTTCTTAGACAACATATCAATTTTAAGAAGCTCATTACAGAACAGGCTGAACCAGCTTCTTTTTGATCCTTCTTGGAGGTTTTTATTCTTTCTTACCTGTGGCGCTGAATGACAGCAATAGAGCTCAAGCTGACATATGCCCTTGAAAAGAGCGCTGTGCTACCAGTTCCAGTTATATTTACAGTCTTCTAATCCACAGGAAATATGTGATCTTCACACACACAAAAAAAAAAAAATCCCAAAACAATAACAAAGGCTTCACAGGAAGTATCCAGTTACTTTTTTTCTTTTGAATTAAAGAGACCACGACAAAAATTTTGCTTTACAATTTGACTAAAACTCCTTTTTAGTATATAAAGATCATTGAAAAAGTTTACCTTATACTTAAGAAGTAATCAGACAACCTAATGATCCATTAATATGAATATTTTAAGTTCATACTTGTCCTCATGAGTTAGTCTATTTAAAACATCAAAATCAACCTCTAACGTTCAATACAGTTAATGATTTATTTGTAGTATGGCATATGCCATTACAGAAGAGTCTTTGTTTAAATTTGCTTCCAACTGTGATCTAAACCATGCTTTATTTACAGCATATTAATCCCAGCTGTGCAGTATGTGTGTTTTGGTAGCTGGAGAGGCAAGATTGGCTCTATTTGCCTAGAATACCTTGAACCCACCTATCAGTCATAGCATCTGGCAGCTTCATCCAGGTTATATTTATATGTACATCAGTCTTAAACCTGATGCCAATAGAGTTTCATTATACTGCATAATCAATCATAACTTAAGAGGCAGCATACCTCAGCTATTTGCAGATTAATTTTACCAGAAAGGAATTTCTGCTCACAGGTTAAATAAATCATGAAGTATTTATACTTCACTGTCAGTAACTACCTCAGCCTGCAAAGGGCCAGTCTTATCTGCCTGTTCCTCTTTAAAATATATGCACTGAAGTGCAAAATTGTAACAAAAAAAGTAGAGTGAAATTAATTTTACCATCTGCAATATGTCAAAGCAAATTAAAAAAAAAATAGTCAGCTTCATATTATTCCTTATCCTTCACATATACTTTGCCCTCTTTTTTTTCCCCCTCTTTTCCTAGGGTCAAATGCACAAGTGAGGGGCAAGGAGAGTCTATTGAGAGGCGTTTATCATTTATTTCCTTCTGCTACTGCTCTCAAGAGCAGTTTTGCATTAGCAAAATTCTTTGACATGAGATCAAATGAAAGAAGAAAAATCACCAGATAATTCTTCTGCAAATATGTTTGTTTTACATTCTGCTGCTTCACTGCGTATCAGTTAATCAGGAACCAGTCATCCAGCTCTCACCCTAATGATTTCACTCCTACAAGTAATTTCTTTAGTGATTAGGGACTATTCAGATCAAATGGACATTAATAATTCAGCACATCCCATAGCAAAGGAGTAAAATAGAAAATAAAAATACAGGGAATTTCCAGTCCTACCAATCTTCCTGCTCTCTTTTCCTCACCTACCACAGAACACGGAACAGATTTGTTTTTTCCTAATGTTGTTATTTTACATACTTGATGATCTCTTAGAGGACTACTAGTAGGTGGAAAAGGTTGGACAGCTTGAGGATAACACAGGTGTTTTATGTTCCTAGGGAAATCACAGTTCCTAAAGAAAACAAGTTTCCATTGCCTTTATCAGTTCCTGTTCTTGGGAGCTTAGTTTGAGTCTTCCTACATGGTTTAAATGAAATAGACATTCAAGAAGACTCCATTTCTTTGCTGCTGCATTAAGAACAGATCAGCAGAGCCTTCTGGGAAAACAATTATGATTTCTGACCACAATTAGAGAAACACCAAAAAGGAATGAGATGTACTGAACTATGTAAGTAGCGTGTTTAAATTAACAGGCTGTATTTTACATAAAATTCAATAGCCATGTCCTGTGTCAACAGCTGTAGCCCTTCAGGACCTGGGAGGGGGCAAGACCTATTATGCAGTAATGAACCTTTTAGGCTATCAAGGAAGAGCCAGAAGCAAAGAGAACAAGAGACAAAACTAATGCATCAATGTGTATCTTCCTCATTCACCTGGCTGTGCTTCACTTGGAAAACATATAGTAATACTTCAGTATTCTGTAGTGTACCTTGTGTATATAATATTATCTTAGCACAGATTTCACTGCATTGCTTTGTTACTAAACATTTTGTTCTCCAGAAAGCATTATACATTGACTGAATTAATAAAATTATTTGAAATAAACAAATTTGTATAAATTAACCGAGAAAGAGGAAGCAAATCCTTTTGATTCAACTTTAATAAGCTTTTCTTCTATAGTACTTGTCCTTCAACTATCATTGCTGTAATGTCAAAGTTAGAAAGAATAAATTTGAGAAGACTTAACACACAAAAGCCCTGAAAGCTTTTGATTTCTTCTAGGTAGACATTCTTTAACAAAGGGCTAACAGTGTTTCTTACTCTGCTATGCTTTCCCCTTCCAGTGTCCAGCAGTAACAGCTGCTTTGCTCGTCACTGACCACTGCTGTGCTATGAGACACCAACTTGACATTGTGCCATCTCCAGTGGCACATCATCATCATGGGGTCACCGGGCCTCACATTAAGTTTGTGTAGTGTGCATTACCACTATATTTTCATTCCTACTAAAATGCTGCCAGCAGCAGTCACCATGGCTGGCTTCCCATGTGAACAAGAACTATGGGAGTCTCGGAGCAACTCATGCCCATGCAGAGAAAACACTGCTAATGCACCAGAGGCAGGTCTCTTAGGAGATCCATGTGCCCTATCCCAACCCAAAAAAATAGATTCTTGTTTGAATTAAAGACTAACGGCTCAAACTCAGGAGTATTTGGAAATGATAACTGCTGTATGATAGCACAAACATACGCTCGTTTTTTTAAAAATATAACCTTATGTGCAATCTATACAATTCTCTGAAAACAGAGTTTTGTTTATGCAAATCAAAGTGACCTCTTAGGCTAATACGATAGAAAATTCATGAATTTTGGCAACTAAAGGAAGTACTCAAGAATAACTACATTTCTTACTCTTCCTAACGTTTGTCTGTTCTTTGGAAGAGTATAAGCAAGGATGCTAAATATGATCAAGAGAAATAAAACCGCATTTGTGAAGAATGTTTATGTTCATTATTTCCTATTAAACAAATCTTCTCCGTTTAACAGATGTATTTTGTGGATGAATGGTGACACATCAGGCATCCACATTTCCCTTTATTTAACACAAATGAGTGCTTCCAGATGCAGCTAACGGAGCTCATGCACCATGTCTCCCTAGATGATTATAATCCGGAAAAAAAAAAATCCCTTTTTCTTCCTGCAAATAATTTACCAAAAGGGGATATGCACATATATGGGGCATAACTGCATGACTAAGTAATCCCAATTCAACTAGGCAGTTTCTAACTGGATGTTTGTATTTAACTCTGTATTATAGTATCTCCATGGTAGAAAGTACTACGGACTCTTAGCAGCCACAAGTGTGTTTTCTCCATCTGTACCATTATACACATGCGGTTGGGTAAGTTCTTGTACTGCTAGATTATAATTGGCACTGAAATGACCTGCTCCATTCCAAACACATTGCATAAAATCAATTAACACCCTCTTCTTTCACCTGGCATTTGTTCACAGTGAAATTTAATATTGATTCTGATTATTCTCATGTTTAGGCTATTCTTCAGATGGTTCAGATAGTCTGAATGTTGTCCAGCGTTTATGACACGCAGAAGTGGCCTCTAAAGGTGCATGTCAAATTTTGTTGATATTAGGCCATCATCCATTATGTTTTAGGTTAGTGAAATTCTTTGTCAGGAGACATGCATTTCTTTTTTTATGTCTGTTTTCAAAGACATATCCCCGTTTTTCAAAACCCCAAACTTTCTTGGGCTTGTACACATGAAAATTAAAAGTTTGTATTAAAAAAAAGTCAGCAGCCACATCCAGAAAGCCAAAATATTCTAATTACATTATCTAACAGCCAAAGGAAGATCAAAATTATTGGGAAAAAAAAAAAAATGTAGAATCACCATCTAGGGTCAGGTTCAGCTGCACCAAATGAAGACTGGATCAAGACAGAAGTAAACAAATCACACTCTCCACAGTCTGCTGGAGTTTAAATGCTAGATCTGATGCCTGATTGCTACTTAGATTAGGGGAACAAAAAGAATTAAAAATATGAGACAATTGTCCTTGTTCTGCTATAGAAAATTTTGAAAAGTATAATGCTGAAGGGCTTCATCTAGCAGTTTAGGAAACTCTAGTGGGGAGGAAGAATTTTTTGTCTTAAGATAGACCTGTCCCTGTTACTTCTCAGATCAGACTGGTCTGAAGGAAGTTGGCAATACCAACCACATTGATTCTCCTAAAGCTTTTGGGAGCAGTATCTGCACACAGCGCAAACAGCGAAACACAAATGAATGCAGCAGAAGCAGGGCAGGTCAGCAATGAGATCTTGCTGGAGAGGTGACTCTCACCCTGTGTGATTGGAGGGATCAACCACAGATTAGGCATTATGACCTCCTATTGCAAAGGTGGAAATTCATTTTGAACAAGGAATGGAAGCCTGGGTGTTTTCTTTGGACAGCCATAGTATAGGCAGGAAAAAGTGACACTGGTCCATAAATCAAAGATTACAGTGAGCCTTGTTTCATTCAATAGTTCTATTGACAAAGATGATCTAGCTATAGCTTTGCCTTTAATGTATCTCCTATCAAAAGTACCCACTCCAAGATGGGAAATAAAGAGGTTACTAAAACTAGATCCAACACATACATGCACTCAAAATATATATATTTTAAAATAAATATCAACAATTCTGATTTTGTTCTCGAAGGAAACACTTTCCCTTGGAACCTGCACCAATCACATCACTTGTTATAACACGACTGTTTGTAATCAAGTGACAAATCACAATGGTTCAACATCAGACACAGAGGTAAATGGCCTTAAAAGGACTCCAGCAGGAACTGTTGCTTGCTCTTCTGAAAACGTGCACCAGACTTAAGGAAAAAGCAACAAGTCAGGAACAGAGAAACTTCCCCCTCAGACCTTTCCTACTTTTTTTTTTTAAAAAAAATTATGACCTGCCATGCAAAAAGTACATCTCCATCCTTCTTGCTTTGTAAAGTTACATATATGCCTTCCATGGTATTGCAATTATATGATCAGTGCAGTGCACTGAAAAGACAAGACTGCAGGGTTTTACTGCCCAAATCATCAACATTTAAAAAAGGAGGGATCTCCAGAACTGAAGAGATGATAGGAGCTGAAGATTAATAAAAACAACATCAATAAACTCTGGACAAAAACTGAAAGCTGACCACTTCACTGAACGACAACACCTCAGTTTAAAAAAAAAAATATATATATACAACAGTTACATAACCTATCAGTTAAGTACACTGTCCATCTGCAAAATAGAAAGAATGATTGCTAATGGTTTCATATAAAGCAGAGTTGACAAGAGTTAGTTACTCTAGTTACTTTGAATGTATAGCTGAGAGGCACCCACAAAGGCCCATCAGAACAAGGAGGCTAAATACAAAAGAATTAAAACATATCACCAACTTAGAAATGCCACGAGACAATACAGAAATCATCAGGAGACTTTCTTCTTAAAAGACATGATTTATAACATTGGATATAGGACTTAACTGTAAGTAGATGAAAAGTAAAATGAGATGAAATACCAGATTGAGGGCTACTAAATTGCGAGATTTAGGAAGATCCTCACAAGCCTATAAATATAGCCCTGTTACATGTTCTATACAAAATATAAATCTTGTTTGCTTAGAATTTTGGGGGTTTGCTTCTGCTGAAGATAATGTAAGTCTCTACAGCCACTAACTCTGAAGGTCTATTATTTCTCATATTGCCCCTTTATTTGGATTTTTAGATCATTATGTTTTGACAAAATATTGGCCTCTTCATATTTCATAATAGATTTATTTTGTCCAAACAGAATTATTTACTCCCTGCAGATTTCATCCACTAAAAAAAATTAGGGAAAGAAAAGCTGTTTAAAGCTATATGGTCAAATTCACCCAGTAATATATCTGTGACTTGCTCAAGAACACTATACGATTTCACCAAGCAGCATTTATTGATCCTATTAAAACGTCTTTCTTTTGTGCTTCAAGGCAGTAACGAGGTAGACTCAGAACAAAAATAAAAAATACACTTAAACACACAATCTGACCAGAAGGATAAATCAGGAATAAACCCAGAAAAACAGTCTCATTAATAATAGGGCATCATTTGCTTTGCTGTATTGATAGTGCTCTCCAGCTGAGTTTGCAAGACTCTTATGAACCACCAAAAGAAAGATTTCAAGGTTACTGAAAGAACTACATTGTTCATCATTAATATCCGTTATTAAGCCATAACTTTCTCTGTTTGCAACCCTGCTTACTACAAATATGCTACTGTATTTGTATTTAGTGAACACTGTCTGGCAAACCTATGACTTCTGTGTAAACAGTTTCCTTTGTGATTCATTACAAGTGAATTGTCACTTAAGCCATGTGAACATCACTCCATTTAGGAAAGATTTAATAATAATAATAATAATAAAAAACCAACCATACAAGCAGCAAAGACTAAAATACTACTGTATGTATACACACATTCATCTATTTATAGCTAAGGGAGGAGGGGGAAAAAAAAGTCACAACAAGAGCTGTGGCCTGAGGAAGGCTCTGCGTGAAGAAGCTGCTCGACGGGCAGCACGTCAGGAAAGCACGCGTGCTGCCCAGGACCCGCAGACTGCTCAGAGCACACCGGCGCCGCATTCCAAACGGTCCCAAAGAAAAAGGTATTTCAGAACAATTTTGCTCGCTTGAATTTTGCCTACCCGTGGGGACAGTCTGATTGCAAAGAACTTCAGTCCGTGCCGAAAAAACAAAAGCAGCCCAAGGTGAGATGTAGAGCTGCTAAGGAAGAGAAGATGCATATTTTCCCATCCTGGGAAGCCAGAGACCTGCAGGAAGATAGAGGTAGTGCAGCCCTTTTCAGATGAAACATTACTTGTACTTCAGGCCATGAGGCAAAGTAGTCCTTCGTACGCATAACTAGGACTTCCTGATAACAAAGAATTACATACATTTTACTGAGAAGACAAAGAAAAATCTAACAATAAATAAATAAATAAATAAAACAAGCCCAGCACACAGACCTATTCACCAACATATTTTTTTGTAGTAGTCAGCCACAAAAAGGTGGTATCAGCCCTCCTTCCCCACCCAAAGAAAAAGGTACAAAATTTGAATGCTTAACCCTCTCATAAGTTAGGTACAAAAAACACTACAACTGGACATCCACTGTGGAAGACCCATTATTTTGTCTCCCTTGTGTATGATTAATGATCCTGGAAATTAATAAGCATGTAATAAACAGCCACTGCGTTTTAATCCATGTCATGGTATTGGATGCTTTCACTGAAGAATGCAAAGCAGTAGGGAGAACAGTCAAAGCAAAGCTGTAAGATTTGGCTGAACAGTCATCACCTTCATTTTAAATGTTGCACTTAAAATACTCCATATACATTATCATATATACATATACACATGCACATTATCAATGCTGATTTCCATGGCATTTTCATCTGCATAATATTCACACTACTCAGCTGAGGACAACTGAAGACCCCCAGCAGAGATGCTCTGTTAATCCCTGGGAGGAAGGGTTTATCATCCCATCTCTATATGCACCACCTGCAGAGCCAAACCAGGATACCTGCTTGTATGACCAGTCTGCAAATCTCTCTCACTAAAAAGCCCTCATAGAGGACCATCACGAAGCTAGTAGCCCTGTTTCTAACAGAAATATTTCTGTTCTTTAGTTATATATAGGATAAAGGACAATAAACATGAATAGAAATAACCCAAGTGTTCAAACACAGTGAGTGGGTGCAGAAGGTGTGGCTGAGGCAAGAGATGTCCTTAGCTGCTAACTCTGTGGGTGCAGAAGTAATAGAAGGACAGGATGCAAAATCAGTGAAGTTGTTCCTGGACTGGAAAAATATACTGAAGGAAGTCTGCAAAATTAAATCAGAAAAGCCATGTTTGGAAAAGACTTGTAAAAATAATAACAAAGAGGAGAATCCCAGTCTCAATTGAAAACTTAAAGATGTGAAGTATCAATGGAAAGTAGTAAAAAAGGGAGGAAAAAAAAATATGAAAAAGCAGCAGTAGGTCTAATGCAAGACCAAATAAACAGCTAGAAAGATAAGAGGTGGCAATGAGAATGCTAAGTGCATTAGCAAATATTCTGACTTTAAAATAGTAGGGTGAACATTAATAAGGAACTGCATATTACCAGTATTCTGATTTCCTGCAAAATCTCCAGCTTACTGGGAACGTCTGAGCTAGGAGAGCACAAGAAATAAATATGAACATTGTAAACAGCAAGTGAAATTTCGTGTCTGCCCCAGGGATCTTGATTTATCAAGGCTTCATATTCAGACACGCTGGGTGGTAAGCAGCAGTGACTCCACAGTGTAAAGCAGATACTTCCCGAAACCCCAAGGCAGCCAAGTTTACACCTCTCAGGAGCCAAATGCAGTCCTGACTCACGCAGGTTTTGAGGAAGGTACCGTGGAAGATAAAAATAGTTCTGCTGACAAACACCCTTGTCCCTACAGGTTCGCATAGCGGCAGTTCAGAGGCACGAGGCTTTCCGTTGCTTACTGGAACATCAAATCACATGCACTGGCACTCGCAGGCTAAAACTCTCGCTGTCTTACAGCTGCGTGACTACTGACATGATTTGGGACTCTTCAGAACGGCAACAGAGCTCACCCTCACGAAAAGCCACCGGTGTAGAACAAGCGGCACGAAAAACACAACAGCAGAGAAAAACATGCAAGATGCCCATAGGTAAACTAAAGCATATTGCAAATATGCAAACATGTTTGTAACAGCATAAAGATGAGAGCGAGAATGATCCCTGGAGAAGTGAGCTGTAGAATGCTTAAAGGAGATGCAGGTATTTGGGGGAAAAAAGGCTCCGTACACGTTAAATTGGAAGGGAAACAGGAAAGTGCAGACAGCAGTGAAAGCTGTTTCTGCTTGCTTTTTTTGATGGCGGGAGCTACCCACTGCAGAGAAAGTCAAAATCCATTTTTTGCATAATGTTTTTTTTCAAAGTGCTGTCACAGCAGCAGACCAAAGAGATAAAATGCCTCTCAAAAGTGCAGGTGCATTTAAGTTAATTACTCTGCTATTCTCTAAATATGTTTCTATGTTGCTGTTATGGAAACATTTTCACACACAGATGATGCACTCTTCTCCAAAATAAGAACCAATAGAACAAGAGGAAATGGACTCAAGTTGCACCAGGAGAGGTTCAGGTTAGGAATTAGGAAAAAAATTCTACATGGAAAGAGTAGTCAATCATTGGAACTGGCTGCCCAGGGAAGCGGTGGAGTCACTATCCCTGACAAGCGTTCAGGAAATGTGTAGATGAGGCACTTAGGGACATGGTTTAACAGGTATGGTGTTGGAGGGTTTACAGTTGGACTTGATGATCTTGAAGGTATTTTCCAACCATAATTGTTCCATGATTGTATTCTATGAGGCTATACAAGCAGGAGCCTCTCTCCTAAAGAGCATCATGGTAATACACCAAAGACAAAACTTCCAAGAAAGCATTTGATTGACCCAAGCTACACTATTTTGAGCTTTATCTTTTAATTTCTCCTTTATTTCTTCCTTTTTCTTTTTATTGGTACATGAACACATACAAAAGCAAAAAGGGGAGAAAAAAAAAGGTTAACTTCAGGACAAGAGAAGATGTAAGGAATGTGAAGAATGTTAGCAAGTAAATAAATCAATAATCTACAAGCATCATCTACATTCCTGAACTAACTTTAAAGTGAGGATATTTGCCCTTTACATTCCTGACAACAGAAGGAAGACTCCATCTGTACTTTCATGTATTTCTGTCAACACCTTAGTATCAAAGGGAACATTTCCAAAGAGAAATGATCCTGCCTCTTTAACAGTTTTTTTTCTTTCTTGTATATATGTTGGAGCAACCCAGAAACATTTATGTGTTGAGAGGAATGAAGCAAACGTTACACTCACTTGAAAAAATCAAGATCAATGTCAAAGAGTTGCAGGAGTAACAAACTACATTTCCGCCCCCTTTCTCTACCCTCTAAAATACAGCTTAGCAGAGCCTAACAGCTCCTGCAGAATAAAAGGAAAGACCAATAAAACTGAAAGACTAGGGTCACTTTTACAGATGCATTCCTTCACAATGGTTGCGGCATATTATAAAGTTAGTTTTACAGAGGCAAAGGAAGATAAGCAATTGAGACAAGAGGACATAAACATCAGTAGATTTGTAACAAGTTGGGAATGTTCCATGTTTTTAGCAGGGGGAAAAAACCCTAAAATAATATGCAACTAAAATTATGGATAAAATTATGGATGTGCCATTTGGCACAACAAGAATAGACGAGTAGACTGAAACAGTTATTGCTGAGGTCCTAAAACCCACCTTGCAGATATTTCATGGGCTGTTATTTCAAACTAGTTCTAGACTGGTCCTGTGAGCTGAGCATCCATTAGAGGCTGAAGTGCACCTCCTGTTTTAATTTCACCTAAAAAGGAATCCTAATCACCCTATGGTTCATACCAAAGCACAGTAAATGCTGACAACAGAGATTCAACCCAGGAGCCTAATCCTGAGCCATGTGCTAACACAAATTAGACCCAAATTTACCATATGCCTTTGATGTTATGCATAAAAAAAAGGCTTATCAAGGCCAGCATCTAACTCTGGCTCAAAAGCCAAAAAGATAAATAAGCAAGTAAAGAACAGCAACAACAAAAAGTATAGGATGATTCCACAAGAATGTTGATGCCCATAAGCCTACTTCTGCCTACAAGACATTGCAGAAACGAAATTCCTTTGGCCACACCACAGGATGAAAGAAAAGTGCACCCACAAAACACAGAATTATTTCAACACTGGCCTTGCTTGGCTTCACGCATACTCAGTACATTTTTACAACACAAATGAAGCTGATAGCATAAGATTAGATACCCGGTACATCTTATGTGACTCAAAAAATTTCTTAGTCATTTTATGAAGAAATTGAAACAAATCTGTTGCTAATCTCATTTTTAACATAGGAAACTCCTCCCAACTATTCACACATATTCAACAAATCATTAAAAATAATAATAATAAAAAAAATCTTAAAAGTAATGGATGCAATCACTGAAAAAAAAAAGCTACTGTACCTGTATGCTGCTCTTCAATCCAAGCTTGCAGATACATGAAGAGGAGTAGACCAGCTACTCCAAACACCAGTACAGACACAAAGACTTGTCTTAGGTTCATGACCCAACCAGAGGGCTGCTTTTCAGCTTTCAGAAGGATGCATGGTTCACTTTTCACAAGTTTTCAGTATGCCTTCATCTTTATCGTTACCTTTTCCCAAGACACTGACCTGGAATAATGAAAGATGCAGCCAGTTACTTATGTTCCTGATTTGCAACTGATGTGGCAAATCAAGAGGCAGTTTACATAGGGTACAATATACAGGGTGCAAATCTTACAAGCTATTACTTTACACTGTGATTTCTATTCTGAATCTTTGTGCACCTTGATAGATGTGAAGCAGAAGTTACCACAGATACCATTTCACCTCCAGGTGACACCAGGATGATGGAGGGTGCAGCACTTCAGACATTACACTAACATACCACCGCTCACAAACTGCCACAGTTTGGAAGCTGCAGCAAAAGCCAGAGTCCACCCCAAGCAATTTGGGTGCATGCCAAGGCCACCAAAGCCACGCAAGCCACAATCAAGCATCGTCACTGCTGCCTGGCACTGCTGCAACCAGCCCTTTGCACATGGAGCAAGGGCTGAGCAGTCACTCTTGTACTACAGCACCTCTCATGATGCCAGTGCACTGGGGAGTTAGAGCTAATGTTTACCTGCAAACATGAATCAAAGAAAAAAACCTCTCTCTATATATGTTATATATAAAAGATGTTTTTATGTATGTGTCAACCTTCCCTCAGGCCTGCGAAACTCAACATCAGGTGTTATCAGTAACTTGGCCTGCAGAAAGGGAATTAATGGACTATCTTTTACACCAAGCCATTTTGCAACAGGGAAAAGACTCATCAAGAACCTGCTTCTTCCTACTAACAGCAGTGGGAATGAGATCAAACATCCAAGCTTACCAAAACGATTACTTTATGGTAGAGCAGAGGGCCCCAGAAGGAGGAAAAAAATTGCCTAATATGCTGCACCTGCCACTAAGGAGTCATAAAATTCCATTTATAACAGCAGAATGCATTGCAGAATATATGTAACATGAATATATGCTATATATAGTGTCTTGTCTCCCTCTATATCTATTACATATACAAAAAAAACTTCTTAACCCAAAACAGAAAACTGTTCACCCTGAAAGCAGGTTACTGGGAGCTAAAGAGTAGCTGTTAAACTCGCCTGGGAGAAATGGGAGGGCAAAACACGCAAACAAAACAGCACAGTGGCTATCCGTGTGAGTACTTGATTGAAGTCGCTAGTAAACTACAACACAGAATATAATGAAAAACTTAAGCTTTTAAAGGATAATAGTATGTTAAAAAGATATTTGAAAGAGAAATCTACTGAGAGGACAGAACTAAACTATCTGTGCATTCGAATAAACAAACAAAGAAAATACAGGTGTTTAACAGTTATCCCAAAACTTTGCATTCCCAGAAAAGGCTTGTATTTTAAATAACTCAGCACTGTCACATGCTTGATCGCTGAGTTTCTAAAAAGTACACATACTGTTTAATAAGAATAGCTATTAAAAATAGCTGCTGAATGAAAACGGCTACATTTACTAAGAGATAAAATATTCCAAGAGGAACAAAATGGCATTCAGAACTTTGCAGAATTTTTTATGTTCTGTGGTTGTTAAAAAAATATATGTCATTCTCTATGAAGCACAAACAGGCCTGCAAATCTGTTGTTGAAAACGTAAACCAAACCACACTAAGTACTTATCATTTCATATACTTTTATGTGGGCAAATAGCTAAACATTAACAGAACATAAATAGATTTTTATTTTTGAATAGGTCACAAAGTAAGTAGTTCAAAAATGGGACTGGTAAGGAAGGCAAGTAGGTACTTTATTCCCTGTAGTTCTTCTGGCCTTATTTCTGCAAAGATGGCACTCCTGACTGAAGGTATATCCATTTCCTACATATCTATGTTCCCTATATACCTCTTTGCAGCTATTCTCACCCTGCATTGGGAAGAAGCAGTGAGAAATGGACGATGGAAAGCAAAACGCCCAGGCGATTCCTCGTGAAATTCTTTTTGCTTGGGCTGGGGCAGTGGCGTCTCCTTCCCACCAGCTCTTGAGTAGCTGTTATCACTTGCACCTCTTCCTCCCGCGCTCTCAGACGTCTCGGGCTTCCTTATCTGCGCTAAGAGGTTTCCCTGGGCCAGTTTGCATGGAGCGCAGCCAGCTCGGACAGGCAGCTCGTGGGCTCAGCACTCTGCTAGCCAGAGAGTGGCTCCTGGTGCTATCAGCGCTTCAGGAGTGCTTGCAGTTACCAGGACAGAGGAACACAAAGCCCTTCAGATCCCTTTTTTTTTTTTCTTTTCTCCTCCAAAACAAAAGCTACCAACACAACCAACAGGACACTGATGACATCTATATTAAAAAAAAAAATTGAATACTCCACAAGTTGGAATGAACAGTTTGAAAGAAACAGACTGAAGTATCACAGTATCAGAAATGGACAAAGCTACTTGGGATTTGTAACTTTCTTCTTACAAGGGGCAAGGAAGGCAGACTCTCGTGGTGAGCACTGGCAGGCTTCCAAATGAGCCCATTCTGCCATTTTGTCACTTCTGTCCTCATCCCTGACTCTCTGCACCTCCCATTTGCATTTTCAGCTCTCCCTTTCAGAACAAGGACACTGGGTGGGCAAGAAGGGCTTCCTCAAGCCACCCAGGTGATGCTTGGCTTTGGATATCTCAGACCATAGCTCCACAAACACACCAAGGAGCAGGCAGCAAGCATATGGGTTTTCTTGCTGAGTGGTCTGTGTAATGAAGTAATGACACACCAAAAGTTCCACAGGAACTTAAGAAAGAATTTCTTAACAGTGAGGGTGACAGAGCACTGGAACAGGCTGCCCAGAGAGGTGGTGGAGTCTCCTTCTCTGGAGATCTTCAAAACCCCCCTGGACACCACCCTGTGCCACATGCTCTAGGGGACCCTGCGTGTGCAGGGGGGTTGGACTAGATGACCTCTACAGGTCCCTTCCAACCTTAAGCATTCTGTGATTCTATATAGTCTCAACCATACAGTCACATCCCCAAATAATAACGCCATCATGGTCACTACAGTTAATTTTGTATGAGGAGTTTACATGCTAGTTAAATTGACTTTAACCTGTTTAAATATAAGCAAAAGGATATTCTTTATGCCCAGGTCAAGTTTAAATTAAGATGTATTTCAAGTAAGACTAAATAAATACATTAAATACGTTAAGATACCCTGATATTTGAAGATGCTCTGCTACCTTATAATGTTTTTAATGGCTTTCCAGTCTAAACAACTAATGAAACCTAGTTAGTGTAGTGATTTGTCAATCACATATGAAAAAAAAAAAAAAAAAAAAAAAGAAAAAATAGAGAGGCATTAAAAGAAAGTCTAGGTCTGAGAAAGTCTAAGTCTTTCTTTAGAACTTTTTCAAAAAATGGCCATGCAGCACTGACACATTGGCTTTTCTAGCACTTAAAGTGAAGACTATGCATAACACTTCCCAGTGTCCTGGTAGAGAGGAAATACCTGCAAATATTTAATCAAGATGAATACTTTCTTATAGCTGTGAAGGATGAGCAAAAGGGCAATTACTTTGAAGCTAAGCACACCTAAAAGATAAATCCACATGGGGGGTTCAGTGTCCTAACTAGCTGTAAATCTTTTTTCACTCCTGCCCTGATCCCCCCGGGCCAGAGCTAGACAGTATGTTTGCTATATGGAAACTAAAATCAGCCTAAAAGACTGATGTGTCCTGCTCAGCTCCATTGAGCTCAATTCTTTCTTTAGTCTAATCTCACTCATCTCATATTTTAAGCATGGCCCCCAGTGTCCCATGTCTTTCAACTTGAGCTTGCACAGAGAATTGAGTGTTTGAGAGATATTGAAACATATCACTCATCACGTATCATGGAGGAGGAGTTGTGGCAAACTCAACATAACACACCTTCCTTGACAATACAAAGCTTCTTGCAGCAAGAAGTTAAAAATCTGACAAGTTTAAAATCATTCATTTTTGAGTCCAGATTTCTTAATTTCAGAGTTTCAGGGATCCACTTTCCATTAATGTACAATTGCTGAGTTTTCCTCTCTACGTTTGGGCCCTGTTCAAAGAGGCACATTTCTGTGCAAGGCCAACACAAGCAAATGAAATAGCACAGCCATCCAAAATGGGTAAGAGAGCACCTCTTTCTTCTGGCATGATTCCTCATTTCACTACAGGGCCTACCTTTCTCTTCTTGACAAGCAAATACACCTCCTGCTGAGAAAAGGCACCTCTTAATGCCATGCCAAGACATTGAACTCCAGCCCCCAAGCACCATTCCTAACTTTTTGGTATTGGCACCACACCCAAACTCATGGCATCTGGTTGCAATATGTCTAGCTAAATGAAAACTTCCTTGTCACTCTCCTCCCCACTGTCACCTAGTTCAGAAACCAAAAATACATGAACGAAAAGTATTAGTTTGTTTCAGGAACTATTTAGAAACCCTTCTTTTTCATTCCCTTCCATCACGTGCTCTAGGTGTCCCTGCTTGAGCAGGGGGGTTGGACTAGATGATCTCTAGAGATCCCTTCCAACCTCAACCATTCTGTGATTATATGATCTTTGCTTTATCTGTAGAAAAAAAGAAAAAAAAAAAACGAAGAGTGGTTAGTCAGCAAACTACTGATGGAAGAAAAAACACTCCTTAATCTCCTTATAACGGTCAAAGTATTCATGTTACTGCAAGTTATCACACATGCTCACAAGATCAACATCTCATTAGACACACCTGAATTAATAAAAGCAAAATGGAAAAAAGGACACAGAAAGGTACCGCAGCCCTTTGCGGCCCACACCCCTTTCCCCTTCCTTCCTCACCCCATGAAGCAATACATCTTCTGATGCTTCCACTGCAGTATCACTTCAAGGAGATTTTGCACTGAGGAATGTCCTCCTCCTGGACAGCAGCCCAGGCAACTTTCAGCACGGTCACAAGGGAGACAAGGATATCTTCTCAGGGCAAGGCACCCCTCCTCCCTAACTACTCATCTGTTAGCACATGTCCTGCTTCACACGTATCCTCCAGGATCACGTTTCCGCCTTCCACACATCAACTTTCTGGCTTCACATTAAAAGTGCGAGAGCAGAGCCCCAGCTTTTAACAAGGCTCACATGGCACTTTATTCCATCAGTGGCTATGAATTAGCATTCAGTATTAGTGATTTTCTCATTCCAGTAAGCTAAGCGGAGTATTACAGGTGAGTGAAGTCAAAGTGCTTCAGAAATTCACCGTAAGTGCACAACCAGATCAAGATAACCAAACTCAGTTCTGCTAGGCAAGTTAGAGGAATGAACCCGGCCAACACAAACCCTGGAAACAAAGAAGCTATAATAATGAAAAAAGTATCATAACGTAGGCCTTTCCATCCACGGGACACTTGGCTACTTGGCTCGTGGTTGAGGAGCGTTATGTTTAATGTATGGTTAGCTACATGACAAGCCTCACTGCAGCAGCTGAGAAGAGGGTAGCACAGTGATGAATTTCTCTGCCACCCCTTGACAGGCAGGACTTCAGTAGCTGGTGCCAAAGAGGGAGAAAAACAGCCTGTCCCGGCCAGCTGCCAACATCTCAGCAGCTTCATACCCTGAAGAACCACTTGTGAGAAGGCTGCATCCAAGGGTAAGACACTGCCCGGCCCGCACAACTTTATCACTGGCTATAGCATAAGGTTACTACCTACTGACTTTGCAAATCCCATTAAGAAAATTTTGTCACAGACTTCCACAAGACAATAATAATAATAATAATAATGAAATCTTCTGTGCAAATTAGGTAAGAACTTGCTTTCAAATGAAAGACCTGCTTTAAAATGCAGACAGACACGGAAAACCCTAAAACAATACGGCCCCTTCAAAAATATGAAGTTAAAATTAAAGTTTCATGAACAATCAGGAAATTCCAAACATCAACATCACCAGAGCAACTTCCACCCAGCCAAGTCACACATATTTAACATTTTTCTATTTCACTTTCCCTTACTATACAGCAGACTTCAATGTTGTTACAGCAATTACGTTTTGTTGCTAATGCTCTTTATAGCATAGCTATACATTATAGTTACACAAACTAAATAACATGACAAAGTAAATATGTTTTGCATTGGATTTGCCCTTTAACTATATTAAAACCACTAGTTTCTCATTATTCCTTAAATATTTTTTCCAAAGGGAGAACTCCCTGCAATGAAACAATAGACATAAACATGATTCATTTTAGTAAAAAGGCACGTATTGGTTTCCGATGCCATTAAATCTTCCCAGGAAAGAGAGGCATTGCACAAGGTGACTGAAAGCAGCCTATTGTACCTGCACTGCTTCTGGGCACATTCAGCAGTATAGCAACTTCCATGGTCCTCCTCCTCTTCCAGCACAAATTCTCCTGAACTGCAGTTCATGCTAATTTAACTTATAGAGCAACTGTGAGCCACATGCAGGTTAATTTAAAGCTGCAGTTATAGCTAGTTTTCATTGGAAAAACCAAACAAAAGCTGTGCACATATTAACAGAAACATGCAGAGTGGCCATACACGTAAGTAGCAGCATACCAACTTCTTGGAAAGTTTTGCATGCTTAAAGAGAAAGGATATTCCAGCAGTACTGAACATGCCAATTTACCCCAAAATTCAGTATCAAGGGTATCACTCTGTAGCAGCAGAAGACCCTCTCATGCTGCAAATAAAAAGCATTTTTTCCCCCCATAGTAACTCCCAGTCAGAGGCGGGTAACCTACTTAGTGAGCACCAGGAGAGGGCTGGCGGGCTTCGCTCTTACCTGTGTGTAACGAAGCACGGGAGCGGTCCCAGCAAAGTCACCTGGAATAGGGAAAGTTAAACAGCAGCAGGGCTCGCAGGAGGGCAATTTGCTGGCTCTGAATCTGCCAGGAGAGCAGGAGGTAGGTGTTCCCTCACCCCCTTAGCATGGAGGAGGCTAATGGTAAAAGCAGCATGTTATAATTTCTCTAAATTCAAATTAAGGGACCCTGTTTACCGACTGCAGCGAATCGAGACATTATTAGTATGCTGAGTAGACTGCGCTCTGCCCCAATCACTCACTCTGCTGCTTAGAAATGTACAGGCAATACTACCTAATTTTTCACTTTGCAGACAAGCCCTGAATCGCAGATTGGAGCGGGGCGCGCACCTGGGCTCAGCAGAAAAGTTGGTGCAGCCGCGCAGCGCTGCCTCGCCGGGAGCGCTGGAGGGATCGACGCCCTCAAACTTTCCAGGCTCCTTCCCAGCCTCCCCAGGCACGCGGGGCGCCCGCGCAAGCCCCGCGCGGCTCGTCCCGGCGCTGCCGCGACGCGGAGCCGCCCGCGGAGAGGGCGAGAAGCGGCGCGAGCCCCGCGCCGGCGCCGCGCAAGCCCCTTACCTGCCGCCCGCTCCGCTCCGCGCCCGCGGCGCCGCCGCCGCCGCTCCTGCTGCGCGCCCAGCCGCGCAAAGGTCAGCGAAGGGCGGCCCCGCGGAAGCTGCGCCGCCCGCGCCCCCGCGGAGGACGAGGGGGAGGAGGAAGAGCTCAGGGAGGCGGAGAGCTCCGCAGCGGCGCGGAGACGCAAACTTCGCCCGCAAAAGTTTCGAGTGGACAAGACCCACCCCCCCGCAGATTCCCGCCCGAGGCAGGTAAATGAAACGTTTCCTCCTCCACCCGCCCCTCTGCAAAGCCCCTGTAATTACAGGTAGAGTTCTTCCCTCCTCAAAACTCCCCTGACGTTGCACGCTTTGTTACCGAGGGGTGTTTGCATTTACGCATCCCCAGGTCGGCTCTCCCCGGCACAGTCAACCGAGCGCTGCCGAGCTGCCAGGTGAGGGCTGTGGCAAGTCATAACTGGCATATTCCTATGGAAAACTCCCTTGCCGTCCGTAGGAAACAGGGAGAGGTGATAGAGGAAACTATTTAATTGGTGCTTATTAGCACCTTGAATTTGTTTTGCAAATGTTACTGGCTAACTGCTACAATAGTCCAGCTGTGTAGGCAAACAGCACTATCTGTATTTAACAGGTGTGTTGCTTTACTTGGATTTCTTCAAGGATTTGCCCTGGTTTCAACAGGAAGGGGGTAAGCACAGAAGAGCTCCAACTTTATGGAGCTAGGCTTGAATCGCTGTTTTCTGCCTCTCTTCCCCCTGTGCTGTCTCTAGAATTAATCCAAGATTTGGTGATTAAATACTCTCTGACCTGCTGTCCCATCCCTTGCATGTGGTATAAGCCCCTTTCTTCAAATAGCAGCAATGTAACACTCCACACTTTTAAAGTGTCTTTTATCCTGGCAGGTCCAAATTATCTCACACACTGTTACAGGTGCCACACGGGAATCACTTCTCCAGCCAGTGAAGCACAACCACCTTTGGTAGGAAGCTTAACATTGCCAGCCGGCTCAAGACAACGCAGCAGAGAGCAAAGCACTGTGGGTTATGCTGATATCCAGAGGGATTGAGCTAAGCCAGATGCAGTTATTCCCAACCAGAACCCAGAGCCCAGGGATAACTCATGTTCACAGCAGAACGCTGTAGGCTCTGAAGCAGCCAGAGGCGATCGGGACCTGTGCACAGGGTGTTCCCTGTGGATTTCCTCTTCAAACCAATCCCACACCTACTTAGTTTGGGTTGTGCGAGCACATATAACCTCATCCAGAGGGCTTTAAAATTCCAGCATCCAGGATCACTCCTACTTTTACCTCACTTACAGATCTTCCTAGTCAGAAGTTCACCATGGACATGATTACAGCTAGCAGATCACAACAAATCCAAGGAAAAATAAAGGTTTCCCTCTTTTCCCTTAAAGCTGATCAGTTTTAAAGTTCTGGTGAGGAAAGACAATCCTTCATGCTGTCACACCTGCAGATTGTTTGGCTCAATAGCACAACTAAATGGGAAAAAGAGGAGGGAAATGATTTAATATCAGAATACGTTATTTTCTAGTTGTTTTACAAGAGTTGAACACGTTTTCCCTTTTAGAGAAGCTGGCAGGCATGCGATGCTAGGATAACCATATGCCCTAACAAAAAATACAAGCACGGATTTAAATTGTCTACCTATTAGTCCCAGATGGCCAGGGACAATTTTGAGAAAAACAACATCTCTTCTGAATTTTAGTTTCCTAAGGTAATGCAGTCAGGAGATTGTGATGAAGGTCACTGAAGTTTTTATTAAAGATGTACAGAATGACCTTCTGAGTGTTGTAGATTTAATTTCACTCAGTAAATACATGCTGCAAACATATTTCTTCAGGTGGAGCTACTCACAGGCTGCAACCATCAACTGATTAAAGTTATATATAACATTTAAAAGATGATTTTTTTTTTCTTAAAGCTAAGAAACAAATTAACTGCTTTGGGATAAAACCAATTCTTATTTTATAAGATAAGGGGGAAAATATCATTTACCTTATAAAATGCTTGTTCAGCTACAGGTTCTTCTGGGGCGGAGGGCATATTTCAGCTGTGGATTTAAGGATCTTTGCAAGATTAAAAATTCAACATGCAGGTGAAATTAGACCCTGGATTAGGAAGCTCATCAGCTACATGAATGTAATCGGCACCTCCTAAAGCTTAGCGCATAGGGAAAAAGAAACAAATTATGAAAGGATGGCGGCAGACTGTCTGAGTCAGCTGGATTGGTACAGAGCCAGCTCCTGCGTCGGAGAACCTATTCTTGTCAGGTTTCTGTACTTTCCCCATATCTTGTGGAAGAGAGCAGCTCAGTAGTTAAAATAGCGCTGTCACCTTCAGCAGGCAGTGGAGAGAGCAGTTTGATGGTGATGCTGGTTCATAGTAACATGAGTAGTCTTGGTGTAGTTACAAAGAAGGGTAACAGGTCGTGAACTGAAACCAGAACCTGCCAAAAAAATACAGGTCATATTACCGTAATAAAAACTGCATTACTCCACAACAAGACCAATTCTGGCCTTTTAAGAATGTGGCCTGTGTAGTTTATCAGCTCCACTGAGCAGCAATAGCTGTGGAGGGAAGTCACAGTCGCCCTTACTGCTCCCCCATGATCTGCACGTGCACACAGCAGAAGCCCCTAAATCACCTGTGAATGTGGGACATGTAGGGCCATGACCCATGGGAAAGGAAAGAGAGCACGTGATCCATTGCTCTGAGCTGTGTTAAGAAACACTCCCCTCCAAGCGAACTTTCCAGGCCAAGCTTCCATCTGACATTTTAGGAAGTTTTCAGCAAAGCTAGCTCAGCCACCTACACACATGCACAACTTTCAAGAAGTCGTAAGTCATGGGCTCTTATTTTAAAATCCACAACCCAGGCAGCAGCCGTGACCAAACTGTGCCTCTTTGGCATGGTCCTTTTCCCAGGGAGGAGGATTAAACCTTCAGAGCTTCCCTCGATTAAGCGAAGCCATGCCAAGTGCAAATATCATTTACTTCAGTGAATTTGAAGACAGGCCACCCTGGCAGAGCCTCCCTTTCGTTGGGGTGTGCTGTATATCAACACTGAGCTGACTAGATAAACCCTTGGTGATTAAAAGCTTGTTATCATTATGATGGTGCCTTTCGCTCCAGGACATAAACCATCCAGCGAGTAGTTCTGTTTTAATTCCTTGAACTCTTTCAATTTTCAGCTAATTAGTTGGAAACACCCCACCTACAATATACTCCTTTTCTCAGTTAGGAGGCTAAAATTTGCCTCAGCTCAAGATTGCTGTAGGGGATTTGCTTATTTCTTAAAAAAAAAAAAAAAAAAAAAAAAAAAAAAAAAAAAAAAAAAAAAAGAGCTTGCTAGGAGCTTGGCATAAAAATCTCTTGCTCACTAACTCCCATACTTTGTTAATTATCAGTCTTTCCAAGCAAGTTTGCATACTCTTTGAAAAATACTGGGCAATTCAAATTGTTTATTGTTCTTCAGCTATTATAACGTTCCATATTTAAGAAGTGTCTAAAACTTGACTTAAATGCTTCCATGCATTAACTGGAAAGCCATTCTAGTTGAATGGGCTCCTGTTTTGAAGGAAATTCAAATTCAAGTTGTTTTTTTTTCTTCTCTATAGGATGATGCATTATCTTAACCTAAATCTGGAAAATTCTTCAAATGATAGTTACTGGCCCATTAGGTATTTATTTCAGGGCTGTAAAATGGCTCAAGATGTTCTGAATATTGATTTTCTGCAAAAGAGAAGGCCTTCTACATTTAGAGAGCTGGTAAGGACTTCCAGGAACTGAGGTATCTGGGGAGGTAAAGATTACTTCTGTTACACCTTCCCTAGCACTGGTCAGGAGGATGATGTTTTCATGCTATTATATAGTACATTTACATCTTATATCAAAGTGTGTCAGGTTGTGCAGTCTCCATCCTTGGAGATTTCCAAGACAAGAGTGGATAAAACTCCCAGTAACTTAGCTGGTCCAATCTTGTACTGGAGGTTGGACAACGAGACTTCTGAACTCCTGAGTTACCCTGTGTTCCTACAGTCTATCCCTAGATAGCATATCTAAAAATCAGGAGGCCACAGCTTCACTAAAAACAGCTACCGTCACTTCAAAACCAAGATTTGAAGATTTCTACCCTATCATGTGAAGCCCACAGGATCACATGCCACAAATGAATGAGTGAGGTCCTTACCTAGGATCAGGAGGCTCTCTGTTCATAAGAGGTTTGTAAAATACGAGGAGGTTTCACTGAAAGCCTTGATCACTTTCGTGAGAAAATTCTAAATGAAAACTAATTTTCTAGGCCTTTTGAACAGTGTCTGTAAAAGCTGTATGACATAGTAATTTCTACTCTGCCTACTTCTAGAGAAAAGAAAACATCTATCTTTGTTCTCCAAAATAATGGTTGAGTATGGTACCTCCTAGACACAGCCTTACAAAGAATAGACTATTGTTTTAAAATGTCTAGCTGGGAAACAGTTCCTTTGATGTTTCAGTTGTCGCTATTTGGTATTCACAAAAAATTAAATGTGAATTTCTAAACTGTTGAGTTTAAATGCTGTAAAGGCTTTTCTAAAGGTCTCAAAGGGTGTGTTCCTCACTGTTCTGTGTCCATTTTGACTGAGGGGAAACTAGCATCTCACCTCCGTCCTCCCTTTAGAATCCCAGTGGCAAATGACTGCACTTAGGCATTGTGCACATTTAAAAACATATATAGACACATTTTATTATCTTTTGCATAACTACTAGAAGTCAAAGAAATAAAATCTGAATAATACACTCTGATCACTACACTACTCTGAATGTGAAAAGACAAAATTCTACTCCCAACAGCTCTCTTAGTAGTAGATTAAATTCTGCACTGAGTTCTGCACGCTCCACATCTGCTGACAAGCTGTCTACATAGATCAGCAGAGAAACAAGCTGATACATGAGGCCAAGTGTGCCTCTACAGTGATTCATGATTGGCTGAAACAAGATACCCAACCATTAAATATTTACCTCCAGTGTTATACTTCCTCTTCTATCCTAAACAGCCCAAATACCTGGAATAAAATAGTGACATGACAGTCCAGCAGCTGCCCTGAAGCACGGATAGGATTGAATGAAATAAGACAATGTATAGTTCTCTTAACCAATGCCAGCATCTTACTACATGTTGAATCTTTGCATTGCTTATTAGGACCAATGGAAATATTCTGAACTCACTCTGGCAGCCTGGATTCAAACATCTACCAAATCATAACATTATTCCTGTGTGCCAGAAAATAAAGTTGCTGAGACAATCCAGGGTTAAAATAGGATGGAAAGCAGAATAAAGACTGGGCAGAGTGACAGCCAGACATTGTAAAAAAGAAGAGACACAGAAAAAGAACTGCACATTTAAAAAAATATCTTTTGGCATAGTTCTCAAATGCTTGGCCAAGTGCAGTGGCCAAGTGTCAGTGCAGTTCTGTGCCTTCGCACCTTGGCAGGGTGCTATCCCAAAGGCAGTGGAAAGGAAGGAAGGAAAGCTAGGGCACGTTGGCTGCAGTGAATGTGGGATGCGTGCTGGCTTCCCTAAGTTTTGGGAGCGGTTTCTTTTTAGCTTGAAGTTGAGATATATACAAGCAGAAAGAAGCCTATAAAGGGGCAAAAGCCAGAGGGACCTGTTACTGCCTAATCTCTGCCAGTTCCCTAAATATTCTCACAGCTGGGTTTTTATATGAAGATATTACACTGAGACAATGCTCATTGCTCTGGTGGGCCATCTCCTTTTAGCTGCAAACTTTAGAGTAATTGCTCCGCTAGTGTAGCTAGATCTGTTGGCAGGATTTGGTGGAGTTGACTGTCATGTGATACTGGTTTTCACGAGATCTAATAGAGCGGATTAAACTGTGTGTCTCTCTTAACCTGCCTTTTAGATGGATCACTGGAATTACATGCACTCTTTATTCCGTGATCACCTCTATGTATTAAAAACTCCCAGTTAATTTGTAAGTCTAAATGGATTTGGGGATCAGCAGCATTCACTGAAAATTAAAGTCCATATCTTCATGATACTGTAATCAAACTTTCCACATACTAAAGTGAACAATAAAAGGGAGAGTAGCGTGGGGAAACTCAAACTGTTTCTAATTTCGGACTATTCAAAGAGGAGGAGATTCAGACTGGGATTCAGACTTGGAACTAGGCTTGAGGTTGATGGCAGAAAGTTCTCTAACCTCAGGGAGCTCCTTCCTGTCAGATACATATAATTCTGTATTTCTTGCCTTCAGGCTCCATTCCTGCAGTGTTGCAGAGAGAAGTGCGAGCAAACAGTGAGTTGAAGCTCTAGGATCATAAATCCTAACAAATTTTGCAGGTTGCCTAGTAAATTCTCTTGGTCAGCTCAAAAACTCAGGCTCAAATATCCATAAATAATTCTCTCCAGAATTTGACTAACTTTCCGTCGAGTAATTAGAATTCCCAGGAAGGATCTTCTCTGTTTTTACAAAGTTATTCCTCATAATTCTGCTAATTCTCCCTCACAAATTTCATGCCCATTTCTTCCCCTTCTATCTCCAGAGGTTACTGAAGAGCTCCCTACTCCCTTTGTGGTAACCCACTACATGGTGGGACATGGACCAAATTTGGTTTCCTTGGTAGGAAGCAATTGCCCAGACAAGGTTGTTTCCTGAGTCAGAAGCAATCACGCTTTACCCTCTCTCTGAATTATGCATTTAATTTCTGTCATTCATAAATCTGATGAAAGAAGCTTTCTCTGTTTCCTTCTCATTATGATGTACCGAATAGAGGTGACTTTCTCAAGGATGCTGGAAATGACTCTTTTTCCTGGCTTGAGTTTTCTTAAGACTTCTGATTATTGAATTCACCTCTTGCAAGCAGTAGCTTGATTATCCATCTCTCCATTTTTAGAAAGAAGCTTAAGAACACTTAATAATTAACTTAAGACATTGAGGATTGTGACCTTCCACAAGTACACTCAGCCAGTGTTTTCTTTGCTATAGGTTGTTACTGCACAGCTAGAGAGAAGAGTATGAGCTATAATCCCATTCATAAGAGAAGTTAAAATAATTTCAAGGTTCACCTTGATGTAGAGGGAAAAAAATGATTATATGTTTGGTAACAGCCAATGGAACTGCAGCATGTTAAGCGACTTTCCGGCTACATAACTGGTTTGGGCTTTGCGGATGTGATTATTGCGTTTATTTATTTTAGTTGTTATCAAAACATACGTGCTTGGGAATTTCACCAGATTTTGGCAGTGAAAAAGCTAAACTATGTTTGTTGCTTTGTAATTTTTAGGATCATCTTAATTACTATGGAAAAATAGCTAAAGAATAAATAAAGCAGGATGTTATTCTTTTGTTCACTTTATAAATAATTGCTGTACTTCATAATTATCCCTCTAAAGCTAAATGCTTAGGTACCAAGTATAGCATTTAGGACATTTTGTAGTTGTAGAAAATATTTCACACGCAGTGTTTGGTAGACCTAAAACACAGCTACAATTATTTATCGTATTGTTTGTAAACTGTCACATTCTTTGCCAGTAGAGATTGAAGATTTTTTATTTGAATGTTAGACAAGGGAAAGAAATAGCAAAAAATATGGACCCTGTTCATACTTAATAGCCTTAACCTAAGCATTAGTAGATCATCAGTGACCATATTTTTCAGGTACGGCTATATTAAATCTCTTTTTTAATCACATACATTAAGATCAGTACAAATTTAAGACTATACACATCCATAATGTCGACTTTACTAATCTACTTGTTTGATCATTTTTTTCAGATTTTCAGGTTAGTTAAAAAGAACCATGTTTACGGAACCAATTTAAACTTCCAGCAGTGAATTGAAGTAGCAGCAATTTTTGTCTCCTTTTCTTAGTCTTTTGTTGACACTAGCTTGGTGGTAGCTTCATTCCTGGCACCAGTCTCCAGTCACTTGCTGCTTGTGTTGGTAGAATAGGACTGACTGCCAAGCTCTGTTTGCAACAAATTTCTTTCACTTTTGGTGTTGAAGGGTGGTAAAGTGGTATTCCAAAAGCAAACGAATGGTTATAGTATATTTATAAAGAAACAACAGTATGTTAGATAGATAGTTCACAGGGAAATTATTATTAGCAAAGCCCATTCGCAACCTGCCATCAGTCCACACAACACACAAAACCAAGTTCATTCTCATTTCACAGTTCACTGTTATTAACGTAGACCTCCAGAGCTCCACACCATGAAATTCAGCTCCTGTTGCACCTTCAGCCTTGGTCACTCCAGGGTTTTCACCTCTGATTGAGTATCTCACACCCTAGGACTTGTATAAAATTTCTGCCTCATCCAGTGGCATGCTGGCAGCCTTCCAGGTAGAGGAAAAAAACCACTGCTGTGAAACAACAGGTTTTACAGAAAACTCTCCACAAACCAACAGCAGCTACAAACAGACTGGGACATTTCAGGCTACCACTGCACAGACTTACCATCACCAACAACCAGCTTAGCTTGCAAGGCAAGGGGATGTTTTAGTAAAGTAGTAAAATTAAAAATTATTTAGCAAATGAGTTAGGGGGTGGTTTGTCTTCAAATTAGCTTTATTTTCTTTCTCCTAGTATTTGTGAACATACTTTTACATTATGGTTATAGCATAGGGGTAAGTGTAATGAGGTGTCCTCTACAGCAATTTGGAGCAAAAGTGGCAAAAGTGTTAGCCATGTTTGCTCAGATCTCCCTGTCCCCAACAAGCACATGGATAGTGCTAAGACGCTGCTCTGGTGCTGGAGGCACCAGGTTATGATTTTCGTGCCAGCAAAACACGATGTCTCATTTAGCGACATCAGATCAGATTTCTGAATTGATGAATCAACTTCAAAAAATATGTATGAAATTCACGTTATGATATAACTGTATCTTGTATTCAGCACCTGCATTCATTATACCATGTTCTCTGGCAGCTGCCTGTAAAGATTACATTATGCAGAAAAAGAGACCTCTAAGCTGTCAAAGTGAACTGAATGTATTCCTTTACAAAGATGATAGTAGTATGAAACCTGGTCATTTTCAATAAATGAGTTACAGCGCCTTGCAGGTATTACTTTTGCCTCTGAGCATCCCTTCTCATTTCTGCATTGTTATAATCAGTTTTTCTCTTTCAGTGAGGTCTTTTGTTTTTGTTTCTGTTTCTGTTTCTGTTTCTGTTTCTGTTTCTGTTTCTGTTTCTGTTTCTGTTTCTGTTTCTGTTTCATTTCCTTATCCTAGCCTTGGAAAGTCCAGATTGCTACTGTTACCTTCTCTGCTACCACAGTCACTTCCAAAAGATGGAAGATGGAATCCTTTTTTTTCTTTTTTTCCAGAAAAGCTGCAGTTTCAACTGCATGCAATTTAATATCTGCAAATGTACAGATAAAATGAATTCTTCTTCCTTTTCATGTACAGTAGGTGTAGGGTTAGACTGAAAATTCAGACAGAATTCCTTTCTTCTAATCAACAGGCCCACAAAGACTCATCCTTCATAATATGAAATTTTCCTCTAATAAGAAAAACAGCAGGCACATTTAGACATTTGGGATGTCACTTACCACTGACCACAACAGGTCAGTAAAATTCATATTTGATATTTCCACTGCATACAATCATCTGCAAATGTGTACTCACAGCTGTGGCAAAGTGTATGCGGCATGCAGGTCACCGCAGGAGTAGTTTGCAGTGCTGGAGAGAGAGATCTTGCTGTTAACTAACAGGTTTTGTAGCACATTTTGTCCTAGCATGTCTGTAGCTCTCCAGCATGAGTTAGTTACACTTAATGCTGAGTCCTGAAGGCAGTGATGGCTGTGGCTCCCTCCAGCACCCAAGCCGGCACCTCCTCCATATTCACGGAGCCTGAATCACGGTTTTGCCACAGATGGCTTGACAGCAACATCAAGTTGGTGTTTTCCCCTTTGAGCACATCTAGGTCTTTTCCTCTTTCTTCCAGTGCTGTTTATCAAAGGGAGGGGATGTGATGCTATGATTTCTCAGAAATTTCTGTTTTCTGTTGTCAGTCCCTAGCTCAAGCAGTAAAAGAACAGCTCCTTGGGCTCCCTCAGAAGAAAGAACAGTTGGACAGAAGGAGATAATGAACTGATTCAGCATTTAGCCATTCCTCTAGAAGGAATGGTGTGAGCTTTCAGCCATACTGTTTTTTGCTTCAATACCATTTTAATCACTGTGGTTATTTGGAAAGAGGAAATGCAACTTGATGTGTTCCATCTGTGTTCTGCATTTTTAGCTTGACTTTTGGAGCAAAACTTCTAGAATTTCCCAGTATTACATTAGCATACCTCAGTCAGATAGTGAAAAAAGTACTTAGCTTAGTACTTATGTATATGTGTGTTAATATATATATATATACACTGATATAGCTAATACCTAAAGGGGCAATCACTGTTTTAGGCATAACAGCGCACATCTAGAGGGACCCTTATGAAATCATGGGGCAACTATTTAGTTACTTCTTTTAGTACAGTCCCAAGTAAGAAACTGATGTATGTTCAGGAGAATGGCACTTCTATCTAAAGGTTTAGCTAGACAAAAACATTTCAGAGGCTTAAGGAAGAAAATGAGTGTGTGAACATGAAAACCTGAGAAAGGAATGGAGGAATTAATTGCCAGGCCAAGAGAAAAACAAAGAAGCATGCAGAAAAACAATTAGCAGCTGAAAATGCTCTGAGTCTAGTAACATTGGAGAATGCATTGAGCTCATAATGGTGGTTTTTATCACTTAAGGTAATTATTGGATATCATATAAACCTTTCTTTTTTTTCTTTTCAAACCAAGATGGAATTGTTCATGTTTCAGGAAGCAGCCATCAATAATGAAATGAAATATCTGAATGAATGCAGGAACATGCTCTAACAAAATATGAGGGAAGCAAGTAATCAGGGAAGATTATCTGTCTTGTCAGCCTGATATTTAGCACTGATGAAAGAAAGGCTCTGGTAAAAATGTACTTTCCTTTTTGCAAGTTGAACCTATCTAGCATAATATTAAATGGCAGAGACTTATAAATGTAAACAGTTTAAGAGCTTCTCTGCAGACTGGAGCTGAAGACAAGCACAAACCTGAGATTTACACTAGATTATTAAAATGATGTAGTCTTAATGGCAAACTAGTGTATCCTGGGATCAATAATAACTTCCTGTGATTCTAATGACCAGCATCTCAACATGCCGTTGACCTGAGCAGGAGACTGATGCATTGTGAAGAAGTGAGCTTGATTCTCTGACTAAATGGAAGCAAGATTTGGACCAGCCCAGGAAAAAAACACAAACTCACTTGATCCTGTTTTTCCCCTGTCCAGGAAGAACAGCTTTCAGCTACAGAATATTGTCACATTCTGGAGGTACAAATCCCCCAAAAAGAGGTCACCACTTACAATGACAACCTTACATTAAACCCAGCATACATCTTACACTCAGCAGTAGAGTGAGGCCTCTGATTGCTATTATAGCTCGACAGATGGAGCAGTTGCTAAGCTTTGTTTGCAGGATTGGGAAATGGATTTTGGGCTTGATAACCAAAACCATGTACAGATGAATTAAGGATTGTCCACAGAGCACAGAAATAAGATCTTTTATCTACCATTTTTTTTAGGTCAAACAAACTGCATATTCTCTTTTCTCATCTCTTTCCTGACTAGTTTTTTTTATTCCAGAAAATTGCTCGCTTGTTTGTCATTTTCTTTCATGCTCCAGAGGCAAAATTCAGGAACAAAAATTGGTAGAACGGATTAGAAAATCCTCCTAAAATTCTTAATGATTATCTTTGATGAGATGACTTAAGACAGGTTGTGCAAGTGTATTACACTGTGTATTGCAAGATAGATGTTTTCTTTTTCTGTGTTTTTTATTATAAATATGTCTTTTTTATTTATAAATATGGCATATAAACATATGAAAGAAGACATAATAGTTTCTTTTAAGACTTCACTGTGGCATTAGATTCTCAGCACACTCTCCCTGAAATCTCAGAAAGCCCTTTTAACAATTTTGTAGATTGTGCAATTTATTCTTTCTTCCAAAACACCCAAGATTCTACCATGAGATATTAACCATTTTACCTACTGTACCCACATCTCTGAGTCCATTATACAACCTTATTCAGGCTCCAAGTTCCTGAAACAGCAAGAGAATAACTTTTGTGAATTGACATCTTCAGACTAAAACTTATTTACCTCAATGATTAGTATAAGTATTAAAGCAATTTGCCTGAATGAATTTATAGTTTACATAAAGAAATCTGTCTGTCTCTATCTGTCTCTTTTTTTTTTTTAATTTGATATTTCTTTTGTATTCATGAGAACATTAAAATTACTCATTGTGTGCCAAATTTCAGTAATTAAGGAAAAAATACTAAGTTCAGCGGTATAGAAGTCTATCTGTATGTACTGGGTAGAGACCCACAGAGGGAGTATAAATGAAAGATGTAATTAATTGGTAATTTTAAAACAATAAAAGAGGTTGCCTTCTAATTTTACAGAATGTAGCCATTACAATGTATGATTTCTGCCAAAATATATATTGATTTTGCTGTCTAAAGACTCAGCAACTTTCCTTGCTGTTTGAATTCTAATTACTCACTCCATAGTTACATTGATTTTAACAGACTTCTGGACAATTTCGTACCAGGCTAGTTTCAAATTACACTTAATGAATTCATCATGACCATCGATATAAAAACTTCCATTCCACAGCAACTTGAAATAGAAAGAAACTACTTTTCCTTCATAGTGCAGAGCTCAGACTTGTACTCAGCTAATACATCGTTCAGATTGAACTCACCAGGTTGGTAAGCTGGTCTTAGTTTCAAATTTATGACATCTCTTAGATGGAGGAGAAAAGGCATAAAAATGGAATTGGTTTTGTTTCTTTAAAACCATTAGTGAATGTTTATGTCTCTAATGAACTGTGGTTAAAGACATTAAAGGTATTATCCAATTTAGCATTTTCAACCTTTCAAACTTTCATTTGATCACTTTCCGTATATTATACCCAAGTCAAGAGAAATTCTCCATCTGCCTTCTCCAAAATGCAAATAATATTTGTTCAGGATACTAGTCATACCGGTGCTGGCTGTGTTCTTGTGTAAGGAACCTCTTACTTTTTGTAAGGGAGAAAAATTCCTCCCTCACCAAGCAGCTAATTAATTTCCAGTGAATCTCCTTATAGCAGTGTGAAGTCTTGTGTGAATTTTGTTGAAGACTAACATTTAAAACATGTAAGCATGCCTCTTTTGTTTTTTGAACACTTACGGAATATTTGGGCAAAGTCCATTTATATGTATACGTGGGGGAGAGAAATGAGTTGTAGGCTCAGGTACTGCTCAAGTTTTGCTCTCTTTTTGCACATACCTGGATGCAAGCACACAGTTCCCTTTCCCCAAAGGCCCGGGGAAAAAGCAGCCAGGATGTCTGGTCCAGAAATCAGGTTCTGTCACTAAGTTTCTCTGCTTATTCCTAGGGTCACAGTCAGGATTATTTGTTTTCCTTTCTTTGTCATGCACGTACGGACAAAGGAGTTCACATAAATCAACATCACAGCCCTACTGTTTTATAATTAGCTTTAAGGAGTGCTTTTTTGGCCTCATAGTTTTGCTTTCATTTACCTTGGGTGAAAGCTCCCTACTCTTTTGAGTTATTACTATATAAAGGAACATTCAATATTCAGTCGGGCTGAAAGCTGCTGATTACATTCATCAACTGTAATAAGATATGTTATTAGATCTTATTTTCTTGAATTACCTATAGATCAAAGATGTGATCAATGGCAGCCATTAAATATTTCCAAGTCAGTATTTCCACAGATGTTTTCATTCAGAAGAGTTTAGAAGTGCTGTACAACCAAAGGCCCAAATTCTGCTTACACGCCTTCTTTAGGCTTTACTGGCCTCTTTCAAAAATTCATTATTTTTGGTGTAAGAGTACTAGTGCTTAATGTTATTGAAGCGGTAGGGCATCTAGAGCTTCAGATAGCTCTGACATTTTAACTATGACTTTATGACTGACTGAATTATTGGATTCAGTGGGGGTCTGTAATCCTGGCAGACTAGGCATTTCCCATGCATTTTAAGTTGACATTGAAGTGAAACAGTGAAGCGAAACCAATCTACTCCCACCACCATCATCTCTGTAGCAGAGAGGCAGACATGCTGAGGACAACATGATGTGCTTTTACCACCCTGCTCTGGATCTATGTCACCAAGGACCAGGCTCCTGGCTTGCACCTGCTGCGCAGGCAAGGCAGAGCTTTACCCACACTCAATGGCGAGTCAGTAACTTCAAAATATGATGTTCTGCATAGTTGCTAGAATTGTTGTTTGTGTTTGAACAAAGAGAGAAAAATGGAGGCAATTGATTCCTTAAAACTGAGCAATGATTTCACAGCATATGCCTACCCTATGTTCACCTGCTTATTACATATTCCCATTGTGGAGGTGGTCTGTGTTTGACAACATTTTTCACTAATGAAGAAACAAGCAATAACTGATAAATTATCTTTTATCTTTATACATCGAGAACAATTCCAGTAGATAGGAGATTTAGATGATTTTAGATGCTATTTTCCAAATTATAAAGCCTTCTATGGAATATTACAATTTCTGATGAACTATCAGGTAATTCCTCTGGTGAGAGAAGTAAAATGATCTAAAAATATGTGCCTCATCTCTTGAAGGAGAAAACGAAGTAGGAGGTCTTTAAACTTGGAAGTTGAGTGGTTTGCTCTCTGTTAGAAAAAACACTTCAAGTTGGGGTTGACTTGGGCCAGGCTAATAAAACCAATCTGCATGAACAGATAACATTTTATTGGGCAAGAAATAGAAAGATTCAAGCAAAAAGGATACTTTATCTTCTTGAGGAATAAAATAAAATAAATACTGAGTATGTATTTTTCCTCAAAATTCAATTCTTGTCTTGTCTTGTCTTGTCTTGTCTTGTCTTGTCTTGTCTTGTCTTGTCTTGTCTTGTCTTGTCTTGTCTTGTCTTCTCTTCTCTTCTCTTCTCTTCTCTTCTCTTCTCTTCTCTTCTCTTCTCTTCTCTTTCAGATGATTCCTTCAAACTTCACTTGCAGTGAACTCAAGATAATATCATCATCCTTCTTTTTGATGAACCTCATCATAATATCTTCAGTCTAAATCTAGGAGAAAAACTGAACAAACCATGCATCTACTCATCTCTTCATTTAAAAATTACAGCTGAAGGTTAGAAAATGTCAAACCTCTAAACTACCATCTGGAGCTCATTTAACAATTGCCAAGAACATCTGCCACTACCACACATGCCTAAGACTAAACTCACTGAGACAAACATCACTTTTTCTTTTAAGGACAAAATCATAGTGTCACACAAGCATCAGCTGAGATGCTTTGCTGCTTGCCTTTAGAATTAAGTGCACATTTAGTGCTTGGCAACCAATAAAGCCATTATTAGGCCAAAAAAAAAAAAAAAAGAGAAGAGTTCTTAATGCATGTAATTCTCACAGTCTAAAATTCAAGCCACACAATTGCAGTGTCGTTATCCATCTTGCAAGACAAATCAAAACTATTAGGAGAGTATCTTCTAATTGCTAAGGACTGAAACGCAGTTGCTGAGTTGTCAAACTTTCATAGTCGCTATTGTAACTGCACCTCTGCTGTGACTCAAGAGGCAAATTGCAGCACTCAGAATGATGAAGGCAGTATTTTTTGAAAGCATTGAAAGCAAAATGGGAATGTAGACACTTAAGAGCTAAACAAAACCCATCCTCCAAAATGGGCATAATACTCTCTGAACTTTTATGACAGAACTGAAAGAAAATAAAAATCTGAGGAACAGATGGCTTACAAGATCTAATTTCTCAGAACCCTGGATTGCTCATATGTTTAGATGTATGAATCCCCTTGGCTATTATTTCCTTACATTAGAGAAGAAATTTATATTAAAAAAACATGAATATTGATCCCTTTTTTCCTCAAATGTGTTAATTCCTGATAGGAAGAAATAGATTATGTGTGTTGAAGACCTGTGCTACTAAGTACAGAAGGTATTTTTTTCTTTTTTTTATGGCCTGTACGCAAATTCTATCCCCCTAAATGATGGACAGGGCATATAAAATGTCTATTAATATCTGATGAAAATTTGAATTAGAAGGAGAAGTCTTACAGTGTTGGATCATTAATTTAGTGATTTGACTAGACAGAGCAGATGCTTTCAGACTTGCTTAGTGTGTCAATTTTCTGTAGTCTAGTAAAATGTCACGTATCGGATTAGTTTCCATAGATGAAAAAGCAATACAATATATTAAGTATTTAGTGAATCATCTATTCTACATAATCACTAATATGTGTAATTCAATAAAATTCACATATATAATAACAGGCATAATAAATAATTTGATTCCATTTACAGAACACTGAAACTATGTTTTAAAGTGCCTAGAGAACAGAACATTGTAATTATTGCTTTCATTCAATTGACTATTTATGAATATGACTAAAATCTCCATATTGATTATAGGCCAACTTACCTGTGAAACATAATACTGCAAGCTATGCTCTGCATCTTGCTCTTAAAGAAGCTCTAAAACATATTACATTTTTCCTCTTGACAGATGAAAGAATTCAGTCCTTTTCAATGGGCCAGGAGTTAAATAGAACTTGCTAGTTGCCTTGTGGTGTGCAGAAGAAGCTTGAAAAGCATTGTATTGTTGTTGTTGTTGTTGTTATCATCAAATCATTCTTTTTGCAGAATCTGCCAGAAAATGGAGAGAAATGGGCTTGTATCCAAACTTCCAATCGAGCAACTATTTGTCTTTCCCCATATTCAGAGCATCATTATCAAATCCTTTCCATCAAAGACATTGAATGCTGTCTCCATCCCAGCTTGTCTTTCCAGTTCCGCTCACAACTTTAACCAATATAGATGTCTATTACTTTGATTCTGTTTTTACATTTTTTTCTTGAAGTCTAGAAGCTGCTTATCTTTGGTAGAATCTAAATATTTTCTTCTCGTTTGAAATGCCTCCGCTCTGAAAAGTCCCGCTATGAGCTGAAACAGAATTTATAAGCAGGCTGACTCTCATGGTGTGGTTCTGAAAACACCTCATCACCTATTCCAAATTAATTTAGGCTGTCACTGAGTCCTTAGTTTGCTGATTCTTCCTGGAGTAACTTTTCTGACTATGGAAATTTAAAAAGATCTTCTGCTTTTGAGAATTAATTGACAAGTGAAAAAGCAGTAAGTCTTCACAGAATACCTGCAGATGTAAAGCAAAGTCTTTGGATGTCACCAAAGCTTTAATTACAGCAAAAGGACAGAGAATGCCGAGATTAATGGTAAACTAGATTTATGAGATCACACATTTAAAAGCTTAAACAGATTAGAAGTTAAGGCTGGCAAGGAAAGTTAACAGGTTTTGTAGCACATCTTGCTTATTTTAAAATAATGAAGGATAACAAAATGTTATAGGGAGCAAGGAGCAGGAAAAAGACAATTTGAAACTGAGGCATGCATGGGAGTTGTATAAAAGAATTTGGGCACATCCTTTTAAATGGAGTGGGAGTTTTTTTAGTGGATATTTCTTTGAATTATTGTCTTTTTTTCATTCTGCAAATTATGCCAGAACTCTAACAAGGCTATAGGCATAGCTAAAGCTATACCTTGTGTGTTTGTTTGCAGTTAATGAGCATTTATATTTTCTGCTAGTACTTGCTAACATGTGCTTCCTTTTATCTTTGAAGATGTGTAAAAAATAGTCACAATTTAACATGCTGATGCATGTCTAATATCAGTCAGTGTCACCAGTTATTGAGCAATGCTGACTTGGTCCCTCTGCAAAACAGGGATGATAATACTGTTAAATTTACTTTATCTCAATGCAGTTTTGTGCTCCTCAATTGTGTCCTACTGAGCATTGGGAGTCCTTGAGGATGAGGGGAAAAAAAAAAAAAAAGAAAGAAAGGAAATGTAAAATCAGATTATTTTGGAGGATAAGGGCACATTAAACCTAGGGCAAATCAGAATCAATAAGATGCTTCTGCAAGACAAAAAAATTCTGTTACCAGTATTTTCCCTTCACTTTTATTGAAGATATTTATAGTTTTTAATAACTGCAAAGACTCACTCTCAGCTTCTAATGTTGCATGCTCTGTTGCGGATATAATGCTCATCGTACCATAAACAGAGTGTTATGATGTCTCAGTGGGAACAGATTTTTATATGCTGCATGACATTCATGTGGTGTCACTTCCCATTGCCATCGCTCTGGCCTTGTGTCACGTACTATCCTCCCTTGCAGCTCTTCCCTGGGCTCTCTGGCAGGTTAAAACTCCTTCAAAAGCAATAAAACCTGCTTTCTCCTCCATTCTGCCTCTTGCCAATCTAGCTACATCTTCTGTTTCTGCCAAAGTGGGGCAGACTGTTGGGGGAAACCAAACTCTTCTTCAGGAGCAGTGATGGGAGGAGATGGAGAGCTGCGCATCCTTCCTATATGCCCCTCTTCCTGAAGCTGGTATTTTGGGGCACGGCTTGCCATCACGAGGGAGACAGTATTAGGGTGATAAGTACATTCGTGGGCGAGGTTGAAGAGGTTGATTTGGGTGGAGGAATGAAAGAGTGGAAGGAGAAAAAGCACAAAAAAAGAACCAGGGAAAAGTGTGCAAGGAGGGAAAGGTGAGCAGGAAAGCAGAGTTTGCAAGAAACAGGGACAAAAGAGAAAGTGGAAAGATTAAGTAGGCTAAAATGGCTGAGAAAAGGAGATGAGAGGAAAGGAAAAAGGAAAGGAAATACTGAAGATTAGTCTGAAAAGTTTGCTGATGCTGGCAAAAAAATGTGTAGTATTAGGAATTAGAACTCCCGAACTCTACAAACAGGAGAAGATAGGCCATGGCTAAAAGAGCTGGTCTCAGTTTAATTAAATGTTGATTTAAGTCTAACATACTTTAAAATTATAATTGGTTTCCCCCAGCAATGCCCTTAACCAAGCCCCTTTCACAGAGATCTTTGAAAAGCAGATGAATTATGAAAAATCCCAGTTGGCAACCTTTTTTTTTCACTGAGAAAGAAGGTTATTAATATCTTCAAAGGCCAGAATCTGGCATAGTTTTTCTTTCTTTTCCTTCCTTCCTTCCTTCCTTCCTTCCTTCCTTCCTTCCTTCCTTCCTTCCTTCCTTCCTTCCTTCCTTCCTTCCTTCCTTCCTTCCTTCCTTC
>PTEX01000151.1:772082-782479 GCA_003342815.1 Eudromia elegans | reverse complement strand
TTTTGAATAAAGTTTTCTTTGCAAGTTAAAACCCTGCCAGGCAGCATGGTGTATTTAAAGTAGTTTTAAGTTCAGCTGCCTTGTGCTCAGACCCATGCATAAGGATGGCTGACCTCTCTGCCCATCTGTCTGCCTGGCCATCGTAACCCAGTTTATGCAGCCTGCCCATGTTGATGCAGCTGTTCAGCAGCTTCCACAGCTTCCCAAGCAGCTGAACTATCTCCTCACCATGTGTGGGGTGGACAGTGGAGGGTAGTAGCCAATACAGTTTCTCCCAGTGTAATCTGTCCCTAATCAAGGACCATCAGTTGCCTTGCTGTTGTAGGACAGAGTGCAGTGTATATGCAGCAGCAGATTGCTGAGACCCTCAGTAAGAATAAAATAAAATGAGTTCACCCCAACTTCCATTCTAGTAAAGGCTAATCTGCTCCTGTTGCCCTCCAAAGTAGATATCAAACCCCTGCTCTAGCAGAAAATGAGGTGCAATAATCATATACTTGAGTAGACTGTTATTTTTCAAAGACCACATAGCAAAGGCCTGGGTTAAATGATTGTTTCTTGGACAGAATTTCTTCTGAATGTGATCAATTCTAATGTGCAGGGAAGAGTGAATCTCTTAGAAAAATGAATAACACATTCTTGCTACTGTGAAATTAAAATTCACAGGCATATTTAGAGAAAATAAAAAATTCATGTCTGTTGTAACATTTTTAAAAATATATGGAGTGGATAGCAGTTCAAAAGCTTAAACAGATTGCAAAATATCTAAATATACCTGGATGCTGGCAAACCATGGACCGAAAGTTCTGAAAATCAGGCTCTTCTTAATGCGTTTTAGGCAGAAGTCTTTTTAGTACTCAGACCACATAGTCTAAGTGTGCCTCTGTAATTCTGATATCAGCACAGACACAGGATAAAGGTCAGCAGAAGCAAAAAATAATAGTACTGAAGCAAAAATATATATGCATTCAAGCCTTTAGCAAATATACAATGGGGCTGCCTAGGAATGTTTAGATGGAGCTATTTTTCATACAGAAAAATCAGTTTGTCAAAGAAAATTCTTAACAGTAATACATATACAGTTTTAATAGGGACAGAATTTCTGGACCAAACATGTGCACAGCCAGTTATTCACTGTCTAAAACCTGCTGGGGATGCAGAATAGAAACTCACATCCTTGCTATTCCTCATTTCAGCAAGGGACCTGAACCTCAGTCTCTGAGGGCACTGCCCAGACTAGAGAGTGCAAAGCACTTTGTAGGTATTTTGAGTGAGACATTGCCTTCCTTCAGCTCCCTTGTCCCACCACAAACAAAGCCCAGAGATTATGGCATTTTTCTGGGATGTAAATGAGAATCTAAATGGGAAGTCTTCCTCCCTGTTTGCAACTTGCAGAACAACTAAAAGAGCCCCCATCAGAGAGATCTCTTGGTTAGAAGAAACCTTTCTCTGTCACTCTCTGTGGTTGTTAGCAGCTCTGAAGAAAATGAGCTTTCCATCTCTGAAGAAAAATAAAACGATTTGCTTTTGAGTACTGGACCACAGCAGGCACAAATATAGCAAGCATAATTTTATGATACCAGTTTAATTGCATATTTCTTTCAAGTAAAACGACTACCTGGATGGAGTCATAACATTAACAACAGCAAATCAATGTTTGTGAGGAAACACAGTAAAGTATTAAGATCTAATAACTCACTCTCTTGGAAGCAGCTCTAAAATTCTTTGTTTCTCTTTGCAAACAGAGTATTCAGAATGCCAAGAACCACAAGTGTCTATTATTATTCTTCTCTAGATGAAATGAAAAGATATTGATTTCTGCCAGATAGATTTCCTAATATGTAAACACATTATTCTAAGGCTATATGACTCTAAGAATAATATACTTTTATTTCTGTTGCCTTCTGAAAGCACTTGAAAGAAATGTTATAGTAAAAGAAACAAAAAGATAAAATGCTATGTGTGTTTCTGCAAAAAGCCACCATGAAGCACCATCTTATAAAGTAGACTCAAGTCCTACCAAGTTCCTACCAAGTCCTACCAATACAAAAGTTCCTACCTTTACCTTATATTTATTTGACAATAAGGCAACATAGCATTTGAACACTAAAAGACACAAGTCTGGAAGGTTTCTTCAGTGTGATTACATCATATTTGGTCATGAGATTGGTTCTGAAAATTAAAAAAAAAAGGATCTCTGTCTTATCTCTTGTAAAGACCACTTATGTGCTACCTATTCAAAACGATGATTCTTCACTTGCTTTACACCAGCATAAATGACCACAGAATAAATGAGGAATAGGGATGAATCAGGTACAAAGTAGCTACTTTTTGGAGCGTTTTTATTACTGAGACTTACAGATTTCTGTTAATCACTCTTTTCATTTCCTTGAAAAGGGAAACCTTTATGAAGATTTCAGAATTTTATTTCCAGTCCTTCACTTGTCCCAGTTAGCAAGATAATAAGCAGAAATGCCCCTCAATACCACAGAAGTATGATTTCCATTTATTTGAGTGCAGAAATGGTCAAAAAAATTAGATAACATTCTGAAATATTTTTCCAAGTTTAATCAATCATTTGAACCCTTAGATTCCTTCTAACAATAACTTGTATGTATGATAAACGTATCATGAGTGTATGTATATACACACACTGAGAAAAACTACTCACATTTGATCAAGAGCCTTGGCCATGTGGTCTGCTGTTTCATAGACATCTTTCCATTTCCCTGCTGATTTTTCTTGTCTTGAGCATGTTTGTGTTGAGAATTAGATGGCCTGGAAGTTACCAACTCCTCAATAAAGGTCAAAGAACTTTTCTGTATCTATTGAGGAACTATACAAAAAAAAAGGAAAGAAGTAGGTGTTTTAGTCATGATCAGCCAGGAGAGAATGAAAAAGAGGCAGCTTTAAGACTAAGAGAAAAAAAAAAAAAAGTACTTTGGAAAATTTGTCTATGAGCACTTCAGTCTTAAACATTCCTGCCGTACCTCCAAGTTTAGAAGGAATTTATTTAGCATGTCATTACTGCAGTTAGCCCCAGGGAAAGTTCAGCTTGAAAACCCAACTCCTATGTCTTAAGTTGCCACTTATCTATGAAGTTTTCTTTTTTACTCCCTGCTTCGTATAAACTTTCCTGTTTTCCTCCTAGGAAGTTTTCAACACCCAGTGTGTCAGAACAGCACTCCAGAAAGCCATGTTTCACTATTTCCACCTATATACATTTTTCCAAGTCTGCATAAGGATAGTAATAATATTTTTTTCCATCTTGTTTTTTTCAGTCTATCGTAGATGAACTATCATCTGCAACATTTATTTACATCACATATCAGAGCTAAGGGCCAGCTCTATTTGAGGCCCCCAGATAAATCTGCTCTTTAAAAAGCTCTCTGACCCTTATGACTTGGATCAGATCCGCAGGACAGGATAAGAATGAAACTCTGCCTAGCAGAGGAAAAAAGCTCTGGTAGCTGACAAAATCTAGTTTTGAGTTTGCTTTAGATAATGCTAGAAAAATGAAATTATGGCGTTTTTTTCATACATTTTATTTTTCTTCTTTTTTTTTTTTTTTTTGGCTGCATGTTAAAGGAATAATGCAAGGTGTAAATGTTCCAGATTTATACTACTGCTGATGCAGCAGTTGGAACTATTCAATGAATCTCTTATAGTACCTGTACCTTGAGTTCCTCATCTTCTCAATCCAGTATGTGGCTTCTGTTGTCCATACACCTCTCAGGGCAGTGAGGAACAGCAATTGTGCCCTTCATCATAAATAAGCCTGGCCCTTTTGGCTTCATTTATACTTGTGCCCACATGGCAGCATCTTTCTAGATTCCTGAGAGAAAAATAAAGGAAAAGATATCCTACAGGTTTCATCTGGATTTGTGTAACCTGTATCCCTTTCCAACAATGGCTTCTGTCCACCATCGGTTGCTCCACATGTTACAGTCCACGTCACAGGAGCTTGCACCATGTACCTGAAACTCCCTCTACAACACAGAGTGCAGCAGGTTCTGCCACCTTTTCCGCAGGATCTGCCACCACGTTCACCACAGAGAACAGACTCTCAAGGAAGCAGGATTAAGGTTGTCTGGGTAACTGCAAATCTGCCAGTTCTTAGTTCGAAATTGGGTTCTTCTAACAAAGCTTGGAAAGTATATATTTTATAGTCATAATGAATTGTGAGTGTTGCAAAAGAAAAATAGTGTTTCAAAGACTCTACTTGCTGTATATACTAGCAGTGAGAGGCTTAGTGACTGTCAGTGCCTGAATTGAAAGAGTAATATTCCCTCACCTCTTGCAATATACATGAAAAATCAACCCTTTTTTATTGTGCAGGCTCTTTCTACATCTCATGCTGAACATGGATTCATTATAGCTCAGCTCTGGAACAAAGGATGCAAAGTCACTCTGTAGTGATGCTGGCAAAACTTTTCTCTCAAGCAGCAACACGATGGGTCTAATTCTAATTTGTTAGAAATTAAAAAGCATCTATTTCTTTTCTTTCACCTTTATGTTCCCTGCATTACAGAAAGGTAGCAAAATGCATTCATGCTTCTAGCAGACGACTCTGTAAATCCATAATTCGCTGACAATTTCAACAACTGAACTTCCTCTTTTGACACTGTTTTGACTATTCCCACCCTTTGTCTGCAACAACCTCAATAAATTAAAGCCTGAATATTTCACAATCTATTTCCTATAATTATTTCATTAGAGCAAACTTGTTCAGGATAAATGTATATATTTCAAAAAAAGTAAAAATATTTTCAAGAGCTCCATTCTCAACAGCTAAAATACTACTGCAGTTTAAAATCAACCAACATCAACTTGACCCATTACTTGACTAAAAGAAAATGGTCGCATAGCATTTGGTTAACTTTGTGAGATGGCAATTCACATTGTGGTGAATGCAAGTCTTTAATTTGCTGTAATTTATGCCTGGAAGGCTCCCCAGCTGAACCAGTCTGTTGCAAAATTGATAGCGAATAAAACTTTAAGCCAGTGATTTTCTTTTTTCACTGTCTTTTCCCAGTACCATTTGGAATGATAGGAATGTGATACAGAGAGAATAGTGCAGGTGTAATGAACTGTCTAGATGGGGCAATCATGAATAAGACAGAAAAGAGTTACATAAGTACTTGGAAAGAAAATATATGCAACTGATCAGTGCTATTAGACAAGTAAGTGAGCAGAGCTTAGTGGAAAATATTCTAATTTAATTTAAAAATATTTAAAATTCTATTGATTTTTGAAGACAAATATTTCTATAAAATGAAATCTGGAAGAAACAAAAATTTTGCTGCCTGAACATGACTATTAAAGCCTTATGTCACATCTGGAACACTTGTTTTAGCAAATGCAATGCAGAAATACAAGGATGAAGTTATACTGGAAAAATAAATGAATGCAGGATTTTGAACCTCAGTCGGCTTTGATCAAGAGCAAACTTATGTGCAGTTTTAGGAAACCACTCCTATATGTTAGCAGTAAAAACTGTCTGGTTATAAAGAAAAACAATCACATCTGTTTTGCTCTCACCGAATTCCTGAAACTAATAGGGGATGGCATTCTAGCTGTGAGCATTTCATAGTTTCTGGGGGTGGATAAGAAGGGGATATTTCTCACTGATTTCTACTGACCCCCTGTGGTAAGCTAAAGCGAGTAACATAGCTGAAGAAGACTTCAGCACTCTCCATAGAAGGGACTCTCTCCACCATCGACAGGAAAATTCGGTGATCTGCGAAGAAGGTAATATCTTAGTCTGTAAGGTGTTCAGAAGATGCTTCATATTCAAAAGTTGCCCGTAGTCTGTAGGGACAAGATTAAGTTTCTACCAGAATATAAGTAACTGTATGCTTGGCTATAAATTTACCAGACACGTTCTAGTGACATCTTAAACCAAAAGACTGAAACTCAGTTAAGTTACTCAGGCCACCAGAAACATAGAAGGAAAGTAAAGATTGCATTAATAGGGAATATAATTCCCTGTATAACTGGCTTTCCAAACTAAGGGCCGTGCTGAGGCAGGTAATTATTCTAACAAGGGCATCATAAAAGTGCTGGGCATTTAGTTTAGGTTTTAGACAAAAGAAAAACAAGATGAGCAAAATGAGAGGTACTGGCACTATCAGCTTTTGCAAACTATTAAATTCCTCTATAAGATGAGAAGTTAAAGGAAAAAGTCTACTGGAGAGAGATTTTATTTTATGTTTCCTCTCAAATGTTTTATAAATTGCATATACACTATCCAAACATTCCTTCAACTGAGACCAAGACAAGGTTTTCACTGCATTCACTTGTCCTAGCAACAGAGCTACTCACAGACAAAATAAGAGGGAATATGGATATTAAAGCATATATAAAAAATTATAAAGTGTAAAAGTTGATTTTCTCATAGAGAAAGAACATCTGCATCTCACACAATCCATATGACTTTGTATTTTACAGATTTTGTCAGATGTCAAACCATACTTTTATCATCTGAAAGACAGTTATAGTCAGTTGATGAAGCAAAAAAACCTATATGCAACTCCAAATCTCTGGTGATATTCCTCAAATGTTTACAAAAAATTAGACATTTTTGTTCATTACCTGACATACCTTCACCAAATTTGGTAGTTAGTTTTACTAGCCATGAATCTGGCTTAGTTTTACTAGCTGGAATTCCAGACCACTTAGCACACGTGGAATCAATTCAACAGACTTGGTTGGTATTGCTGTCATTCTTCTGCCTCTTAAGAAAAATAAAAAAGAAAGAAATAGTTGAATCTAGGGAAAAAAATGTTATATATGTTGGCTAGGCAAACAATGTACTATATACACAAAGTTCTTTCTACATGTGTTTTTACTTGTTTTAGCACTCCTTGTAAAATTGCTTTAGATTGTTTTTGAAAAGTAAAGAGGGAAAATCTTTGTAAATATTCTGGGTTTCTTAAAACTGAGCAAAAAAAGAAACAAAATAAAATTAGATCGAAACATTAGTTTTAAAATTTGAGAATAGAGAAATTGAATTTTTAAGCTTTAACGTATATAACTGTCATGAAAACTGTGCAAAACCACCTAAGGAAATATAATACCTAAGAACCAAATGAGCCTGGCCAAAGACAAATCTCCCTGTTTCACTGTATTAAGGAATGCATTCTTGAGAAGCTTTCTTCTGCGTAACTCTCAGGCCTGAAAACAGTATATATACAATAATCATGCTTGATGCTCCCACAGCACTCATCATAGAACTTTGACACCGAAATAAGTGGGAAAATGAGCCAAATTATTGGATGATTTTCACTTAGTTGCAGAAGAAACATGATTACAAGACTGAGAAAATAATTCTGGGCAAAGTTAAATCAGTCTTGGGACATTGTCCTGAAAAATTTCAGTTTTTCCTTTTTCACTTAAAAACAATGAAAAAAAAAGTTCTAAAGGAAAAGTCTGAATAATTCCATGGTTTCAATAGTCAAAGCAAGTTATTCTTTGGTAGTCGGACTCAAAGCTTGGGATCTAATAATTTCACATTTAAGCCAGGCTTCAAAAACTATCAATAAACATATTTTTGAAACAATAAAAAATGCAATATTTACAAATAAGTTTATCTTTAAAATATTGTTCTAATATCTAAGATTAAATTAATCATCCACCTCCCTTGTAACGTGCTTCATGTACCAACGTCACTTTTATATGCTTCTGAGTGCTTTTGTAAGGGAGGTGAGTTTCCTTTTGAAAGCAGTTTAAATATCTGAACAGATGTAGAATTAGCCAAAACTGCAAACAGTTTTATTGTCTGTATACTGTAGACATACTGTTTGGAAAAATCTGATGATATTCTTCAGCTTTTAAATGAGAGCACAACTATCAACTTAGATGCAATCTACCATAATGTAATATTTACAGCTTAATGAACAGTCACACTTACAGAGGTGTCTGTTTTTAATGGCCACATCTTCTAGTCTCACGGTGCAACAAAATCTTTATTTCTCTCATATATGGTAGGTTACAACAGCAATTATTACAATTTTTGTATATATACAATTCTGTCAACAAAATATTTAATACCTAAGCAGCTGTTGTGCTGTGACTGATCCTTACAAAAGGAATCAATGTTTTGTCTTGTGTTTCCCCTGTGTGCTTGCATCCATCTGTTATGTTGTGTCCTTTTTTATTGAGACCTAGAGGCACTACCATGAAACAAATAATGTCAATTTTGGTTTCCTTACTGTAGGACCAAGAACCTTTCTTACAGGTTGAGAACTCCTTGGCGCTTCATGCTGCACAAACACAACAAGAAGACGCGATTTTTAGCACAGATGCAGTAAATAGCCATGCAGTAATATGCTCGCAGCACAAAAGTTGCGTGAGAAGTTTAATTTGGTATTCATTACAGCATAAATATTTTCTTTTTTCGAACTTCCGAGTGAAGGCAGGTTTACTGGGCGGGCAAAGGCAACCGTAATTCCCCTAATGAGGACTGTAGAGCGAAGCAGGTTCTCTGGGTCAAATGACAGGCAAGCATCTGTTTCTCTTCCCAGCCTCACCGTCTACACTGCGCCTGCCCCTGCCCTCCTTGGAGGCCAGAGCTCATAAACTCCAGCCCGGAGACCATGCAGACTTGTGCCTAGCCTCAGCTACGCTGCCTTGACTGCCCTTCCTCACTACTGGGGACAATCACTCCATGTCACTCGAGCACAGCTAATCGTTATATACATGCTTTTTTTTTTTTCCTTTTAGTAGAGATAAAGTAGCAGAAAAGGATAGTTCTCTTCTGCAAAGCTATTGCAAACAACTGCTAGAAGTGTGACTGGCTTTCCATATTCACCAGCTGCAGCAAGAGACTGCGTAGCTAATTCAGCCAGTTTATTCAGGTGCTTTAAGTTGGCAACCCTAAATTCTTAAAATTTTTCAAGGCCACTACTGGATTAGAATTAATCCGTATGTCTTGAAAGCTTGCTTGGTCAGCTCCATGTTACATGTGCACCTGGATTTGGGTGGTATATGTATGTCTACATCTATGCACTCATTCTGTTCTTGTATAATTCATAGTGACCTTTCAGTGAGGATTTGCATGGTAGAGTATTTGCTTGAAAGAAGACAGACTTTCTATAGATTGTGTAATATCCAGAAGAATTCAATAGCCTTGAAGTGAGTTTCTCCAATCCTGACCTGTCTGAAAGCAAATGCTTTGTTCCTCCTTTGAGAGAATGTCCCAGAGGAAAGAGAGTTGCACAAAGTCAGAGGATGAAAAGGACAGAAAAGTTGGACTGATGAATACAAATACAGAGTTTCTGCTCTGATGTGCTTAGGTAGCACACTTTCTGCTTGAGGAGCTCAGCATGGACCCTCTGCTTGGACTGTGCCTCCCCGGTCTTGCTCACATTACCTATTTAAGGCAAAAGATAATTCTGGTAAAGACAAGTAGGGTTTCATCCCCAATGTGAGTGTTGTAGGACAGGTCTGTTGCCAGTCTCATAGTCTGGGAGTTCAATTTTCTTAAGAAACATCTTGGAGTTGTCTGTCTATGTCAAGCAAAGAGCTTCAGGGACAAAGGGCTGAATTCTGAGTTGAGTGAAGTATATTGACCCTGACACCTCTGTCGGGATTAGTTTTTCTCAAGAGAAGGATACAATCTCTTTCTCTTGAAACCTCATAAGAAATCATTCAATATGGTCACATTTGACAACGTTAATAAATACAGCTGTATTCAAGAACTTCAGTTAAGTAAGTCAGTATCCAGGAAATTTTTGAGCGTGCAGTTAGAGCTGATGACCCATTTTCCATTTTCTTAAATTCAAAATAAGCCATATTAAATATTCATTTTCTATCTGCTTGAGAGTGTATTTCTGGACTTTGAAGACCACTCTTTTTTAGAAGAAGGGTGGTCAGGGAAAAAAAAGAGAAGAAAAGGAAATTCTTGTCTATATTCAGAAAATGTATTCTGTCTGGTAGGATTGCTGGTACAAGAATAAACTTTCTCTACAGAAATGTCTGTATGTCATATGTAGCCAAGTGATCTAAAATGCTAAATGTAATTGAGCAACAATTGAGGATGGGAATTATGTGGAAAAACTGCTAAAATATCTACTTGGTTACCTCTGTCCCCTTCCTTATTATGTAGCATGAAGCTGCGTAACAGATTTAATATGAGTCTAACTCCCTCACTGGGCTGAAATAACCTCTGTGAAGAGCTTTTGCTTTTCCCTGGTTCTTTTCTCACTGAGGTGTTGGTATAAACATTGATTCCCAATCATTTTTTTTTACTAATTTAATATATATTTACCTAGATTCATTGACAGTTTTTCCTTGTCCCTCCTTTTTCTTTTTCTTTTTCTTTTTCTTTTTCTTTTTCTTTTTCTTTTTCTTTTTCTTTTTCTTTTTCTTTTTCTTTCTCTTTTTCTTTCTCTTTT